>CAWUFW010009215.1:490000-805258 GCA_963921515.1 Calotriton arnoldi
ATTGACTTTGTGGGATTTCAGACCTGGGCAATGCAGTAACCATATCAGATGGCATCACTGCTAAGTAAGGAGGAGGGCAGTTGTCGAGCTAGAGGGAAGTCCCAGCCGAAAGCCATAAAATCACTACCTCACCATACGGGACCTTACAATTATGCATTCTATCTTAGCCACATGAGACCATCAGGTAGGATATCGATAGATCTCCTCTACTTACGCAAATGGGGTTCACACAGCTCCACCAGAATTGATTAATCAAGCTACTGTCAGTCAGAATCTCTCTAAAAAGGCTTGAAGATGCGATCATTAGTAAATAAGAGTAAAAGATTGATATGCCTATTGAAGACTTTGGAAGCTATTAGCTGCTCTATGTAGGGGATCTTTCTGACGCTTGATGCAACAAAAGAGCCTCTCCTTCATCCTTAACTAACATTACGAAGCATAGATAGCCATGCAGAGGTAAGTGTGCAATTGCTGAATGAATGAATGTATGTATATATATATTATTTATAAAGCAAAAACCTAGCTAGGGAGCAAAGGAGAGCTGCACACTGCAGGGGGTTGGTAGATAATCTACAGGATCATGTACCTTAAGTGAGGAACTACACACATATCGGGTCCCAAAGTTCCAAAGTCGGCATCTCTAGCCACTTGGTCACATCTCCTCCCTATTTGTTTTACATCAAATCTGTTATAATACATTCTTGCAACAATAAGTATGAATTACATTGCTTACAATAAGAATGTGAGCAGGGAAGCACAGTTACATGGACCTACTGGCCCAAAGATGCACCTTTGAATGAAGAATCTTTCTATCAGTAATGCTTACAGGAAGCAAGAACGGTGGCCCAAGAAGCTACCTTAATAATGCATGTAATGAGTTTATGACTCTAGAATGCCACTTGTGCTGCCTTATATCTTGTGGAATGGGAATTAAGTGTTAGACATAGCTGAATTCTTTTGTTTTAAGGTTTTAATATGCACAGCCTAATTACCTAGGAATAATAGCCATTGTTGTTTTAAGTAAAACCACCATAAGTGATCAAAGGATCACCAACACTCCAGGGCCCTGCTTAGTTTTCACAGCTACGGAAAGAGTTACTACCTGTAACATGGAATTTTATCAAAACTTTAAGAACAAAAGAGGGACTTTTCATAGCAATCCTTTCCTTATGGAAGAATGGATCCTTGGTTGTGAAAGCTTGAAGCGCAATAATCCTTCCTGCAGAGGTACTGACAACTACAATGTTAAAGGGTCAAGTTCACAAGATACCAGAGGCTCAAATGGCCTCTTCATAGAGGAGGTGAAGACCCAGGTTGCAATTCCAATGTGGAGCAAGATCTCAAATTGTGAGATGCAAATGTAGAAGGACAAAGCAAGCTGCAGTGGAGAACCAGCAGGGACGAGAGGGTGGCGGATGACTTGCTCTGTTGGAGAACTAAGACACAGGCACTGCTGGAACCCTGAGGGAGAACAGACTGAAGACAGCTGAATAATTGCACACCAAGCTGGGGGTCAGGGTGGGGTTCTGTCAGAAAAACACTTTACTACATAAGCATTAGTGGTGTCTTTGAAAGCATGGGAATGTTCACTCATAGCAACAGAAAACAGTACCTGTAAGTGCTCTTAGCTTCACAGAGCATGCCACATAATCATCAAAATAGATTCGACCATTCTTGCTGTAACGCTTTACAATAGCATTTAAAGTCTGATGACTTAACCTATAACCTAAAGGAAGGAAAATAAACGGAAAGGGGTGAGTGTGTTAAAATTAAACAAAATAATTCAAATTTCTTCAACCCATCCATTATCTTACGCTCTTCGGAACAAACATCTACACACTCTCATACAATATCAAACTTAAGGGGCTAAGAGAAGCCTTCTGGTATATTATAAATATATCCAAATGCACACTATAAGACATGTAGCATATATCTTTAGTAGGGTATGTATGATAGGATAGGAGTTCTTTCATCTCACGATGTTGGTAATATTCTTCCTGAACGCAGTAGTCAAATTCAGTATTCAACAGTGGACCTCAGTACTGAAAACCACTTTCCAATGGTATCAACTTTTTTAAATTTTTTTTTTTTTTTTTTACATCTGGTGTATTGGCATTTTATATCAAGGAGACCAACATACAACAGTTCTTCAATATTTAATATTGTTACAGAAGGCTTTATTTTACATATTTGCTAGTCATTTGTAATGTATTGCAGTGGCAGTTTTGTTAGCATACATTAAGGAATAACTAATTGCACAGTCATTCTTATTTTTTACATGCACATTACAATCCAAACAGAGGATTGTATGTACATACCCTAGACTGAAAATGTATCTTTTGTCTCAGTAATATGCTGGGGGTTAGGGGATACATGGGGTGGGTGGGGATGCAACACTTAATCCTATAAAGGCAAACTAAAACCACATATCCAGCTGTGTGCATCCACTTTGGTCAATAGTTTGGCCTATCCTTCTGATACTTGGGCCTTCCTACGGTCCTTAATTTCTTCAGTATAGAGTAGGATATTTTTGACTTCTGTCCATATTTGGAGCTCCAGTTGCTACTTCATAATGGAGGGGCCACTGTGGCTTTCCCCATCATTGTGATCTTTTGTTTTGCAATTAGAAAAGCGAAGTCCAAGAACCTGAATGTGGCTCTACCAGCCACAACTTGGGGAATCTGTGCCAACAGACAGCAGTGCGGTTTATTCATATTCAAAGGTCCTGTGATTTTGTGTCAGTGCACGGGTGATTTACGACAAAAATATAGTGATGTCTGGACATTTCCAGAACATGTGCCAGAAGCTGGCCCCATCTCGAGAGCATGGAGGGCATCATGCTGTGTTATTTGGGTATATTTTATGTAGCATATTGTGGACTAGATATGCTATATGTAGGATCAATTGTATATGTTTAATACTGGCATTTCTGGAGATGCGATTGGGATAAGCTAATATGGCACTCCACTCCTTTTCTTTGACACAGCTGCCCAAATCCTTGTTCCATTTATGTCTTAAGTTGGACATGCAATTTCACTTCATCTTCAGTAGGGCATGATATAACCGAATAATTAAATGCCTCACTTTACCAATTGTATATATCGTTTCTATAATATTCCAATTTGATTAGAGTGCATTAGTGAGGCTGTTATATGTTAGGAATTGGCTTCTATGTATACCGTAATTATTCATGACTGAATCAAACTGGCCATTTTTCAAACGGGTAGCCAATTGTAAATATACCGGCTTTATCCCAGTACGGGAGATATTTAATACTGAAATAATCCCCTTTCTTGGGGAGACTTAATCAGGCGTTAGTAGCTGCAGATTGGACGCATTTGAGTTTTCTGTCAAGCAACATTCAAACAATGAAACACACCCCTCTCTAGTCTGGGGAGTGAGCCAATGAGTGTCTGGGTTTGTCGTACATCATAGTAAATAGCTTGCCATATTGTATGAAATCAAGTGGGTACACGATTTCATCAATGTTATGCCCAACTAACCAACAGGTTAACCATTAAAGTTGGGATGCCAGGTAGTATAATTGTATATCTGGGGTCCCCACTCCCCCCTTTGCCTGTGGGCTTTTAATTTGTAGAGGATGCCTAGCCTTAAACTATGTCCCTCATATTAGCTCCCCAGGAAGCTATCTAATTCCTTAAATATATTTGAAGGCCCGCAACTGATAAATTATTCAAGTGGTAGAGCAATTTGGGAAGCATAGCCATTTTTGCAGTAGCCACGAGGCCCACTAGGGGAAGACGCAATCTTTTCCAAAAATTACAGTGGGGTCTCAAGGAAACAATCGAGGCTTCCAGGTTACCCTCATGTATGTTTTTATCTTTAATAGATTCTGATCTACAGGTATCTAAATGTTTGCGGACCCCATATTATAGGTGCTAGCCTACGAGTAAGGTGAGCTGGATGAATGCCCTCTACAATGGGATATAAATAGAATTTAGACCAATTCACATTCAGTCGAGCCAGATTTCCATTTGCGAAAAACAAAGATGGAGTCTAGGTTCATTCTAACCTCTAATAAATCTCACCATGTCTGCATGTAGGGAGGGTGAGTGGGTTTCATCTCCTCTGCTCCAGTTTAGCGCCAGCAAATGGCTGCATGACCAGTGCAAACAGAATGGGAGATGGGGAGCATACCTGTCGTATTCCACTTTCAATAATATATTGATGCGAAGTGGAACTGTCGACTTTGACTCTGGCAATGGGACAAGTATATAGTAATTGTATCCACTTGAGCATGCGGTCACAAGTATGCCAAGTTGGCAGTGTTGAGAATAAGTACCTCCAGCTTAAGGCAAAGACTTTCGCTATCAAGTTTGAGTATGGCCGAGTAGGGGTATGAGTGGGAAGCACTTTTAATCTTCCAATGGCATCAACCTTAATGGGAAGACAATGAAAAAGCTGCATCAACCCTAACCTACAAAACAAAACAAAAAGGTAAGTGAAAGTGGCCTGACTTGTGGTCTACAGTATGTACATAGGGAGCCTTTTTTAAAACAACTTTCTGAAATTCTTAAAGAATTGACAGAAGAAAAGGTGAGATAGCAGGACCAGACATTAAGAAAACAAACACTAAATATTAGCAAAGGCCACAGGTTTGTTCAGACATCTACCCACTGCCTCTAAAATCACCACATCAAACCTGAGCTTGAAATAAGGAAAACCCCACATACACTCCTCAACCATCAGGATGCTAACCCTATAAACCCAAGTAAACATGGCAGTATGGAAATAAGCAAAAGGAGGTGGAGGAGACGACAAGCATGAACAGTCTCAAGCATAAAGAAAGCTAGGATAGATTATAAATAGTTCTAATACTCTTCGACTTGCTCCAGGTTACTTGTTTTGGTAACATCAACTCTCCGCCTTGATCAGTTTCAACAGACTATGTGCCTACATCTGCTACCATCTATTCACTACTCCCACAACACTATCTAAAAGAAGAGGTCTGGCCTTGTCAAAGTTAAATTTATTTATTCTTCAAATTTTTTTGTGACAACATATGCAATACATTAAAAAAAAAATGGCAAACGAAAAATACAAAGGAATTGACCAACAGCACAGTAAACTCAGCACTGCTCGACAGGCAAAATTAAGTGGATTGACCCTCTGCCCCTTGACCTATGCTGAAGTGGATGACACTTCAACAGACCAATGGATAAAGGGGTTTCAGCAGGAGGCCTTGCAGGTTTCTCTATGTTCTGTTTTTTTAAATTAAAATGAGGCAGGCGACATAACTAAAGCAGTCTCTAGTTCAGACCTAAAACAAGTTAACTTAACAATTTGCTATTGATGCAAATTTTGTGCCTTATTATGCAGTGTAGTGATCGAGTTTCAAAAAGAAGGCAACATTTGTCACATTTTGGGGGGGGGGGGAACCCATGGGGACAACTAAGAAGACTTTACTTGGACTAGAAATCCATAGTACCACTCATGTGTCAACCATATTTACATTGATAAGTTAAAACAGTGTCCTGGATTTAAAAAACAAAAAAAACTTTTTAGTACAACACTTCAACCTCACAGGGGAGTCACTGGCAGCATGTTACTCTATAACCAAGACCAAGCTACAAATCTGTTGAATGTGGTTTTACAAAATGAATCAATTATACATTCATGTGCTGTGAATTGTAGACTTTTGAGATGGGACTACGCAGGTTTAAATTGGAAAGGCTTTGAATACATTTTTAAGCAACACCTCCCCCGCCAGGGTTCTTCTGTAGAAAGAACGTAGAACTATCAGAAACTTGTTTATCAAATTTCAAGTCGACTGTTGAAAGTGTTAAGCTGCATTTCTGCTGAAGACTGCAGATATTTGAACACAAGTAACACAAATGATGGATTCATGTGAACTGGACTGAATGTTCACCCACATTTTTGTTGTGTCCGTGATACTACCTGGTATCGCGGATACTACTATTGTCATACATCACCATAAGGCTTTTTTTGCCTCCTATGCTGCAGCTAGCTCATCCTTAATGCATTAGGTGCTATAAACGCTGCCCTCCAGGTATGCTTGTCAACACAACATTTAGGAGCATGAGGCAATTTTTCTTGTCCTGCTAACACACTCCCTACTTCTTAACTGATTGGGAAAACAGGCTTCACTGCTACAACACTCAGACAGGGAGGAAAGCGAGAAAGAAGCATATCGACAACCAGGCTTACAACAAAGAAGTTGCAGAGAATGTCCTTGAGAAAGTTGAATCTTTCCATCAAGATGAATCCAGAGAGTAATGCTTGCAACAAGCATTTAGAATAACCCACGCTGCTGCTATACAAATGTCAAAAGGAACTGGTCTCTGGAAGGCCAGAGATGTTGCTCTGATGGAATGAACAATAAATCTAGGAAACCCAAACTCCTTTCATTCACTGGATTTGAAAATGCAAGAACATGATCTGTGTGACATAGTAATCTCACTCAGGTCAACAATCAGACGTTCAGAGCCTAAAAATTATTATTATTATTTTCTTTTTTTAAACAGAACCTCTGAAGACTTCTAAATTGTGAAGAGTTTCTTTAGCCAAAGCAGCATGGTAGGTTGAAAAAGGACGACAATTTATTTGAAACTTGCTAGCACTACTAGAATAAAAAGTAAGCTCCTTGAGATTTTGAAAGTCTCTGGAGCTTAATGTGTTTTCTTTTTGAGGTCACTGGTAAAAAAAGGCAGTCTGGCAGCTCAGAAATGTAGGTTGCAGAAAGCTAATGTTTCCAATTACTTATGCACAAGATGCAAAACCCAAACTAAAGCATTTTGATAGCCTACTGGAGGACATATTTGAAAATGTCATCTAATTGTATTTAGAAAATATAGCCAATTCAAATTTTAGAGTCCTGCAATACATAAGTGACAAGAAAAACACATTTCTCAAACAAAAAAGGGAAGACAAAGAGGGCAATGCAGCTGGATAGACCACAGCCTAAGGAGGCTGGAAAACATCACTGTTCTTTAAAGAGAGAATAGATCACCTCTATCCCACTGTGCCCAGTCAGTGACAGTTGCTCCAGTTCTTTAGGAAAGACCTTTTGCCATCGATTCGGCTTTTCAGCCTAAAACGTGCACGCGTTCCATTGCCTTCAATGGCAACGCGTGCACGTTTGGCGATTCACTTGCGGGAGCGAGCGGCGCCATATGGTAGCAATTATCGCTCCTGGCGCCGCTCACTCCCGCAAGAGAATCGTGCAGGCTCCCTCCTCTCCCCCCTCCCCCTGCTGCCGTGCGAGGCGCGCGCGCTTGTTACTTCTACCTCGTAGTAGTCCTTCTTAACCAACCCCCAGACCCTCTCCCCCGCTCGTCGTCTCTAACCTGGACCTCCCCCCCCCACACGTCGACATACTTCGTCAGCACCCCCCCCCCGTTAGTATTTTCAGCGCGCCATGCATGCTTTCGGGTTCACAATGGTGGTTTCACACACTTTTGCACGGCCGCCCAACTCTGTTGTTTTCAAACTTCTTTGTTTGAAATGGCAGTGGGCTCTTTACCACTGCTGGAACGAGCCGTTTCAACAATAAAGACCGCGCCCCTTTGTTTACTTTTGCGCGGCCGCCAAACTATTTTTTCCCTAAACTTATATATTATAAAAAAAATGCAGCGGAGCCCAAACTGGGAGAGTTGGTGGTGGGGGCTCCCAGGAAAAGCAGTGTAAGGCGGACGTGTTCCGGGGGTGCCAGCCTGCGGGCTCAGACTCCTTCCCCCACCTACGGATCCATGATGAACGCCGCACTCTGTTCCAAACCAAAGTATGGCGGTCAGGTGCCTATTGTAAGTTGTTATCTACGGGTTAGCTGTTTTCCTTGAGCTGCCTGTAAAAACGTAGCCGTCCGAAATTAGGCCGGAGTGACTGATGCTGGAATCTTTTCATGACATGATGGTCAGAGGTGCAAATATCCTAGGGGGCCTACTGAGCTTTTCATCCTTCTGAGGTCGACAAAATCGGTCACAAGAAACGTAAGTTTTCACTGCCGCCATACCATTTGGAATAAACTGTACAAATACTCCTGAAATGTTATATTGTTAAAACTAACTATCACTGTGTACTGCTGACAGACAGCCACTGCCCTGTCCACCCTCCCCCCTCGGAGGGTGGCACCAGGCTGAGACATCAACACTGATTGGCAGCTCTGCCTGTGCTACATCCTTAGCTGCGGTAGCAGAGGGGGCAGGAACGGTCCCTTGCCAGAGCTCGAGGAGGGGGCAGCCCTGCTGAGACTTGGTGTTCCGTTCCCTCCAAGGTCTGCCTCTGTTTCTCCAGCCGGCTATCTGTTGGTGCTTTCTGTACTGCTCCAAGTATGAAAGGCGCAGGAATCTTTATTTGTATGTGATGCATGACATGTGCCACATAGCTTTGCGTTGCAGTTTGCTCGCAGTCCCAAGTCATATGCTGTCGGAATGTTTTTCTTCAGCTAGGAAAAAACATCCCCTCAGCTCCCTATGCTGGGGCACAGAAGTCTGTGTGTTTCAATAATGGGAAGTGTAGAAATTAAGGCAGTTGCCGGAGAATTGTATGACGTCTCCGAGCACAGGTTGGGAGCATCATTCAGTAGCAGAGTTAACAGGTCTACAAACAAGCATTGGCATAGCCAACAGGTCTCGCCTTTGGGACCATATAAGTGTTTAACCATGCAACAGTTAATGTTGTTGCACCAAGGATATTGCGCTGCATTACTAAATACTTATAAGGTCCCAAAAGCGAGACCTATTGGCTTTGCCAAATGCTTGTTTTTTATGGCTCCTGCCAATAGGATCCTCAAGCACTGAACTCCGACATTTTTGTATAACATTTCCAATTCTTAGCACGCAGCTTTTGATTCGAAGTCAGGTGTAAGTTTTTTTAGTTTGACAGAAAAAGATTTTCATAGCAAATGCCATCTTTATTTATGCCCTTCCTGTGGTGTTTTTAAAATGATATCCTGTGGTAGGAGGAAGACCGACACTGATCCTCAAAGCTTGTAAGTCTGCCTTTCGGATTGCCATTGCTCGAAGCAGCGTCTCCTCCCTCAATCCTTAAGGGCGAGGAGAAGATTTGCATCCATGAACTTTAAGAGGACTGGCACAGGAGACATAAGTTGATGTAGCTAAAGTGAGGTTGGTGGGAAGGGGGCTCCCTCTTACCATAGCCCACTCTTCTTCCTCGAACGACTCCTCCAGAGGGAGATCCAGATAAAAATCCAGGCATGGCAAACAGTCGTCCTTAGTCGAGATTAGGGGCTGTGCCCACCTGTTCACAGTCGAGGCACACTAGGCACTCCACATCCTCTGAAAAAGGGACAGTACTGGGGGAATTTTATCTTGAGAGGTGTCTGAAATGAGAACTACTAGGCCAAGGAAGAAGCTGGGAGGGAAAGGAGTTCCACATTGGGAAGGCTTTTTTTATGGAGAGGTGTAGGCGTGTGGAATCTAGAGTGCATGAGACACAAATGGACTCTGAAAAGCAGTCTACTTCATACAGAGAGAGCAAAAGCGACAAACTGATAAGGAGGCTTGTCAGGGAAAACAAAAAAGGAACTCTGAAAAATATAAAAATGTCCCCTTGAAGTGAGTTGAAATTGATAAGCTGAGCACTGACTGGCTGACCCAGCAACTCTGCCCTGTTCCCTCCTGCTCATCCTCGCAGTGTTGCATTATATGCAGCACTCCAAGGCCCCATTTTCCAAAACCAAGATGTTTTACTTAGATGTGTCGAGAGCAGTCAGATGGATTCTGCTCCCCCAGACAATCCAGGTAACCACAGATCCCACAAGAGGAGACAGGAGCACGCAGAGATCCCTCACTGTCTGGCCATTGGTCACATCGAAATTTCACATAACTACCAGCAGTAGATACATCAACCAAGGGAGGGGGGGGAAATCAAATACGCATTGAAATTACCTACAGAGACAAAACACAATAAAGCCCACATTGTACTCCGTCCGGAAAAGACCCTCTCACTTCTTCCCTCAGGGTCAAAACGTGTTGACCGTCAACCACAATGAGGGCCAGCACTGGTACAAGTACAGAACAACCTTCGACTTTTTTGGAACTAACCAACATTACTAGCCTTGAACAGCCTCCTTCAAGGGTGGCCAAAAGGCACTAAGGGCATGAAGATGTTTAAGGTTTAATGGTTTTATTTGCATCCTTATACCATTTGGTCCCTATATGAATTCTTATACATAGAAAGTTGATGCTGCATTTTCTGGTTATACATTTTTCCCCCCACACATTGCATAACACAAGTGTCCACTATAATTTGGTGAAGCTACACTTTCACATGTTCTGCACACCTACAACATTAAAAATACTCCAAAGGCTTCTTCAATTATACCATCTGCTCTAGACACAAAAAAGCTAAATCTATACAGATGTTCATTATACTTATCAAATTAAATTTCTAAGATGAAAAAAAAAGACTCTGGTTCTCTGAAAATCAAAGGTTATGCAGGAAAGCAGTGGGAAACTGGCCTTGAGCACAATTCTCAGAGTAATGGTAGAGATGCACCCCCTAAAAATTAACATTGGCCCTCACTACTAAAAGAACCTTTGTAAACTCCCCGAGACACCAATTCTGGCTAGACAGAAGACATTTATTGACCATTGTCAACTAGGTGATAACCATTTGGTGACTACGAGTAGTAAGCCATTAGGACAGTTAGGTCCTGAATCTGGCAAAGGTTTTATTTAATCTGAGATGAAAGAAGGGAGTGTTTTATGGGAAAAGTTTTAAATACCAGTTTGATTAACTGAGTAGGATGTCAACCCAGGGGTGGGAGATAATGCATGGTATTTACAGAAACATTTGTAGAGATTAGATAGGAGCTTCCGATGCAGCTCTTTGAGGTAAGCTACAGTGTTATGAAGAGAGGGTTTGTGTGAGAGTGTTGTTAAAGTGTGGGTATGAGTCTTCCCTGATCAGCAAGCCAGCACAGGATCTTTAATGCTGAATGTGGTCAGTGCAACTAAGTCTAAGGAATCAGAGGGAATCTTAGTAAAGGACCTTTAATAGAGTGATCATGATGGTTTTGGCCGGTAGCTTAGTATAGATGGAGTTAAGGTAGTCTTGTACGAAGCAGCTACCAGAAGGTTAGTATTATGCTCTGTGGGAGGTCAATACAAGGTGGATAGTGAGAAAGTGCCTTTTTTTTTACATGGTTAGCCCCCCATTTTTTGCCTGGAAAATGGTGTGATATCGATTGTAAGTGTACATGGTCTATACCAACCAGGTCCCCATTGCCAGTGCTCCTTCCCTAAAACTGTACCACGATTGGCAACTTCAGCTCTCCTGTAAGTCCCTAGTAAATGGTACCCTTGGTACCTCAGGCATGGGGACTTAAGAGGGTCCCCCTAGAGACTCCTCACCAAGGCCATACCACTGTAGCCTGCATGCCTGGGTGCGGTGAAAAACGAGTTGACATGGCATACTGCCTGCGTGCCATGTCCAGCAGCACTGCCCAAGGTATAGGCAAGTCACCCCTCTAGCAGGCCTTACAAACACTAAGACAGGGTGCACTATATCTCCGGTGTGGGTAGCTCTGCATGAGCAGATATGCCCCTACAATATTTAAGTCTATTCTCCAATATTTAAGTCTATTCTTTAATATTGTAAGTGCCAGGGAAGCCATGAAGAGTACATGGGCTGGAAACTAGACAATTCGAGTTCCCCAGCACCATGATGGCTTCACTGAACCCAGGAGTGTTTGGTACCACACCACTCCTCTTAATATACCCACATTGATGCCAGTGTTGGATTTATTTCATGTGCCCCCTGAAAACCTACCAACTTTGGTGTGGTCCCTGACCGGCTTTAGGCAGCATGTTTCTGGACACCTGGGTCGAGAGCCTCTGCTCTCCGAAGCCAGAAAGAAAGCACATCCTGAGCGAAGCTGACACCTCCTCCCCCAAGGATGAGCACAATGCTCGAGAGGGAAGCTTCAATGGCCTTGCCGCCTTTGTAATGAGACCCCCAGCCTCTGCTGCTAGCAGCAGATGGAAGCCCCCAGTTCAAAAGACTCCTCGTGCTGCAAGCCCAGCGACCTCCAAAACGCTGGGAGCACGGCCTGCCTTCAACAAAGACTCTAAATCTCCTGTGGACAGCGGCCCTGTCCAAGAAGAAACCAATTCCAAAGTTCAAGAACTCTGCTCTGAGGTACCGCAAACTTGCTTCTGCCCCCACCTAAGCACCAGATGCCCACGCCCAAATAGCCCACTGGTCCTTCTGTACCAGAGTTCACCGTGGGCTGGCCCCTACCTGACTTCTCTTCAACGCCTGCAGCCTCAACTTGAAGACTCCTCCTGGCCGTTAACTGCCTGATAAGAGTTTTCCAACGCATAAGGACACCTCTGCAACCGAAGCCCCTGGGCTTTGGGGACCTCAACCTTCGGTGTCCTTACGTCCCCTAGCAGCTCTACTTACCTGGGCAGCTGTGGGTTTTCTTTGTACGGTCTCCTGGCCTGAGCCTGCAGCCTTTCTTCAAGACCGATCTCCCCAATTGGTTAACATTGGGTGCCCGACGCTGTGTTGGCACTCTGCACCCCGCCACCACTGTGCTGCTGTGGATGTAAGTTTGGTGCTGCCTTGTGGCCCCCCCTTGTACTTACCTTAACTCCAGTAGATCGACCCCCGACATCGCTTTACTCACCTCTTTAAGCACCCCTAGTCTCAATTGGTCAACATTGGCTGCCTGACCTCGAATTTAACCTCTGCACCCGGCCGCCCCTGTGCCACTGGTGGTGCACTCTTGGAACGGATTTAAACCCTGCCTGGTGCTGACCAAAGACCCAGAAGACTGAATCTGTAAGTAGAGTACTTACTTGCAAAAACTGCATTCTTGCTCTCCTCTCATAGGTTAACATTGCAAAGTTTGAAAACTGCACTGTGTCCACTTTTAAAGTATAGTTTTTTTCCTGAAAAACGTACTAACCTTTTTGCGAACATCTTGGTCTTAAAATAAACTTGAAAGAAGCTTACATTTCTAAAAATGGTATGGATCTACTTTTTGAGTTGGTGTCATTTATTAGTCACTGTGTGTATAACAAAATTTCTTACACTCCTCTGTGTTTGGCCTAAGGCTGCTCGACCACACTATCACAAAAAGAGCATTTTGGCTTTAATTGAACCCTGTACACTTCTAGGGGAATCTCAGGACTCTGCATGATATAACCACTTAGTGGTATATCATATAAAGAACCAGCTTCCTACATGGGTTCTCTGAAACATGTACATGATGAAACAACTCTTTATAATACTCTGCCAGGCTAGAGGGATAAACGTTAGGTCATAGTAAAACTAACCTTTGGACCACCTCTGCAATACACATGCCGGGTTCCAAGCTTTCTATATGGGTAGTGGCACCATGACTGACAGATTATATGAAGCCTCATGGGATCAATTGATCCCAGGAGCAAGATCTCAGTCTTGCTAGCAGCGAGGCAGTTTTTTTTTTTACATTTCCAATCTTCTATAATTAGGAGTAGGTTAGTTTTCATGCAGATTCAGATGCAGCAGAGTATCAACAGAATATATATTGAATCAGATGTGATGATTTAAGAAAATGATGCAGTCTATTATGCTGAAAGCTTGGGGGCAAGTGCAATGTCTTGACACATTAGGTGTTACAATATGCTTAACACTTTTACATTACTTGAATTGGAATTTAATGTCTAACATTTGGCATACAAGTCCAAAAAATAAATCACAAGTTGACTACATCCAGAGCGTGAATATAGTTTTACTTCAATATATTTACAGGCAAACAAAAGTAGATCTACTGTATTTGTGACATCAGTATCAAGGCTGCTGAAGTGATATAGTAAAGGCAGCCTCATGTCGAGATTTACACAAAAACCATTATGAGTGAGCTAGTGTATAAATTTACAACTAATTTTCAACTGTAAACAAAAGTCCTTATACAGAGTTTGGTAAACAGGGTTAGCGGTCAAAAACGTGGTGGATGTCCTCTCAGCCATATAACAAGTGTACTAGAGTCAATGGTGCTCTAAATAATGAGAAGAGAATGGGACATGCACCATTTTGACAGAAAACCACATCCGCCAAACTCTAAATAAGATAGCCTATTCAGATAGATCCAAGAATACAATATAATTTGCATGCAATTTCCGCGTTTGTTTCTTACCCATTGCAGTGATGGCTTGACCTAGTTCATGAGGCTCCACTGTACCACTTCTGTCTTGATCAAACATTATAAAGTTTTGCTTCCATGCATTTAGCGCTGCCCAGAGTTCCTTGAACTCATTAAATCCCATTTTTCCAGTGTGATCCCTCTGATGTAAAAGTTAAGAAAACGTACATGGAAAAAGGAAAAATAAATAGTATTGAAGTACCATTTGTCCACATCCTGCCACCCGCCAAATATGGCTCTTGGCACCCGCTGCTTAAAGTTTCGTTCTCTTAGCCTACACAAATATGTATTCATAAATAGTATTTAATAGCAGGTCGGTCACACAGAGGAAAGACTAAGTCAACCAGGATTTGGAATGTTTGCTTCATTATGCGTTTCAGACCACACTACCCAGAGCCGAGGAAGTTTAAAACCAATGCAAATGAGTGGCGAGATGGAATCAGGAAGTACAGGGTTGATATTAACAATACAAGAACTATAGGGGTGTTTACTCTTGCAAAGTCCAATATATGTGATGACCGCTAGAAAAAGATGCCGAAGCCTTATTCCATTCAAGGAAAAAATGACAGTAACCCAGATAAGCAGGTTATAGAGGGTTTTTTCACCTTCCAACATAACTTGGAATGATTGACTTTCTGGTCAATGGCCATGTTAAGCTGAACATGGGTGAGTTTAAAAGCAAATCAGCCAAACTACCTTTCATTAATACTGCACAAAAGACTGGGAGGATTGGAACCTTGACGGAGCCCACAACACTATTCTTGGTTGTGTGAAACAAATGTCAAAGTACTGTTCAGACAAACGTGACGGGGTGCATTTTCTTCAATCTATAGTGACAAAGTTGAAACATCTGCAACTTTACACGCGGCAAGTGTATAATTTCCTGGCCAACTTAACATTGGGCGGAGGTTGGAGGCAGGGGTATTAGGGCACCATAAAACCGCACATCAAGCCAACATGGCCGCCTAATTTGTCCACTGACCTGGTTCATAGCAACGATAAAAATTGGCCCCGATACTCACCATCTAACTGCTGGATCGCAGCTCTAGGTCCGTAAAAACCCTGAAGGCTAGCTCTTGAATGAGATTGGGCAGTGGGCCACTATCATAGTGACACAGGCAGGAACTCCTTGCAGACCCAGCCGCTGCAGCCCTGTGGCGATCCATTGGAGGCCCATGCGCTGCAGCTGATCGCGGACAGTCAGGGCCTTATTCTGCTGTCGGGCAGCAATATCCTGCTGGTGTGCGACCTGCAACGTGGGAAGTTGCCAGGTCATGATTGTTGCTGCGTCTTGCTTGGAGATGATCAAGGGCCAAACTAGTTGAGCTGGTCTGTGGTGCCTGTTACCTGTGTGGGCCTAAGGTGGGTTTGCCTAGGGCTCCGATGGATCGGGGGCTTGTGCTGCGGAACCGTGTGATCACCATGACCTGCGGGGTCTAGAACCATTGTCGGGCGGGTAGTGACTTTCAAGCTCCTCATGCGCAAATCATGAGGTCCATAGCACCTGCGGACGCCCTCATGCAACCCATTTCCTTACCAGAAGAAGGGTCCCTGGAGTCCCAATGAGGAAAGTCTATGTAGTGTGCACTTCTACTCATGTGGGGCTGTACCCGCAGCATATTGCCACAGTGAGATGCAGGATGTGTAACTGGGCAGTAGCCACGAGCTAAGGGTCTGGGACTGCTGTCTAGGGGTGGCAGTAAGTTTAAAGCACCTGTGTACAGGTAACGTTTCCAACTAATAGATATATTTCAGTTCAAATTTAGCATACTAATCTACTAGATTCAAATACTCTGTTGAAAATTGAAGTAATGCTGCTCTGGTTCACAATGGGCAGCAGGGTACCCTGGGTGCAATCGCTGTGGAGTGGCATACAGTGGAATAGAGTAGAGTGCAGTGGCATACAGTAGAGTGGAATATCGTATAGTGGAGTAGCGTCCAGTGGAGTGGGGGTCAGTGAAATGGCATAGTATACTGTGGTACATAGCGATGACAAGCCAGTATATAATTGGGTTATGGCTGTCTTTAGAGAATGAAAAAGGTAGCCATATTGTTTACACTACACTTTGGCTGTATTCAGTGTAGGGGCATAACTATAGGTAAGTAGTAGGTCCCACGTATTGCCACTTTATTAAGGTGGTGCTAGGTAGGGAATGTGTATATATTGTTTTTAGGTTTACGGGCAGCTACCGCGGTAGTTTCACAACATTTGTGAAAGCCAGCGAAAGTACTGTGGTAACAGATATCACCAAGTTTAAATGACTTAAAAAATACCCTACTTCATTGCAGTACCCAAAAAGCATCATCTCTGCATCATAATGTATAATCGTGTCACATTTCATGTAAATCCATTCAGCTGTTTTCGCGCTATGTCAAATACAATAGCCTGTGGAAAAACGCATTTTGGGGCCCCTTTTTATCTTTGCATCCCTTAACTATTCACCACATAAATTTACATCATCTCAAAATGTAGAAAATGGTAAAGGTCTGGAAAGTTTTGTGGTGAACCGTCAAATGGGTGGAAAGGTATTAGGGAGCTAATATCCGAGGAATTCCTATCTTTAGGAATACGAACAAAATTGTTACTTACCAGTAGGAGTTGAAGAGTTTTCAGGATTCACATGCTGTGCAATATTCTGCCATCTAGTGGTTGGGGCCGGAATGGTCTGTGGTCCCTTTTTTTTTTTCTTCATGGGCATCGTCTACCACCATTCGGTGCTAGGTCCATCCCTTGTGTGACATCAGACAATACCCCGGAAGTTCCTGTGCGTGGTAGCCATCTTTGCATTCTTACCCCCCCCTTCTTGTTGTAATTAAGGGTATTTGTTTACTTTACCTGATTTCACGTGATCTTCCCACCGGTTTGCTTTCCTCACTCTGGGAGGCGGGTGGGTCGCATGTGAATCCAGAAAACTCTTCAAGCTGCAAAAGTACTCCTACTGGTAAGTAAGCATTTCATTTTGCAGCATGAATCATTTTCTGGATTCGCATGCTTTGCATTAGATTATGTAGCGGTTCCCCCTCCTTGGGATGGGAAGGGTGAGATGTGGAAGAAGTTGTGAACAGGGGTTGAAGTACTTTCTGTCCTACCTGTGCTTCTTTTGTCATTTGTATATCCACACAATAATGCTTGGTAAAAGTATGTGGAGAAGCCCATGTAGCGGCTGCACATATAGTGTCAATTGGCACATTTGCTATAAAGACTAGTGTTTTACCTTCTTACTTGTTGAATGCTCTCTTGGGCATGAACTTAATGTTGTTCCCGCTGAGGAGTACCATGTTTAAAATGCCTCCCCAATCCAGTGTGCTATTGTTCCTTTTGTGATGGGTGAACCCTTGCTGGATTTTGCATAAGAGACAAACCGTTGACTCCACTTACGGAATGGTCTTGTCTCCTGTAGATCATATAGTAACTCTTCTTACATCCAGGGTATGTAGACTTATTTTGAGTCGTGTTTGCGGGTTTTTAAAGAAAACTGCTAACTGGATGCTTTGATTTATGGGACATCCTTAGGTAGGAACTGGGGATTAGTTCCTAGAACTGTTTTGTCCTTGTGGGTTTGTATGTATGGTTCCTCAATAGTTAATGCTTGTATCACTTACTCTTCGTAGTGACGTTACTGCTATTAGGAAGGCAGTTTTTGTGACATGCCGAAGTTCTGCTTTGTGCATTGGTTCGAAAGGCTCTGAAATAAGCGGCGTCTGTACAGTGTTTAGACTCCACATAGGCACTGGAGCCTTCCTTGGAGGTGAGATTCTTTTGGAACCTTCTAGGAATCTTTTGATGACTGGTGATGTGTAAAAGTTCTCATGATGCTCCCCTAGTGTATGCTACAATTGCTGCCAGGTGCACCTTGAGGTTTGAATAGTCGATTACACGGTCGAGCAAGTGGGTAAGATCTATTATCACGGTTTCTTGTGCAGATATTGAATCTAGAATATTGTTATCTTTACACCAAAAGAGATACCTTTCACTTAGCTGCATAGTAGTGTCTTGTGGCTGGTTTTCTTGCCTCCTTTAGTATCTCCAATGTGGTAAATTTAGGTGTCCAAATTCTATGCACTCAGGTGCCAGGCTGAGTGCTGATGGTTCCGGGTGGAATACTTGACCTCTTTGCATTGTGAGGTCTTTTTCTTCCTTGAATTTAATAATCTGCCCTTTGGACAGTTTGAGTAGGCTAAAGTACCAGGTCTGTCTCGCCCATTGAGGGGGATATAAGGTTTAGATATGGTCCTGGTTGCCTGGCCTTTTCCAGTATCTTGTGTAGTAGAGGAATCAGGGGGAAAGGCGTAGGCAACTGTCCCGGACCAATTTAGTGACCGGGCATAACCTGATAGGTGCCATTGAAACCTGGAGGCGGAGTATTGGCATTTCCTGTTCGCCACTGTTGCGAAAAGGTCTATTGTTGGTGTCCCCCAGAGTCTGACTGTTTTCTAGGCTCCTCTGCTTTATTTCCTATTCCTGTGAGCTGCTGATCTGTCTTTGGTACAGCCAATTGCCATATCTCCTGAGCTAGTTTGCTTAGGATGAATGATTTTGTTCCTCCTTGTTTGTTCAGGTAAAACATCGTTGTTGGATGGTCAGTCTGGATCAATACTGTCCTCCCTGCAATGTGGGCGTGGAAGGCTTTTAGCGCTAGAAACCCCGTCTTCATCTCCAGGATGTGTTTTATGGAGTCAGTTGTTTTAATTGACCTAATATTTTTTAATTTCCTGTATGTGCTCCCCATTCTTTGTGAAATGCATCTGTTGTGATGGTCACTAGATCCTCTCAACTTTCGGTTGTTTGTGACCAGTTGTTGCATAGGCATTTTTGTAGAGGGCACATGTGAAAGTGTTCATGGGTAATCAGGAGGATGCAAGATGCCATCATGCCCATTAGTCTTAGAACCGTCCTTCCCATCAAACACTGTCCCCTCTGGTAGAGGAGAGTTTGCTCCTTGATTTCTTGAATCCTCTCCTGGGTCGGGTACGTCCGTTCCACCCTGAACTTTAGTCTTGCCCCTAGGAATGATTTGTCCTGTTCTGGGATTGGTGATGATTTCTTTAGGTTTATGGAGAAACACAGCTCTTGTAGCGTTGTCATTACCTTCTGAATAAGTCTGTGGCATTTTTCCATTGAGTTTGCCTTTACCAGCCAGTTGTCTAGATAAGGATAGATGCAGATTCCCATTCTTTTTATGAATGCCGCCACTGCAGCTAGGCATTTTGGAAAAACTCTTGGTGCAGATTTGATTCCGAAGGGTAAACCCTGAACTGGCAGTGCACGTCTGAGGTATTTCTTGTGTCCATGATTCATGGGTACATGTAGATAACCATCCTTTATGTTTATGGTTGCCATGTAGTCCCCTTTCTGAAGGAGTGAGATTACTTCTTGCAGGGTTGTCATCTTGAAATTCTGCGAGCAAATGAATTTGATTATGAACCTGAAATTAAAACTGGTCTTAATTTGCGAGATCTTGCTTTGAAATAAGGTGATTAGTTCCCTTTGTTGTGCTCCCTTGTAGGTACCTTCTAAATTGCCTGTTTTTGTAAGAGTTCCTTCATCTCTTCCCTCAAGTTCAAGAGTTCCGTTTTTTAAAAACCTTTTCTTCTTTGGCAGGTTTGGTGGTGGCCTACTTGTTAGTTCTAAACAATAGCCGTGGCGCACCACATTTAAAAACCAATTGTCTGTTGTGATATTTTCCCATTGCTGTGAGTAATGGGGTATTCTGCCTCCCACTGGTGTTGTGTGAGGGTCCATTTCTGCGTCCAAGTCACTTGGGGCCTGCTCTGCCCATCTGGAGGATTGTCCTCTAGCTCTTCCTCTGCCACGAAAGGGCTACCTTGGCTGCTGTTGCCAGGATTGATATCCGGGCGGCTTGCCCGGCTGTTGTCCGTTGCCTTGCATTTGCTGCTGTTGTCCTGTAAAGAACCCCCTCCCGGTAGGTTTTCTGGGGTTGCCTCCTCCGCTTCTGAGGGAGTCTCTGTATTGTAGACCCCCATTGCCTTTGCTGTTTTGTTGGCCTTTTTGATTTGTTCGAAGGACTCATTCACCTGGTGGTCAAACAGTTTCCTGTGAAAGGCTTGTTAATTAATGTTGTTTCTAGCCTGAAATCCTGAGTCAGGCGTGCCTTCTGAGGGTGGTACCTGTGCACATCTGTCTGCTGGCTGCATCTAGGGCCTACTTTAGGCAGGTATTTGCGATGTTCTTCAACCCTCTTGGATGATAGATTTTGCTGTCTTGTCCTCTACAGGAATTTTAATCATTATTTCTTCTATTTCGTACCATTGTTGGTGACCATATTTGTTGAGGAAAGCATCTGAATTGGTGATACGCCATTGTGTTGCTGCCTCTTTCATCTTCCTCCCCACCATATCGAGTCTTACTTTTCGGGAGGTGGGTCTGTGGAAGAATAAGCGTAGCTCCTTTCTGGGGTGACAATGATTCAGTCTGCAACTGTGTTCCCCTGTATATATTTGGGGTCCTTTGTGGAGGGTCTGCACTTCTTCCAGACCCTTGGGGCGACTCCTTTTGCTGAAGCTGGCTCCTTAAAGGCCTCTTTGCCAATGTCCAGTATGCTTGGTAGCACTGGGGGATATTTGCTACCCTTTGTTGAAGGAATCAATGTCTCTAGGAGAAAGCATGAGTCTCCTTTCTCCTCCTCTAAAGGGACCCCGAAAGTGTCAGCTGCTCTTTTAACCAGGCCATTATAGAAGGCAATGTCACAGATGGCGATGCTTTTGATGGGTATGTACAAAACTCCTCCTCTGGAATCTGTGTCGAGGTCATTCCATTCTTCCTCGAAATTCCCTGTTGCCTACTCCTCTTCTGGGATGTCGAGTTCTTCTACTTCCTCTTCGTGAGGTTCAGGGGTTGCCGATGCCTCGAGGGCATTCTCTTCCTCTTCGGCATCCGAAGTCATGGAAGGTCTTGTAGGAATTCTGTATTCCTTTAGCGTCTCAAACTCCTTTTTCCAATGAAGGAGTGCCACCATTTCTGCCTCTAACCATCTTTTCTACCTGGAGGGCCTTTGATGTCTTTGGTCTGGGATGTCCCCTTTCTTGGCGTGGTGGTTTCTGCCTCTGAAGGTTCGGTGTTATCCTCCGAGGTCTCCCAACCGGAGCTGGTCTACAGCGGTTTTGACGCTTTTCTGTTGTCGGTATCCCTGGAATGGGATCCGTGGGATTTTTGGTCACGGCTGACCCTCAGTCGTCGTCTTCGACACCTGGGCTGCCTTCTGTGCCTTCTTTTCTAGGCCCTTGGTCTCGAAGGGTTTTTCGTTACCTTTTCTTGACATCATTGGCAGTCTTCTTTGCGGTCTTGTAGGAAAATGCGTTTCTGTTGCAGTAACCCCCCCACTTTTTGCCTGATAGCTGATGCACTTTTCCTTGGTGTGCCCTGGGTCCATGCCAATCAGGTACCCAGGGCCTGTGTTCCTTCCCTAAAAACTGTACTAAAGCCTAAACCCAATTGGCATCTCTGGCCACAGGTAAGCCCCTGGTAAATGGTACCCTAGGTACCCAGGGCACTATGACCAGAGAAGGCCCCTAAGGGCTGCAGCACTTATTGTGCCACCCTTAGAGGCCCTGTACCCTGACACACACACACCCTGCCTTTGCAGGCTGAGTGTCTTGGTGCAGAACTAAACAGTGAGTCGACATGGCACACATCCCTGTGTGCCATGCCCACAAACACTGCCCTGGCATACCTCAGTCACCCCTCTAGCTGGGTGCACTATGCCAGTGGTGTGGGCACAGGTGCATGAGCCCTGTGCCCCTACAGTACCCAGGGCCATTCCTGGGCACTATAAGTGCAGTGATGCCATTAAGAGTATATGGTGCTGGGAGGTTGTCATTACGAACTCCACAGCACCATAATGGCTACACTGAAGACTGAAAAGTTTGGTATCAAACTTCTCAGCACATTAAACCCACACTGATGCCAGTGTGGGATTTAATGTAAAATGCATGACAGAGGGCAACTTAGAGTTGCCCCCTGAACCTAACCTACAATCCACGTCTGGTCTGAGGGGCTGCCTAGGCTGCCACCCAGCAGACATGTTGCTGGACCCCTGGGTAGAGAGCCATCCGCTCTCCCGGGCCTGCAACACTGCACGTCCTGGGCGAGGTGCTAGGCCTCCTCCCCCAGGATGGGCAGGGGGAAGCTTCAAAGGCATTCCGCCTTTGTGAGCTTCCCCAGACCACTTGCTGTCCTCAGCAACTGGTCTCCACTGGTTCCAGCCCCCACTCTGGCGGGAGGACTGGCGGGAAAACCAAGGGAGGAAAGGGTGTGTGCCAGCCTCTGCCAACCCCACCCCTCAGGTGGGGGAGGCGAGGTGAAGCACATCTCCGGGCTCTCGCCATCTTGAAGATGGGGAGCCCTACCCAATCAGGACTAGGCTCCTGCCCCCCTCCCACTGGAGAGTGACAGGATAGGGGGTGTACCCACCCCAGGGAAGGGCCCCATTGGTCCCTGCCCTTTACCTACCTGCAACGCCCCTAAATCTGGTATTTAGGGGCACCCTGAACCTTCCTTCCTCAGATCCCGAATCCGAAACAAGCAAGAAGAACAAGAAACAAGAAGACCTGCCGTGCAGCTGCTAACAAGAGGAAGACACCAACTGATTTGGCCCCAGCCCTACCGGCCTGTCGACCCTCGAACCTGCTCCTGCTAAACCCCGGCGTCTCCAATGGTCAGCAACCTCAAAAACCCCGGAGGACCTGACTGCCTTGTGACTCTAAGAAGACTGGGACTCCCACGAGCAGTGGTACTGCTCAGAAGCAAGTAACAAGCCCCTGGCATCAGCCAGGAACCGCGAACCCTGCACACACTGCACCCACCAAGCCTGGCCGGTGCTGGAGTGAACAAAGACCTCGAGGACGTCCCCCCGGCGACTGACCCCAAATCCAGCACCCAAGGACCCACCTCGACGCTCCAGATGACGCCTGCAGCCTCAGAACCAGGGACCCCTCCAACCGCGACCAGCTGAGGGTAAGATTTCCGACGCCTAAAGACACCCCTGCACCCGGCGCCCCACGGCCTCCTGTGCCCAACTCCTGGGTGCCTACCCTTCCTACAGCTTCCCCACTTACCTCTCGAAGTGGTGGTCGCACCTGAAGAATCTTAATCCCCGAGCTTGCAGCCTTTGTTCGTTCTTGAGCTCCTCCATTGAATAACATTGAGCGCCCGACGGCTCAAAAGCACCCTGCACCCAGCCGCCCGAGTGCCCCTGGCAGTGCAACCTCTACTCTAATCTACTTCCCCATTTGCCCTGAGCAAGTGACCAGGAGCCCAGCTCCCACAGCCGCGTGGATAACATTGGGCCTACTCACTCTGCACCCGGCCACCCATGTGCCACTGAGGGTGTAACAACTGTACCTACCTGACCCTGGGAGACCCCAGAGTCTGTGCCCATACCTTAACTCTGCCAGTCGAGTACTTACCCAAAAGCCGATAACGAATAGTTTACCTGTCGGTATAGTTTTGCAGCTTGAAGACTTTCTGGATTCACTATGCTGTGCATTATTTCGCGGAGTAGTGGTTGGGTCCGGAATCGTAGTCTTTCTCTGTTTTTTTTTTTTTGTGTAGCCCAGGTGGGCGTCGACGCCCCACCATTTGGTGCCCTCCCGTGACGTCGGCACACTTCCTCCGGAAGCTCCCACCCTAGGGCGCCATCTTCGGATTCTTTTTTTTTTGTCTTGCGCTTGTGTTGTTAATCCCTTTACCCTTTTGAGGGTGTTTTCCATTTGTTAGTCCCATCTTCCTCCTGTCTCATCTTTCTGGCGGAGGCGGGTGGGTTCGCTAGTGAATCCAGAAAGTCTTCAAGCTGCAAAACTATACCGACAGGTAAGAAACTATTCGTTTTGCGGCGTGAATCTTTCTGGATTCACTATGCTGTGCATAGACTTTGTAGCGGTTTGCTATTTTTGTGGCGGCTCGGTGGAAGATGAGCGTTGGTTGTTGAATATATGTTGAAGCACTTTTTGACCTACTTGTGCTTCTTTGTTCATCTGTATATCCACGCAGTAGTGCTTAGTGAACGTGTGCACTGAAGCCCATGTTGCCGCCAGGCAAATGTCTTGGATCGGTGTGTTTGCTAGGAAGGCTATTGTTGCTCCCTTTTTCCTGGTTGAGTGAGCCTGAGCTGCTCCCTGTAGCTCTTGGCCTGCCTGTTTGTGGCAGTATTGAATTGTTTGTGCGATCCATCGTGCGATGGTATTCTTAGTCACTGGTCTGCCCAGGAAACTGGTTGCGAAGGACACAAAGAACTGCTTTGTCTTTCTACAATCCTTAGTCCTTTCGATGTAATGCATTACTGCTCTTCTGGCGTCCAGAGTGTGCAGTGCCCTTTCAGCGCTGGTGGATGGTTTCTGGAAGAAACTGGGAATTTGTATTGTTTGGTTTATATGGAACCTGGACACCACCTTTGGCATGAAGTGTGGGTCCGTCCTCATTACCACCCTGTCATTGTGAATCTGAATGTAGGGTTCTTGTAGTGAGAGTGCCTGCAACTCGCTCACCCTACGTAGCGAGGTAATCGCTACCAGAAAGGCCGTCTTTATTGTGAGCATATGTAGCGATGCCTTGTGGATGGGTTCGAACTGTGCTTTCATAAGCTGTGTTAGAACTACATTGAGGTTCCATGCAGGCGGTGGCATCCTCTTTGGCGGCGCTATTCTTTTGGCTCCTTCCAGGAATCTTTTTACTACCCGAGATGTAAAGAAGCTTTTCCCTGTTTCTCCTCTTGTATAGGCTACTATTGCTGCCAGGTGCACTCTTAGCGAAGTGCAGCTTAGGTTGCTTTTTAGTAAGTGTGTTAAGTATTTTAGCACAGTTGATTCTTTAGTGATTCTCCTGTGGAGCTTTTTGTTGATGCACCATTCAGTGAATCTCTTCCATTTTGCTGCATAGCATTTCCGTGTGGTGGGTCTCCTCGCTTCTCGCAGCACTGCCAGCGTGCTTTGTGGAAGCTTGAGGTGAGCGAACTCTAAGTCCTCAGGAGCCATGCTGCTAGGCTGAGGCTCTCTGGTTCTGGATGGAGTACCCTTCCGTTTTGCATCGAGAGCAGGTCTTTCCTTCTTGGGAACTTGTGTGGTGGTCCCTGTGCCATCTCCACGATCTGCGAGAACCAGGACTGCCTGGCCCACTGTGGTGCTACCAGAATTAGCGTCATGTTGCTTGTTCTGCACTTGCTGAGCACTTTGTGTATCAGCGGTATCGGTGGAAAAGCGTAGGCAAATGTCTTTGACCAGCTCATCCATAGGGCATTTCCTTGGGATTGATGGCCTGGCTGCCTGGATGCGAAGTATTGGCATTTTGCATTCTGGTGTGTTGCAAACAAGTCTAGTTGTGGGGTCCCCCACTTCTTGAATAGTTTTTGCGTTTCCTGCGGGTTGAGCTCCCACTCGTGTGAGATTGACGTCTGTCTGCTCAGTCTGTCTGCTTCCACATTGTCCTTCCCTGGCAGATGTATTGCCAGCAGGTCTATTTGTAATGGAATTGACCATTTCCATATCTGTTGCGCTAGATCTGAGAGCGTCACCGAGTGTGTTCCTCCCCGCTTGTCGATTTTCGCACCCAGGAAGATCTTCACTTGTTCTGGTTCCAGCGATGACTTCTTGTGTATGGGGAAACCTAGTTTTGTCAGCGTTTGTGTGACATGCTGAGCATGTAGTTTGCATTGGTTGTAGGAGTTCGCCTTTACCAACCAGTCGTCTAGGTAGGGGTATACGTGTATCCCCTGTCTTCGCAGATGTGCTGCTACGGCAGCTAGGCATTTGGTGAATATTCTTGGCGCTGATTTTAGGCCGAAGGCTAGGGCTGTGAACTGGTAGTGCGTTTTGCTGATGGTGAATCTGAGCAGTTGCTTGTGTCCTTGGTTCATGGGGATGTGCAGGTAGGCATCCTTGAGGTCTATTGTGGACATAAAATCCCTGTGCCTTATTTGAGGTATGACCTCTTGTAAGGACGTCATCTTGAACTTTTGAGTTTTTATGTATTTGTTTAGGAACCGTAGGTCCAGTATGGGCCTTAACGTTTCGTCTACCTTTGGTACGAGGAAGTAGTTGGAGTACACTCCTGTGCCCTTTTCTCTGTACGGCACCCTTTCTATAGCCTGTTTGTGGAGGAGTTCTTGTGCTTCCTGCCACAATAGTGTCAGCTCTTCTGTTGAATGTTTCCTGTTTGTTGGCCTCTTGTTTGGTGGCCTCTTTACGAGTTCTATGCAGTAGCCGAACTGTATGATGTTGAGTATCAACTTGTCGGTTATCTTCTCCCACTCCTGGGAGAAGTGTTTTAGTCTGCCTCCTACGGGCGTTGTATGATGGTAAATTTGCAAATGTTGTCCGTGTCTTTTGTTGTGCTGTGGCACTAGTGATGTGGGGAGTGCGGGCACGTTTTGTAGTGTGGAGTCACTTGGGGGTGGGTTGCTGACCGCCTCTTCGTGTATTGCCTCGTCCGTTTGGTCGGCTTCGAAAGGACTGGCCCCTCTGTTGGTTCTGCCAGCCTTGTTGCTGCTGACCCTGTTGCGCCTGGCTGCTTCCCTGAAATGTTTGCTGGAAGGCCTGGTGTGATGTTCCTGGCTGGTTCCCACCTCTGCCATTTGGTCTTCGAGACGGGGGTGCCTCTTCTCATACCCATGAACTGTAGTGCTCCCGTGGACCTTGCCGTCTCGTTATCTTTTTTGAGCTGCGTCAGCGTCTCGTCCACGGGCGTGCCGAACAGCTTTTCCCCGTTGAAGGGCAACTTCAGGATGTTGTTTTGTACCTCCGGCTTGAACCCGGAGATCCTGAGCCAGGCATGTCTCCTCTGTCACCCCGATCATCATCAGCCTGCTTGATGTATCAGCTGCGTCTAGGGCCGACTTCAGGCAGGTGTTGGCCATGTTCTTCCCCTCCTCCACCAGGTGTGCCGCTCTCTGCTGTTGTTCGGTGGGGATCAGTTTGAGCAACTGCCCATCTTCTTCCCAGTGCTGGTACGCGTGCCTATTTATAAGTGCATTGGAGTTGGCGATGCGCCAATGTATTGCCGCATTTCTTTCAATTTTCCTCCCTGTGAAGTCTATCCTTTTGCTCTCCTTGTCTGGGGGCGGACCGGAGTTTGTGGGAACGTTGGCCCTCTTCCTGGCTGTTGCTGTCATTATTGAATCAGTTGGCACAGATACCTGGATATATGGTGGATCCTTTGAAGAGTGTTTATATTTTCTCTCAGCTCTGGGGGTGACCGATCTGCAGGTAGATGGCTCCTTGAAAGCCTCCCTGCCTTGGTCTAGCACACTAGGGAGCATAGGAAGGAATTGGCTCGTAGTTTGTGTTGGTAGCAGTGTTTCCAGGAGAAAACAGGCTTTTGGCTTCTCCTCCTCCATTTCCACTTTATAGGCAGCTGCCGCGTTCCTGACGACCATGTTATAAACTCCTATGTCGTCCGGCGGCAAAGGCCTCGACGGATACGTTTCCACGGCCTCCTCCGGATTTTCGGCGTCGAGATCCTGCCAATCCAGGTCTTGAGCCTCCGAGGGTGTCGAGCCGAAGTCAGATTGCTGCTCGTCATCACCCTCCGTATAATAGTACGGGGCCTCTTCGTCCTGTTGTTCCGATGGTTCGTGAGTTTTCGGCGGCTCGATGGTGTCGAACTCCTCTTGCGTTTCCGCTTCGACGACCGTCGAGGGCTTCGAAGGGATGGTGTATCTACTCATCCGGTCGTCGAAGTCCTTCTTCCTTTGGATGATACTGGCCATTTCGTCCGAGCCTTTTCTTCTTCCTCTCCATCTGCGCCGCTTGATCGGCGTCGAGAGTTTCGGCAGTTCTCTTAGACGTTGTAGTTGACGTCGAAGGTGCCTTCTGCTCTTTTCCCTTTGGCGTCGCGTGCGGCTTCTCGGAACCGTGCTTAGACGACCTGGGTGTGTCAAGAGCTTTCGCCGACCGGGAGTCCTTTTCAAAGGATCCGCTGGGCTGTTTGTCCGTGGACGCAGCTCCGGTCGTCGAGTGCTTAGACGCCGGTGCTCCTTTCGAGGACTTTGGCTTGGGTTTGAGAGTCTGTCGGGGTTTTTTGGGTCGACGTGTCTTACCTCCTTCCTGGAAGTGCCATCGGTCTCTACGACCGTGCAGTGCTCTGGTCCCTTGGCGATGTTGTCCTCTTCCCCACTGGAGAGGCCCAGGTGCCGCAGCGACGGAGGTGGCCCTTGGCCCTGCATGCTGTAGTTTGCTCTCCTCAGTCTGTCCCTCACCCTGAGGGTCTTGGTGGCGAATGCTGCGCAGGCGTTGCAGTCGCCGCTTTGATGGTCGATCGGTAGGCAGAGGTTGCAGACTGGATGCTGGTCTTTCTGCGCGAACTTGTGGTGGTAGTTACGACAGAACTTGAATGGTGTCTTGTCCATTCCCGCGCTCTGGGAGCCCCCTGTGTGCGCATTCTCCGTTGGACGTCGAAGTTTTCTCTACCTCTCGGTCGCTTTGTCGTCCCGGTAGTATGTTCTTTGTCTTGTGATGAAGCTCTCCAATTTTTCGGTTCTTTCTGCTTTTTCTTACTTCTTCTCTCCTTTTCCAACTCTGGAGCTCCTCACGACGATCCAGACCCACCGGCGGAAAAAAGAATCTGAAGATGGCGCCCTAGGGTGGGAGCTTCCGGAGGAAGCGCGCCGACGCCACGGGAAGACACCAAATGGTGGGGCGTCGACGCCCACCTGGGCTACACAAAAAAAAAAAAAAAAAAAAAGAGAAAAGACTACGATTCCGGACCCTACCACTACTCCGCGGAATAATGCACAGCATAGTGAATCCAGAAAGATTCACGCTGCAAAACTCACTTTTCTTCCATAAGGTAACATTGACTGGTTTCACTTGGAAATTCTTCTAAGTGTGGAGTTTTGAAACTTTAAAATATTCATCTAAAATCAGCCGAATCACGAAAACACTCACCTGTTATCAGGAGAGATCCCAGTGCTGGATCTTGGTGCCCAGCACTGACCCTGAAAAGTAATTGTACCTGTACTTACCGGTAACTTGAATTTCCTTCCATAGGATAACATTGCCTGGTTTTTGCTGAAAAAGTTTCTAAGTGTCGATTTTTGAAACTTACAAATATTTGCTAAAAATCGCCTGTGTGACAAACGCATTCTTTCAATTGTTTACAGGAGATGTACCAGTGCTGGATCCAGGATCCAACACTGAGTAAGAAAAAGTAACAATAACACTACTTACCTGCTAAGTGAATTTCCTTCCATAGGATAACATTGGTGATTCTATGTGAAAAAGTTTAAGTGTCAACTTTTAAAATACAAGAATATTCCTTAAAAATCACAACTGTAACCAAAACGTTTTTACTCGACTGTTTACAGGAGATGTCCCAGGACTGAATCTAGGATCCAGTCCTGTGGTAAGAAAAGTAATCCAAAAAGTAATCTATTGCATTTAACTAGAAATTCCCATTGAGCTCAATGTATTATTGTGTTTGAAATGGTGTTGCCTAATGCAACAACTGTAACTACTGTGTTCAAAAGTCTATTGCCTATTGAAAGTATTCAACTACAGCATTTGATTCTGAGAAAGTATTTTGATACCTATTGTTGGTTCTAAAAATAAAACGATATATTTTTATATACAAAACAATTGGCCTAGAGTTCAGTTCTTGAGTGTGTGAGACCATTTGCTGACTGAGTGTGTACAACAAATGCTTTACACTGTCTCCGATACTGCCTTACTGCTCGACCAAGCTACCACTTTAGAGAGTAAGGTTATATCTAACTTTAGCCTCTGCCAAACCTCTGGGGACTGTGGACTCTGCACACTGAACCTTACTTTGGTTCAGTATATACAGAGCCACTTTCTTACAGGTCTGTCTTTTCTCTGCGTCCCCCTGGAGAATTTTGACGTCCGAGCCTCCATGGGCTGAATCTGCAGCCGTGCCCTGTTCATTTTCGTCGCTTGAGAGGCCCAAGTCCTTCAGAGATGCCGGTTTCTGGCTGCTGTACATTGCTGCGTGAGGTGCCTCTCTTTGCTTTCGTCGGGCCTGTAGAGTCGGACACAAATATGGCACAGGCCTTGCAGTTCTTGTCCTTATGGTCCCCTGGCAGGCAGAGATTAGAGACCTCATGTGAGTCGCGTTGTGCGAACTTGTGGTGGCAATTTGGGCAAATTGTAAAAGTTTTTTTTTTTCATGACCCCAACCTTGCTGCATTCTCGGTCCACGTGCATGGTGAGGGATTCCGATGGGGCCCATGACTGGTTTCATGGTTGGAGGTCCCTTTCCTTCTCCGGTATCTTCTCACTCGTTCCTCTTCAGTTTTTATGCAAAAAAAACCCCAACATTTTCTGGAATATTCTCCAAAGGTACAAAGCCTCTTCCCTTGCTTCCAGACCCAACGGCGGAAAAAAGAATCTCAAGATGGCTACCATGCACAGAAACTTTCAGGCACCATCTGACCTCACACAAGGGATGGACCTGGCACAAAATGGTTGTCAACGACTCCCACGAAGAAAACAAAAAAAAGGAAACTGAATTTCGGACCCAACCACTAGATGGCAGAACAATGCACAGCATGTGAATCTATAAAAGGATTAATGCTGTAAAACTATAACTACAGAGTGATAATCAGATTATGGGCCAGATTATGATCTTGGCAGACAGTGTTACTCAGTCACAAACGTGACTGATATCCCGTCCGCCAACAACAATTGCATCATATCCTATGGAAATTGTAATTCAGCAGACAGGATATCCGTCACGTTTATGACGGAGTATCACATCCGCCAAGATCGTAACCAGGCCTTTTATGGGATTTGTTTCTTTTTATCTATTGTATTTGTTATGTATTTTGATTATTGGATAACAATCATGTGATCATAAATGAGTCTTTTGGTTGTTCATGTAGTAATTCTGAAGCTTTACACGTGCAGTCTAGTTTATTTTTTTGGGGTTACCTTGCTACGTTTAGTAGGACTGTGCAACATATGAAGCCCAAAGTGCACAAAAGCAAACTACCGTTATAAAAATTAAGATATTTTTTTCCTAATGCCCAATTATCTTGTCTGCCATATAGTAAGTAGTATGCTTAACTCACTGGTAGGTCACTTTTCCATTTTGTTACACAGGAATACATAAGGAGATTGTTTTTGTTTGGCTTGTTGGGCACAGTTTTATTTTGTGAGCCAGAGAACATGCAAAGAAAACTTATGTAGATTGAAAAGTATTCTATTAGTTATGTATTTGTTTATAGGTTTCCATTACCATGTGAACATAAATGGGTCTTTCAGGTGCTCATGTAGTAAATCTGAACTTGACATATGCAGTCTAGTTTATTTTTCGGGATTCCTTGCTACTCTTAGTAGTATTGTGATACAAGATATCACCTACTTTAAAAACCTTATAAATTAAAAACTACTTACCCTACTTGCCCGCAGTTCACAAAAGAAACATCTACGCACCCTAATATCTAATGCTGACAAATTTCAGCAAAATCAGACAGGCTGTTTTCGCATTAGGCGAAATACAAAAGTCGATGTAAAATGCATTTGATTTTAAGCCCATTTTGGGCCTCCCCTTTTTTTCTTTGCATCCCATGGACCAAACGCCGTGGAACTTTCAGTCCCCCAACAACGAAACGGGTGCAAAGGTATGCAAAGCTTTGCGGACATTTGTTAAACAGGTGCAAAGTTATAAAGGGACAAAAATCCCTATCTTTGGCAATTCCTGCTTCCAATGTTTATGAAAGAGCTCAGCAGCCCGGATGCTATTGCTTAAGTGAAATTTATTAGGCTGAAAAAAAAAACTGATTAAAGCAGGTATCGAGAATTGCCTGGCACGCAAGCAGGTGCGTCACTCTCACTAGCACCACTGACGCTGTGGCAGTATGCCAGCACCCGCTGAATGCTGGAGACTGATATCCATACTGACTCTGAAACTTTTTGAAGAAGTTATACTCAGTGTTGTGAATTCGGAGACACCTATTTTATGGGAAGGAGACTTCAACTTAGTGCAGACTTCTCACCAAGATAGATCTTCTTGGGTTTATACCACAGCAGTCAACTATTCTTAATTTGCATACAATGAAAGCCATTCGATACAAAGTTGTTCAGTAACTACCAGCTGCAGCCATTCTACTCAATGCTGAAAAAGCGTTTGATAGACTGGAGCGCCATTCATACAAGAGATACTTACGCACTTGGAAAGTATTTCCAGAGTCTTATCAATCTAAGATAACCCAACAGCCTGGGTTAAAGTAAACAATCTGTACTTGGACGCTATCTCCGTTGGTAAGGGCACTAGGAAGGTATGACAAAGATCAACAGAGACAATGGACATGTGTATTGAACCACTGGCTTGCTGGCTCTGAGAGTTGAACTCACAACGCAGATTTTATACCAGGGGCAGAACTTTGCTGATATCCATATACAGTGATTATATTGTGGTGTACGTACAAAACCCAGCAATCAACGTAGTTCTTATTATCAGAGAGGTAGCGAAGTTTGGTCTTCCTACATTTGGTATGGGGAGGCAAGCACCTTTATACTGAATTGGAGGTTCTGTCTCAACCCATGACTCGTGGGGGTTTGATGGTGCTGGATTTGTATCTCTACCTAACTGCAGAGGTGCATTATGTAAATATTGGTTCAATGATCCATATTCGCTAATGCACGTCTGGATAGAGTGGACAATGGCCAGGCCACACTCACTAACTGTCATATGCAAGATGCAGACTGGGAAATGGCGAAACGGGTTGTTATGGATATACCTTATTCGCCTCTTTTGAGTGTAATATGCAACCCTCTTCTCCTACCCTTGCTCGAAAAAACTACTGTAGCTGTCGCGAGAACTGTGGGTACCTAGGTCCTGGGAGACTTTTCCTCAAATCGTACTTCTATAGATCTACAAGTATATAAAGCCAATAGTGGTATCAATGGGATGGCTGCCCGGCGTACCAAGAATACCACAGGTAGTATTGTCCATCTCTCAATTCCATCCCCCTCTCCCCTACCCCCCTCCAGAGCTTAATAGCCTCACTAAAATGATTCAGAGAGGGGTCATACAGGCAAAACTCTCTTTCATGTGCACAGAGATAGTGCCTTTCAAGAGTATACGGCCAGACGAGTTTAGGAGATTGATATGGACTGCACATTATCAGATACAAGTTGATAAAGGTATTAAATCGCTTGCATTACACCCCAGAATGCATAGGCAAGTTCTCTCAGGTAAATATCATGTGTAAAAAGTGCAAGAACCAGCGTAACCTTTTTTCACACAGTATAGCCATGTCCCTTGCTTTCACAGTATTAGAAAGGAATATTCCACTCCATGTGCACGCCCTGTCGAGGGAATGTCAGACCAAAATCCCCTGTGCTCATCGCCGCCACCGACATCAGGATCCTGCTGGACAATGGTGAGACTGCAGCCCTCATCCTGCTGGACCTCTCCGCCGCCTTCGACACTGTCTGCCACCGCACTCTACGCGCACGCCTCCACGACGCAGGGATCCGAGACAAGGCCCTGGAATGGACCACCTCCTTCCTCGACGGCAGAACCCAGAGAGTCCGCCTCCCACCTTTCCGATCCAAAGCCTTCGAGATCATCTGCGGCGTACCCCAGGGATCGTCCCTCAGCCCAACACTGTTCAACATCTACATGGCCCCGCTCGCACGCATCGCCAGACAACACTACCTCAACATTATCTCCTACGCCGACGACACAACTGATACTCTCCCTCACCAAGGACCCCCTCGCCGCCAAAGCCAAACTCCATGACGGAATGAAGGTCGTCGCCGATTGGATGAAGATCAGCCGACTAAAGCTGAACACGGACAAAACGGAGGTCCTCATCCTCGGCTCCAACCCCTCAGCTTGGGACGACTCCTGGTGGCCAACGACGCTGGGAGCAGCCCCGACACCCACCGACCACGCACGCAACCTGGGAGTCATCCTCGACTCAACGCTCTCCATGGCCAAGCAAGTCAACGCAGTCTCCTCCTCCTGCTTCAACACCCTCCGCATGCTTCGCAAGATCTACAGGTGGATCCCGACAGACACAAGAAGAACAGTCACCCAGGCCCTCGTCAGTAGCAGACTATGGGAACGCCTCTACGCGGGAGCCCCGGCCAAGCTCATCAAGCGACTGCAACGCATACAAAACGCCTCCGCACGACTGATCCTCGACGTACCACGCCACAGCCACATCACCCCCCACTTGAGGAACCTGCACTGGCTCCCCGTCGACAGGAGGATCACCTTCAAACTCCTCACCCACGCACACAAGGCACTCCACAAAACTGGCCCAGCCTACCTCAACAGACGACTCTTCTTCTACGTCCCCAACCGCCAGCTCCGCTCCGCCGACCTCTCCTCGCCACCGTCCCCCGCATTCGAAGAACAACCACCGGCGGCAGATCCTTCTCACACCTCGCCGCCAAGACCTGTAACACCCTTCCACTAAGCCTACGAAAGACCCAAGACCTGCTGACCTTCAGGAGGCTACTCAAGACCTGGCTGTTCGACCAGTAGCAGCATCCCCCCCCCCTTCCCGCTCCCCAGCGCCTTGAGACCCTCGCGGGTAAGTAGTGCGCTCTACAAATTCTGTGATTGATTGATTGTGCTGGCCCTGTTGGGTGTCACCGAAGTAAATCCTAAAAAGGTATACAGATTCTCCATGGCACTTCTAACTAAGAGGCGGGTGAGCTCCAACACGCACTTAAATGCAGCTTGAATCTATGACTTCGCGTACTGCAATGTAGTGATTGGCAAATATAGTAACACTATGCATACTAAGGATCATGCAAAACAGACCCTCCAGCATTTCGCGATTCACGAAAAACAATCGCAAAATCAGCCGAGTAGCGCGATGGCCGCGATATTTACTATTTCGGCCGCAAAAAAAGAATCCCGGCCGGCATTAAAGAGAAATGGTGGCTTCTTATTGCTGTACGCAAACACGTCACTACGTGTCTCCGTACAGCATTATAGGGAGGGAAGCTAAGATATGTGGCAGAGTGATAGGGGCACGAGAGAAGCAGGTGAAAAGGCAGAGATTGGGTCCACAAACATCAGTGGAGAAAGGAGGGGAAGAGTAGTGGGGAGCTGCGGGGAGTGGGAGAGAATGAACGGTGAAATGTAGCGTCTATAGTCGACTATTGCCGTTTTTAATTTAAATTATCGTTTCTTTTGCCCTCTTGATAATGCTGCAGTTGTGATGTAGATTTAATTGGGTAGCGCCACCTGCTGGATAGTTGCTAGAAATACAATTAAATGAACGCATGTTCGTCATCATCTCTCGGCTTCGTCCATTCACACTGCAACAAGCAGAGTCAACACAACCAGTCTCTGGCTGTGCGTGTGGCAAGCCTGCTCATCAATTAGCAGGCAGGTTATGTTTTTAGGCACGTCACTTTGGCATTCGCTGAAGTGGCCTTTGAAATCCCAGGCCCCCTCTCATCCTCTGCTTACTTTCTGTAGGTAGAGGGGCCAGTGAGTAGAGGTGCTGGAGAGGAGAGGGGAGCTGCGAAGGGAGGAGCTGGAGAGGAGAGGGGAGCTGTGAAGGGAAGTCCTGGTGTGAGAGGGGGACCAGTAGGTAGGGAGGCGAGTTAGGAGGAGAGATGCAATAAAAGGGTCTGAGGAGGAGAGAGAGAGATGCTGCTCCCACAGGAGGGGTGAGCTAGTGAGGGGGGGGGACAGCTGGGGAGCGGAGGTGATGCGAAGGTGATGGCAGAGGAGGGAGTGAAGCTAGTGCCCCAGGTGATGAGGAGACGTGGCGGGGAGAAGGTTCTGGCAGGTGGATGGGCTAGTAATGGGAAAGGTTATCAGGAGAGGCTTACGACTGCTGGGCGTGAGAGGCACAGCCAGGCCTGCGCTTCAGATACAGTCACTCCGGGCCTTTTTAGTCGCTGACTGCAGTATTTAGGTGTCGAACTGATAGTATTAAGAGGACACCTTTGCCCAGAGAGTGTTAAAATGACAAAACTAGTGTCACAAAATGTCCCACATTACGCCACATATTTTGCTTTTTTTGATGAATAATTTAGACAAAGCACCTACTTAATTTGTTCCTACCACGCAAATAATTCCAGTGCCCTTGGATAAAATGGACATGCTACCGCTGTCAACTTTTGAAGTTAATATACACAGTGAGCCTGGAAGTACCCAAGTACTGTATTAAATTGCATTTTGGCAATGTAATGAAGTTGTGCAGGAAATTTAAGGCTTACTCAGAGCTGTCCATCCTCCTTCGCATCGTTTCGGGTCGTTTTCCAAGAAAAAAACCTTTAAAAAGTAAGCTACCAAGCCAGGCATATATGTTTATTATAAGAATATCAAGTGATGGAGAACAGTTTCTACTGTGTTGTTAACAACCACTTCAGGAATATTTTTCGAAGGAGAAAGTTGTGCATTCAGCAAGACCAAATAAAATCTAATAAAATATCAAACCTCTCCTAGGGTTCGCCTATAATGTGCTCATGTCATATTGGACATGCAAGGCCTGGGAAAGTTATCAACAAGAATATTAACTTGGTTCAAGTTATAGTCTTACAGACCTGGAGCAAAACGGATTGTGAACATGTGCTGAGAGCTCGCAGCTCACCAACTAGTTATTCTTCAAACCTCTAAATTGTGCATTTAGTCAGCATTTGTGGTGGGTGACTAGAACCTTTTACTACTTTCAAGACAAGGCATCACTACATAGTAGAGGGTTGAACTTCGTTGTTTCTTAGTAGAGGGTTGAACTGCTTCATCACTACTTAGAAGAGGGGTGAACTACTTCATTGCTACTTAGAATGGGGGAGAACTGCTAAATTTGTACTTATCAAATCTCTGATAATTTTTACTGGGCCCTGTTTTCTCCACCACTGAAGTAAACAATACTCTGGGTATTAGAAGTGTGGCAGCCACTGAAAACCCGAGCTTATACCTAGCTTTGACTCAGTTCGCGGTGCTCCTGGACCCTCAAGCCCGAAACAAGCCAAACTTTTTTGTGGCTTCTGCCTGCCACTCAGGCTGTAATCTTATGGCCAAGAATTAAATTATAGACAAACACAGTGTCCTTTCATGTAAAAGAGAAACCCATCTAGTGGCTGAATTGCACACTGCGAAACCAGAAATATGGTCCTTCCCCATTGACCAAATTGTGTGCTTCTAGCCAAGTATTTTATTTCAATGGGCCTCCTTCAAATACGTGTTGTACAAAAACCTCGTGTTTTGTTTAATACACTGTACAGACCCTCCAGCATTTCGCCATTTTCGCGGCCATCGCGCAAGTCAGCTGATTTTGCGATTTTTTTTTTTGTGAATCGCGAAAATGCTGAAGGGTCTGTATACAAATAATATTAAAGCAAATAGGCATGTGTGCCCCACTATGTTCCGGTAGGTCAGGCCGCCGGTTTTTAACATATGCTCTTGGGTACCACCATATGTAGTAGTGGACTAGTTACCTCCATACAGGAATGAGTGGCATCGGTTTGACTAATTACACAACAATTTAAAAAGCACTTCCATATTAATTATTTTTATTTAGTTCTTTTATAGCACTATTCATTCTAATGCAGGATGTTAGAGTTCTTTGCATCACACCCACACATTAACTGAGACAATAAATCATACATGTGTGACTCAAATGTATATGACGTTACATATGAAAAAAAGGTTACAAGGTGTAAGAGTCCCCTATCATCCATACTGGAAGGCATTAGGCTGTATTAGAAAGACTGCAAGGTACGAGCTGCTAGTAACAAAAAGATCCATGCCAAAAGCCTGGGGAGGGGGGTTGCTCGCAGAGGAGTTGTGGTGGGAATAGTCTCATATTTGGGATGTAGACTGCACACACAGCACCTGTAAGTCACATTGAGGTGGGGGCTTTATTGTAAAAGGGCTTACACCCACCTCCATGCCACTGATCTGCGTAGAGCAATATTTAACATGCTTACATTAGCCGTGGCAATGCACTACAATCCTGAGCCCTAGGGCACCTGAAGAAGAGGTGTCATGCCTCATGGGTCCAGGAGGCAACGGTGCCCCGGAAGGGGTGCGTACATGGGTGCTAGACCATCCAAGGGAGAAATAGGGCCCTCTCTCACGAGGTTAGGATTGGAGCTGTGCTTCCGTAGAGCTGCAGAATTTTAAACATGCCTATTTCAAAGTGGAATACTCTGCTAAAACAGTTTCCATTGATTTAAGGCTGAAAAAGAATGATTATGAGTAAAATAAAGTGACGCAAAAATGCAGCTAAATTTCCATATTTGTGCCGCTAAATTTCCATATTTGTGCTGCTAAATTTGCGAATCCATGCCGCAATATCCTGGGGGGTCTGGCAAAAGGCTTCTGGGAGCCACACAGATCCTTCCTGAGACAACAGGAAACAGCACCAACCCTATGAAACATCAGTAAGTTAACTGTTGTACTATTAAGCCCACATAGGAAACCCATGCCCATGCATTCCCAAGAGGCTGCAGCTTTTATTTATGTGGTGCAAGGATGTTAACTGGATTGGATGTACTATTTCAATGCTTCTATAAAGTCCAGAAATTTATTTTCTGGTGTCATGTTATATTTTTGTGTTAGGAGACAATCTCTTCAGACACCTATGACCACCATAAGTCAAAGCATCAAAAAAATGCCAGCTATGCTTCATGATTGAGAGCGGTGTATAGAAATTGTGCTCCATGACCGTAACTTTATTTTTTTTTTAAATGCAAAAGAGGATATGGAAATGTGTTGTGGGCTGTGTTTATGTGCAGAAGCAAGCATGCATAAATACTCTTAGGTTTCCAACTAGTTTTTGCTTTATGATGTGCAATGGAGCTCTGGTCTCCTTTCTGACCTGGGGGGCTATCCCACACATATAGAAAAATAGGGGTACAACTCTGCACTACTAGTTTTTGTAATACACCAAAAGATGTGAACATATTGAAGCCACTATAGCTTGAAGGTACTGAATGGGAAAGAATAGAATCTGAAATACAAGGATGTTAATAGCTCAATCATCTTGCTACCTCTGCAATCCAACTGGACAAGACATTACACAGAACTATAAGCTGAACACAAAGCAAATATGCAGTAGATTGAAGACCAGGAATCAAGCAATCTTGTAAAGGACGCATGAATGAAAAATGCATCCTATTTTGATCAAGTATCCAAGGAGTCGGTTTAGCAAATACATTGTTTCACACATCTATTTCTTGCAAATTTATAAACTTCAGATTTGAAGTGGAGAAAATGGTACTTTGACAGTTTCTAAAAAAAGCTTCATGAAATATGTAGCTGTGTTTTTAAATCTGAAATAGCTTAGCAAAATTTAATTTCACAGCCATACCACAATAGTGAAAAGTAACTGGCATGATCAAAAAAACAAAAGTGTCAGAGATTAAAACGGACACTGGGCAGTCTCTTGAGTTAGGATATTACAAGCAACAATATTTATTATTTAAGGATACATCCAACATGGCTACCATAATTCTGCACGTCTCCAAGCTGAAAGCTGAAAAACAAACAAAACAGGCATTTTTAAACATGAGCTAAGGTGCAATGTTTAAAGCCTTTTACATCATTTAAAGAGGAAGTTGGAAAGCAAATAAGCGAATGAATATTTAGACCATACAAAAGTTCATTAGGCACTTCCAGAAAAAGGAGGCATCTTGTTCTAAAATTACCCCCTTTGTCAGCTGATAAACTTGACTATCCTACCAGGCTAAGTAGAACAGGCAATGTGCAGAGACAAGTTTATGTAATTTGCTACGGTCAGCCTTTGCTTTCTCTTTCAAGCAACACTAAATTCCATACTTTGTGATGAACTTTCAGCTCTTTCATAGGAGGGCTCTCCTGTCCATCTGAAAGCTGTGCTTTGGACTGACTGCTTTCCTCCCTGGTCTGTTTGTCTGGCCCCTGGAGAATAACTCCTGCCATGTTTTTTGATGGACTATCTTGTGTATCCTTCCACGGTCTTGGATTTTTTCAAGTTCCCCCCTTCTGTCCCGTCCCACCAGTCTCGAGCCATGGGGTTATCAGCTATTAACTCTGCCAATAACGGAGACTTAAAAAAATCCATTCGCAAAGCCAACAGCAGTGACCTGCCATGTTAAAGGTATAGAAAAGAAAACACCGTCTTCTAGACTTGGGCCTAATTTAGAGGTCAGCGGACAGTTTACTTCGTCACAAATGTAACATATTCCAATCACCTTATCCCAAGTGCATTAGTATACAATTTACTTGCAATACAGCAAGGTAAACGGGATATCCATAAGGTTTGTGATGGAGTAAACAGTCTGTCAAACTCTAAATCAGTCCCACTGTTTTCTACAGTTACAAAATGGCCACTACATTGAGTGATGCAAAAACACAATGCACACTACATCATGCGGTGCAGCAGCTACCTTACAGAAAATTATTTTCTATAGTTTTAAAATAGCCAGTCAGGCACTGGCAAAGCCAATCATGGCTGCTCAGCATTAGCAAAGCAAGATCAACTGGCTTTGCCAATACTTGTTAAAAATGGTTGCCATTCTTAAAATATTGGTCATCATACTAAGTGTCAATCCAGTGCAGAAAACTCATTCTCAAACATCTGTTTTGTTCTCATTTCCAAGCCCTTTTAAAAAAGAATTGGAATCCTGCATCAAATGAATACTTAATGTTACTTTGGCTACGTTAAAATGTAAAAATTGCAGAACGAAAAGGCTTAACATCTTAGTTAAGAGTACTTGGTGAGACTATTCATTGAATATTTTCATTTATGGCACATTGAATAAATCTAGCTGTGTCATAGAACATTTTAGTGTGAATCAAGCAAATTCAGAATGGTTTTGAACCTTAAGCAGCGGGAATTTTAATAAGAAAAAAAAGGTGCAGATGCATACCATAGAAAATATGGGTTCTACACAAAGTGAAGAGGGAGCACATACTATGACCCTGCTCTGGACCCAAGAGCTCTGCACTGAATCATTACCACAGTTCCATTTACTAGTATCCAGAGTAATCATGTATACATAGTTATGGAACTATTTAGAGGAAAACGTTTTTAAGCCATTCTTAATTTTGTGCCCCAGATACTGCCATCAAAAAGACTAAGATTTCAGAGCATTACATTTCTTGGAGGGTGGCAGCTCTTCAATGCAAGCTGGACAAGCCAATTATTGGACATAGACCTCACATTAATACATTGAGATGGAATGTACTCAGAGCTTTTTTCACAATTAAATTAAAGGACAAGGAATCTGCCATGGACCTACCCTCATTCACAAATTATTTAATGAAAGACCACTCCAAATTAATTTGTCAATGTTTGTGTGATGGTGAGAGATCATTCTTGATAATGCCCCAACCAAATACTTTAAAGAAAAAATACAAAAGCCCCCCTGCAATTGCAAGTTAACGTGGATCCCTTTCCTTATACAAGATGTTTCAGGGAAAAGACAGTTTACACTCAATTATTCACATCCAAAAATTCAGAGTAACTGAATCTCAGGAAAAAAGAAAGAAAAAAAAAAGCAGTGGCCACATCCAGCGTCCTGAGCAGCCCGCAACCTTTTATAAGGACATGGGATGGCTATGTTTCCTGTGGAAGAGGAGAAGCTGGTTGTGCCACAAGCAGAATGAAATACACCACAGATGTTTCAAACAAACAAGTTACTTACCTTTAAAATAACCCGAGGTGCCAGACTGGATCCGAAGATTTAAACAGCCTTGCTCCCGCATGCTGATTGGTAGTGCCATGCGCTTCCACGCTGACTTTGCTCCACATCGGAAGTGACGATGGACACTCATATAAACGCCACCCCTATTCATCGTTGTCGGTTTCTCGACTTCGCTTGGACGCGGAGCCCAACAAGAATGAGACACCAGCGTGCAGACCTCTAATTTGGGACCTTTTTTGATATAAAAAGAGGCCATTCTACAGAATGGGGAGAAGGGGGGCAGTGAAGAATCTTTGTGCGGTTAGACTGAGTATCCACTAGAAAGAGTGTTCCTGATGGTAAGTACATTGTTCTTCTGATGGCCATTTCTAACCACAGATTCCTCATTTTCAGAATAGATAGCAGAGCAGCACCTTTCAAGGTGGCAGGTCTGTGGAATGGCTCAGAACCAAAAGTCCTGCAGGACTAAACACACTAAATGCCCTTGCCTATGAACCGGTCAGTCAAGGTAATAGTGCTTCATGAACGTGTACAGAAACCAACGTCGCAACCTGAAAGAGGTCAAGGACAGGCGCTCTGAATGCCAGTGCAGTGGTAGCAGCCTCAGCCCTGGTGGAATGAGCCCCCAATCTCTCCGTAAGCTGGTTCTTGGCCAGTGCATATCATATCTTGATCGGACTATCCACCTTGAAAAAAGTCCTTTTCTGCACTACCCTACTAATTTTTTTTGACCCATAGTCGGGTAAACGTATAACGGTTGAAAGGGCGGACAAATAACCAAAGGTGCGCAGTGCAAGTCCCCGCTTAGCCAGAGATAAAACAAACATGACATATGTCACTACTGCACACACTAGGCTACAAACTTGTCCCAGAAACTGGCGTAGAAAGACTTTGTAAAGGGATGCTTGGCAGCAAGGAGGACATCTACATCGTCGGGAAGAAGATCGAACACAATTAACTGCCGCCATGCAGATAACAGGTTCAGGTGCAGGACCTTGTTCTTCTGCTGCTACAAGAGATCATGCCGACATAGTGGCCTGATCGAATGACCGATGCGCAGACTTAGTAGTTCTGGGCACGACACTCCTTGCCCAAACTGGAGCAACTAGGATGACCTTGGCACGGTGGTTCCTGACCTTTTTAAGAACTCCGGGCAGGAGAAGCAGTGGCAAAAAGATGTGCAGGAGTTCTGTGCTCTACTCTATATGGAAAAAGTCTGAGAGAAAGGCTTCTTGGAAACTGCAGTGTGCTAAAGTTTTGACATTGCACATTTGTCTGTGGCGAAAAAATCTAGCCAGGGTTCTCCCATTTGCTGGAGGAAGCACTGCGCCACCACAAGGTGTAATCGTTATCTCTGATCTGCCAGGCACAACTGGCTTATTTCACCCGGCCTGGCTTTAAAGATCCAGAAAGGTGGTTCATGACCACAGAAATGCCCTGGAGTTCCAGAAATGAAGTGCCTTCTGGCACAGGACCCCACCTTTCCGGATTGCTACAGCACCACACAGGAGGAAGGCTTTCAGTGCCAGGTGAATTGCACTCAACTCCAATAGGCTGATGTACAAACGGGCATCCGCTTGAGACCTGGGCCTTCGGATATCCACCTCTCCCATATGACCATCCTAGACATGAAGCACAAGTCACCACCGTTCTGGGTGGGGGCAGGGAAAGGGCGCTGCCACCAATTCAAATACAGACTTCCACCACTGCAGATCTTTCGCAGTGTCCCATGAAGCCTGGGTCCGAAGAGTCTGACAGGTTCCCCCGATGCTAGGCCCACTGAGATTTCAAGTTACAGTGCAGGGCCCACATACGCCACTTGGAATAGTTGACAAGCAGGGTGTCAGAAGGCCGAGAAGCTTAAGAGACACCCTCACTGAAACATATGGATCATAGCCCACCCACGAATGTCCTCCACTTATGGTGGAGGGAAGACCCGAAACCTTACTGTATACACAATGGCTTCAAGGAAAAGGAGCCTATGCGAAGGAGACCAGTGTGACTTCAACATGTTGACAGTGAACCCAAACGATGGCAGGAGGTCGGTCGTCGTCTGGAGGTGGTGCATGACTGACTGAGGAAGCCCACCTTTAACAGCCAGGAATCAAGCTAGGGGAAAACTGGAATCCCCGTCCTCCGAAGGTGTGCTGTGACCATGGCCATTAACCTTCGTGAGCACCCGAGAGGCAATGGGGAGGCCAAAGGGGAACACTCCAAATTGGAACTGCTCCTGGTCCAACTTGAACCGCAAAAAGCAAGAGAGGTAAATGAAAGTAGGCGTCCTGAAGATACAGTCACCTGGACGCAGGGCAGACAGAACCTGGGCCATAGTGAGAATCGTGAACTTGTCCTTCTGCAAGAAGGCGTTCAGAAGGTAGAGCTCTAAACCAGGAAGAAGGCCTCAGCCCTCCTTTTAAGATACCTTATAAAATGTCTGTCTTTCAAATAAGAGTAGTGGCATTCATCCACTGATTTAAGTCTAGTGGATTCTTTATCATCATGGGAAATGGATTAACATATGGCATTATGAATGGAAAGTTATTTATAAGTATGATTGTAATTAGGTACAAAGGCCTAATGTGAAGTTACAAAATTAACTTACAGGAAAGTACCTTAGTAAGTCAAGAACTCCAATCTTAAATGAAAAACAGTCACAAAAGAATACTTCAACATTGTAAACTTCAGGTGAGCTCGTCTAGATTTCAGGAAGAGAACATATTTAACACTCCTGGAAAAGATTACTAATTTGGAACTTTTCATTTCAAGATGCACGTTTTGATACTACGGTGGGATGCTTTTTATATAAGAAATAATTATGACTGGATTAGGTAGCAGTGATGGGGGTTTATTTATAGGTATAGAATTATGAAAAGAAGAGTTATCTGGTCTTTAGAACTGGCAGTATAGACGTTTTAAAGGCTAGACATTGTGGAAATGGGCCCTCCTGTGATAGGATTTTTTTTGTAAGGACTGGAGGCAATTCATTTTATATGTATAAGAATCCAATTAAATGTACATGTTTTTAAATGTTAACAATAAGTTAAGACAATTGACTTTGCAGGGTGTGGTTTTCATTAATGGTATACATGACATTCAGCCTACAAGCCCATAATTTGTTTGAAATTATTTCAATCTATTGTTTTTAAACGGTCTTATATAGGATATTGTTGTTTTACATACGTTTTACTTTGATTTATTTTTTGGTAGCCCTGAAGTAGTAATGTTGTAACAGGGTGGAAACGCTTTGGCTGTAGATTTTATTGACCTCATGAGGATGAAATAAATATTATCTTTCACAAAGCAAACTGCCTTTGGAAGAAATGAATACATCACTTCATGCATCTGGTTCCGCTTGTTGAATTTTTGATTGCAAAACTTTCATACAAAATGAATTATAAAAAAGAGGAACTGTTGTATGCTCTGGCGTTACTATCCTGTATATCAATTCAGGTTTGCCCTGACACACATACTTGACACTGACAAATGACTAGAAATAATTCTACCTTAAAGCCTCAAAAAAGACAAGGATGCTGAAGCAGAATGTAGATTGCACCTCACTTTGAGGATAGCACTATCCCTCTCCACATACCCCGTACCGAAACACACAAAAACAATTCTCAATTTGATGCAAGCCTATACGCTGTTCTAATTCAACAGGGTCCCAAAACCTGTATTCTCTCACTTTGTCTCTCTTCATGAAAAGTTACCTTTGCACTCCCACAATCCGCCCTCTGTGCGGCAATCCCAGTCAAGACCTTGGCACTTCCAGCAGTTTTTGATTCACGTAGTCAGGCTCTCCTCCGAGTGAAATAAATAAAAATTTGTTTTGCTAACTTTTTAGGCATCCAAGGCTCACAATACTGGAATTCACATTCCCGTCTGCTTCACAGCTCTGAACTGGTTGCTAAGTACTAAGTGTCGAGAATAGATGCTTATGGCTCTCTACCCAAAACAGAACCCTACAGCAGTGAGGTGAGATGAAGAGTGAGGTCTTTACTTCTTTATGAAGTTGAATAATAACAAGAATAAGGCCATTTAAACAGCGCACAGCTGCTGCAAGGAAGTATTCCAGTGCTCACCAGAATAAGTAACCTTATGCTACCCAAAACTAAAATATCATTAAAAACTAATGACAAAGAAAGCTCTTATATGGCTTTTTAAAAAAAGGATAAAGTAGGAACCTTCTGTAGAATTAAAGGAAGATTATTCCAAAGTTTGGAAGTGAGGTAGGTAAAGGATCTGCCACCTATTCTGGTCTTGCGACCTGCAGCAGCTTATGGTTGTTGGATCTAAGAGATCTAGATTGTTGGTAAGGCTCAAGTCTTTTCCTAATATATCCAGGACCTTTCTGAAAACAAGGCTCTGTGGGTGAAGACTAATGCATTAAATTCAATGTATTTAGACACTAGTAACCAGTGCAAACATTTTAAATGTGGGGTAACGGATTGTCGAAAAGAAATTGCCTAATTCACTCTAGCTGCTGCATTCCGAGCAATCTGCAGCCTCTGAATCAAATAGCTACAGTAAGGTCAATGGTCTTCCTTGTGTAATCAGGGAGCATGTGGAGCATTTTGTTTTTTAAAGCTTTAAGTGTCATAAAATATATGGATTAAATATGCTGAATTTGGGGGTGCAAATGATAAATTAGTATCAAATTTGGTCGCGTTTCAAATTGGTAGAAAGCTGTAAAAGGTTCCTCCCTACAGGGATGTACATAGTATAAGGCTCCTCAATACTGCCACAGCTTAGCCTCGAAGCAGACGTGCTGAACACTCACATTCAGATTCTCACCTTTGGTGTATCACCTGGCAGCAAAAGATCTTTGAATTGGTACAGGAGGGGACAGCTACAGGGATTTTTGTGAAGATTGGATGGGAACTGCTGGGTGGGGAGGAATAATTACTACTGGTGAACTACCAGGAAAACCTTGAATCAGTCACATTCCAGGTACAAGGACTAAACCACAAGAGCCTCACATCTGCCACATGGGATCCTTCACGGCTTTGCCATGTAACTCCTTATTGAAAGTTCGGCGAATTAAGCCTCTCAGGTCTGCAGATAATCGACCAAAACTGCTAAAAATATAAAAGAAGTTATGGGAGAACAAACATTAATAATTGTAAATATTGCAACACTTGTCTTACGTGAATAGGACCCATGGATTCCAGACTGTGTTAAACATCTTTGAAGTTCTTCTGCATCAACCTCCCCATCCTGAAAGACAGAGAAAACATTTACATTTGTGCTCGCTATATATGCGCAAATGGTAACTTGTTTGGTTTCAGGTTATTTGCACACTATAGAGACAGACTAAATTGTAAAAATGCCTTGCAATGCACCCAAACAAATAAATTGACAGACTCACAGCACTGATCTCAATTTGCAAAGATTAAAAGACTTCCATTTGGTTGTTGCTTAAATCTTGTAAAATTATGCATGCCAATTCAGTAAAGAATGGGCACAACAGTTACAGCAGAAGCATAGTTTATGTTGCACTTTATTTTAGTAAGAGAATCCCATGATCGGATCACGGGCTTCACACTGGATCAAAAATAACTTTACAGAAAATAGTCCAAATTTTCTCACTGGTTTCACAAAGACATCTATTATTTCCGGACCATAACACATCAAACGGGGGCGGGGGGGAGGGGGCGGGGGGGCGGACCCAGTCTTTACTCTACTTTGGTTTCCCCAGACGCAATCTGGTTCTTATCTGTGGTATCTCTAGAGGCAACAAAAGAAACCGCAAGTGGTGTTTGAGGTGGGAAAAGAGTGGTTAGCTCTAGGCATTTTTGGGCCATACGCCATGCAAGGGTATGTGGGTGGTGGTGGGCGGCATAAGAACTACGACAGGCTGATAAAAATGATTTGCCAATTCTACCTGCCTGTATGATCATCAAAAGGTAGATAATCCAATGATTCTGGTACACAACACGGGGTTAGTGGGATTCACAGCAGACTATAAAAGTTGCTAAACCACCATGACAAGTTAGTCCAGTTTAAAATTGTACAGTTGGTGTGAAATCTAGCAACTCAAATAAGAGGTCCTGGCTCCTCATTTAGTAGAAAGACAAATGTCAAAAAATGACTGCACAGAAGTCATTTACTGTACATTAACATAGTAAAACATGATGTATGATATAATGCATATTGGTGAGTTTCTAGGAGTGGCAGCTTCAGTGCGTCTGTCTTATGTGATGGGTGACAGAAGGGGATAAAGCAATGGGGTCACATTTATAGCCATTTGTCGACCACTTTGGCATATGTGGTCTACTGCAATTATGAGCATGTAAGCATCTCTATATGGCATAATGTTCATATAAAAAAAAAAATCTATTCGTAGACTGCAAGATATAGCCAATTTGTACATGTGGGTGATTGGTCGTGTGGGCATTTGATTTTCATGAATTTCCGTAACTGCTAAACTGTTGGACTTTCATAAGGTTCTGTGATCATACTCTTTAATGATGGCATGCAATTCTTTACTGACGTGGTTTCAGCTTCTCTGTTACTAGGGCAGGGATGTGTCAGTTACGCTCTTTCTTTAAAGAGTCTTACATAAAGCAATCAAAGATTTTGTTAACGTCATCATTACCCGTTCCTGGGCATGTGGAAACGGTCAGTGTGTATCTAACAAAGACACCACGTCTCTCCATCACAGTCTCCCACCCACCCACCCCGCCTACTTCTTCTGCCCACACAATCAAACAACTGCAACACAGTTGTCAAAAACAACAAACTCTCATATTGGTCTTGTACTGGCATAAGTAACTGTAGATGCACTCTTCATTCTCGGATTAGCATCATCATAAATGTCTTCAACAAGCTTGTGGAAAATCCTTCTAACAATTAGTCACTTCTTGGATAGGTGATCCACCCCCCCCCACACACAACACACACTTCCAATTGGAGTCAATTGCCAATCTTCTAGTTAGTGCTTATAGTGACATTACAGACCTCTTGGGGAAAATATGCTCAGAACTAGACCAAATAAATGAAGAACAGGGGTGTTGTAGGAGGAATGATACAATGTATCCTCCACTAAGATTGAGGTTTCAGCAGAACTTCTTTCTTCTATAAAGAGATGGAAAACACATTTTAAGACAGGTGATGCAGTGGTCTGGGTTTTATTACCAATATACAACGTTCAAAACTATAATTGAGGGGAAAGTTCAAATGAATGTGCAGTAAGTTTGTCAACTTTGGCCAACTCAAAAAATAAAACTGTAGGATCTTTTCTGGGGAGTAGCCAGTGGCCAAGCTGACCAATAAAAGTTGTGTGGCTCTGCATAAGAACCACTGATAAAACTTTAAAACCCTAGGTGGTGCCACAATGATTAAGAATTATCCAGTAGCCGAGGGACCTTACAAGGAGATAATGCAAAGAAGTAGGAGTTTTCACAATGCCATTATTGCATGTTAAAAGGCTCCGATGTAGCACTGATGGAACTGTGGAAGCACTTATTTGGAGAGAAATGGATTGCACACCTCAACGGGTATGAAGCAGATTTTAGAGAATTACATGATACAGGCTAGTAAAAGCTTGGGAAGCAGTCTTCAGTGCAGGGTTTGAAGAAGTTAATTCAAAACAAGTTATTCAATTACAGCTACATTAAAGACATTACAAGCATTGGTAAACTGAAAGACTGGATTGTTAGTGGGTACGAAGAGCTCACTAGTTCTACAGAGTTAAAGTGCTATTAAAGCCCAAATCACAGCACATCGGAGAACAAGGGAGGCAGGACAACCTTTCAAGTAAATAGATGAATGAAGAACAGCTTAAAAAGCAATATAATACCAGTAACTATATTTCCCAACAAGATTACAGTCACAGAAACAGTCATTCATATTTCTACACAGCGCAAGTGATTCAGGCTAGTTGCGACCACGGCCCTCATTATGAGTGGTGCAGAGTAGGACCTCTGCGTGAAATACCGCTCCCATGACTAAGGGTTTTATCAGGTGCAAGAATGCACCTAGTAAAACCAAATTAGTCTCAAGACTCATCCCTCTTATTGCAGTACAAGGTAAATAAGAGCACAGAAAAGGAATTGCATGCAATAATGGACTAGCTAATCATGGGCCCGGCATGTTTTTCACAAAGCAGTGCTCGGTAACTCATAATAGCAGGAATTAGGTGGAGTTAGCGGGCAGAACCAGCAACTCCAGCACCGCTATATCCTCCTACAGCTCCCAGACAACTCATATTGGACCACCAAATTCTTATACCCATTTTACTTACTTGGCCACAACTCCTCACAATCTTTCAGCCCACGTATAAAATTCACCTTTTAAGTTAATGGATTCCAGAAAAAAAACTGTTAAGATCAGCCAAGGCTACTTGACTTTTCAATGGCTGCTTCGGACATTACTATTTGGGCATCATTCAGACTGCAATATTCAAACTGGCAGTACAAACAACTACTTCTTATCCAACTAAGGTGAAAAAAAGCACTGTAAAGGTTTAATTCATCAGAAAAAGTAGCAATTCCACCCTGTTGGAATGTAGACTTTCAAGAAGCAGTTTTATTTTTAATTCTTCTAGTGTGTAAAAAAGGCAGAACTAAATGATAGGGAGTCAGTCTGCATTCTATTTCTTAGGCTGCGATTAGGACTATAATTGGGTTTCAGCCTGATCCCTGCATCCCTTATAAACAGCACTAGTTTTTTTTTTTTTTATCAACTGAAAAGTCTGAACCCAATAAGGCAGGTCAATATGCCTGCAGAGGAAGATGGAGGATGCAACATTAACATTAAATCAGTGTTTAATAAGTTCTTGATATCCTTAATAGACTAACACATTAATGACCCCTACTGTGTAAAGCAATGCAATGCAGTGCTTAGCTACAAATTGCGAATTACTATCTTTAACTTCTACTTGATAATCCCACCTGGTGTCCTCGTCACACCACTCAACTCATGAAGGCTGAAGTCTCTCCACCAAATGATCGAGATAAAAGATTCTCTGCAAAGCAAATCAAATCTAATAAGATAACTGGCATTAAAAAAAGAACAAAAAAAAAAACACTAAATACAAATCAAATTAATACCAGTATGCTATGTTTGAAAACCTATTCAGAGTTCCCACAGGAACACACTACAGCAGCAACCCGAAAACCCTGTCCATGCAGTAGTTTTGTAGTCAGTCATTCTTTAACTGTTTCATGGTAAAACATATCCAGTTTCTGGCAAGAATATATTTAAACTGGCCAAGCTGGTTTATCAGCACGAGAGTCAACATTCCAATAGTTATCCGAAGGCAAGGAATAGAGAACACAGAAGAAAGGACAATGCGGCTGCTATAAATATGCACTAGATACCTTACCTTTCTGGAAAACAAAAACCTTGAACAAAATTGGGGATGCAAAAGCATCCCAATTGTGTTAAGAGAAATAGAAACAAGCATTTGCAATGCAATCGGTCTCGCCTTTGGGACCTTATATGTATTTAGCTATGCAGCACATTAACCTGGGTGCTGAAACATCTGTTCTTTAACATGGAGGGAAAGTAAGCACCAAACTGCCTGACACGCCAGGTATGGGAACACATGGAGAGAAATATTGCCTTTCAGCAGGAAATGGTATAGTCCAAAGCTCTGTTTTTAATATAAAATCAGGGCCTTCGGCCTTTATCGTATGCTTTCCCACAAGGCAAACATTTGCATACAGTCATAACATTTAAAATATGTGTAACAGTACAGTTAGCAAAACTACATTTTCCTCTTATGTGGGCCTAGCAGGGATTTCTATAGTGCAAATCTTGTACTTTCAAGGGTTTGTGAGAAAGGTTAATCATCATCAATATCCTGGCTTTCTATTGCAATCTGTGAGATTACATGTATTAAAATACCTTTGTACAGGTTTTACCATAGTCAGGGTCATTGGAATTATGTGGCAGGAGCGCACCAAATTATGTGGGCGGTATGACTAAATTATGCAGCAAGAAAAGCCAAATTATGCGGCACAATGAGACATTTTTGATAGTATTCATAATTGTCATTTTTACACATGCTAATATTGTTTGGGCAAATATTTCACCTCATTAGTACCATTTTACCAACCAAATACAGAAATAAGCAACTGAAAGACAACTAGTTAATCTTTGCAAAGGACCTTCCATAGCATGACAACATATGTCCCATAATTCTTAAAAACTTTTGATCCGTTGGAGCTAGAAATAATGTTTTGATTCAAATCTGCAGATTATGCAGCAGATAATGGATTATGGGGAAAATGTAGCAAATCCTTAATTGTGCACAAAAAAAAAAAAACATAATGGCCACAGACTTGCATAATTTTAGTGGGCATGATCATAGTGTAGTAATAACGCACCCTTTGAGGCCTAACATATGCTTCTTACAATAAATGTCATGCCTACAGAGTTCTTCGCGACTTTTCATAATACCAGATCAGATTTGTGGCATCTAACAGAAGGCATCCTTGGCTTGTCATCATAGTCAATTCAGGTCTGCTGTAATGAGCATAAGCTTTCCAACAAGGAAAAAAAGCGTAATATACAGCCTCTGTCCAACCAAATTCTGTAGTTCAGGAAATCAACATATAGAAGGCCAAAGCTCTTCTTCAGCAGTGCTTCTTAAAGCGTTTTTTCTGTTGATTACATAAGGTCTGCGACAGATGCGCTGTCAAGCAAACCCTAAACACGGACAAAACTGAATATCAATTTATTATAAATGACAAAAAATAAAAACAGGAGTACAGTCACAAAGCTCTGTGGCGCGGTTACTCCCCGGGTAGACAGGCATTTTCTAAACGCGAGATTCCGTTTTTGACATAGTTTTAAACAACCAGACCACACAAAACAGTAAGCCGTTTGAATGTCAGGAAAAAAAAAAAAAAATCAATGACGACAAAACATTTACAGATAACAAAGACCTCTGGTTCATGTACTGAATTACCCAAGCACATTATAGGCACGTTATGTTGAATGACAGCTACTTCTACAGAGTGATAGCTATTTCCCTATAACAGTCCACACAGAATATATGACCAACAGACCCCCACGAACTACAGGAAAGCAGCTATACGCAAAATAGCCAGAGCAAACAAGAAAGGATTACCAAGCCAGACTGAGGAAGAACTCCTGACACATAAGAGATAAGGTCCCGACAAACTTATAAAGATGCAGGTCTCTTGGGACGCTGAACAGTGAGAGGTCTCAACAATCCTATCAAACGTAGGGCGATCCTCTTATACCTGGAGAGTACCGGTGTGGACGTCTTCTACAGGAGACACACCTGCTCTCGAAAGATTGTCACCGACTCAGGTCTCACATGTTTCCCACACAATTTTTCTCGTCTAGTCCTTCTAAGACAGCAGGGGTTGCGATCTTAGTTTCCTGGGCCTTTTGGGGGGGGGGGGGGGGAGGTGGTACAAAAAAAGGTGGCAGAAATCAGGGACAGGTTGCTATCCTACCAGTTCACGGTTGGGGACACATGTTAGTCATTGGGTCCCTGTACGCTCCAAATGAGGGTCAAGAACGGTTTCTCCACGAGGCTTTGACCGAGGCCACTGCTACAGTGGAGCGCAAGATTCATGCTTGAGGCCGCAATCGTGGTTATTCCCAAGCCAGGGCAAGACAAAACTAGCTGCGGGGCATATCGCCCCATTTCTCTCCTGAACATAGACCTGAAACTATACACTGGGATCGTGGCGCATAGATTAGCTCCTTACATGCCAGGTTTAATCGATCCCGATCAGGTGGGATTTATCCCCCAAAGACAGACCAGCGATAACACTAAGAGGGTCTTACATCTGATAAAGGCATCACAAATTTCCGGGGGCTACATGCTCCTTACTATTGACGCGGAAAGGCCTTCAACCGGGTCCACTGGCCGTACCTGGAACAGGCACTGATCCGCGTTGGCCTGGGAGAGAAAATGAGGGCACAAGTTTTAAACTGCTATCATTCCCCTACGGCGTCCGTGAGAGTTAACGGACATACCTCAGCCCCATTCCCCATAAGCATAGGTACAAGACAGGGGTGCCCTCAGTCACCCCTGCTCTTTGCACTGTACATGGAACCGCTAGCTCAGCGAGTCCGGGACCACCCACACATCACTGGCATCTGATTTGGGGGGTGACGTCCACACCATAAGTCTATATGCAGATGACGGCCTCGTAACCTTAGCGGACCCTTCTGTAGCTTTGGGAGCTTTTCTGACGGAGCTGGACTCCTTCACGAAGGCTTCCAGGTTCAAGGTCAATATTGCAAAATCAACCGCCCTCAACCTCTCATTATCACCACACGCGCAGGTATGCCTCCGAAGTCAGCACCCACTACAATAGTCTGGGGACACGGTCCCATACTTGGGAATTCACTTAGCATCCACTCTGCAAACCACGGCATCAATTAACTACACCAAATTACATACTCAAATACGCTCAGACCTTCAGCGATGGAAGCATTACCCTATTTCCTGGCTAGGGAGGATAGCGGCCATTAAGAGGACGGTCTTACCCAAACTTTTATACCTCTTCCAGACGCTTCCCCTACGGCCTCCCACAGGTTGGCTAAATCGAGTACAGTCGGAGCTTTCCCTCTTCATATGGCAGGGTCGTAAATCACGAATGAAGAAACTCATCAGCACCCTTCCGCCTCACGAAGGTGGACTTGGGATTCCTGATATCCAACTCTATTACAAAGCCGGGCAACTACGACATCTGGTTGAATGGAACCGCACTGAGTCAGAGAAGCATTGGCTATTTCAGGACTGAGCTGTAGCGGGCACATCACTCAGGAGGATCCCCTTCCTTAAGAAGCCGCATAGACCTCCCAACCTCTACGCCTCCCATATTACACGCACCATCTTAACATGGGACCAGGCTGACCACCTTCCCATCTCCTCTCACCCCACTTTGACAACCCAGACTTTAGCCCAGGGATGGGTGAGACTTCCTTCACACACTGGGATGTGATGTTTCTCGCAATGGCACATGGATACTCTGGCTGTTAACCCAATAAAAAGATTTAAACCTAAAAAATAATAATTTGGGGTAAAGATATTATTGCATTTATTTTCCTTGAAATGATTGTTCCAATAACAAAACTCTTACTATAATACTACTGGGGGAAAAAAAAGTGATAACACCAGAACTTGCCAATCGCATTTTTCTTGGCCATCCCATGTATCAAATAAGGAAACTGGCAGACGTTCAAATGTCAGCAGAGAGCTCAATCAAAAAATAAATAAATAAAAAAGTTCTCCATAACCCAGTGTTTTCAGTCATATTTTCACTGCTACTACAGAAGGGTATATTTCGAGATCCTACGTCATACCTGCTCTCCTATCCCATAAGCCAAAACTATATATCCCACATTTGTCAAAGACACTTTGATTATGTCTAATTTCATTTCACCAGTGCTTTTTCCTCCACCTTTCAAGAGTTGCAGTATAGGTGGTCACGGTGAAGCAACTCCGCAGACACCTGCTCCACTTACACCCTATTCTTAAGGGCTTTGAATGACAACTAAAACACACTTTTTTCAGCCACTCAAGCTATCGGACTAGCAAAGACATGCCGAACTAGTGCACCAGATAAATAATATATCTCCACCTTGCTGGTTTTTTTGGCACTTTTATCTGATGCCCAGGCTCGTCACACCACTGTCTTATGCATTACAAGTAAATAAGAAAAAAATTCCCTCCACAATTTGATTATTCAATTTATATTTATACAAAAGTTAACGTCTTGCTTTATATCTTACATAACTACTACATAGATACCCGTGTCACTGTTGCAAAACAATTTTACAGATTAACATGCAACAGGGGAGAGGGGGCAAAGCAGGGGTGGGGAGGAAGAGCAGAGCAGGGGTGGGGAGGAAGAGCAGAGCAGGGGGTGGGGGGAAGAGCAGAGCAGGGGTGGGGGGGGAAGAGCAGAGCAGGGGGTGGGGGGGAAGAGCAGAGCAGGGGGTGGGGGGAAGAGCAGGGGGTGGGGAAGAGCAGAGCAGGGGCCAGAGCAGGGGAGGGGGAGCCAGAGCAGAGCAGGGGGGAGAGAACAGAGCAGGGGGGGAAGAGCAGAGCGGGGGGGGAAGAGCAGAGCAGGGGGGGGGGGAAGAGCAGAGCAGGGGGGAAGAGCAGGGGGAGGGGGGAAAAGCAGAGGGAGGGGGGAAGAGCAGGGGAGGGGGGGCCAGAGCAGAGCAGGGGAGGCCAGAGCAGGGCGGGGGGGCCAGAGCAGGGGCGGGGGGGCCAGAGCAGGGGCGGGGGGGCCAGAGCAGGGGCGGGGGGGCCAGAGCTGGGGAGGGGGGGCCAGAGCTGGGGAGGGGGGGCCAGAGCAGGGGAGGGGGGGCCAGAGCAGGGGAGGGGGGGCCAGAGCAGGGGAGGCCCAGAGCAGAGCAGGGCAGGGGAGGCCCAGAGCAGAGCAGGGCAGGGGGGGCCCAGAGCAGAGCAGGGCTGGGGGGGCCAGAGCAGGGCTGGGGGGGCCAGAGCAGGGGAGGGGGGCCAGAGCAGAGCAGGGGGGCCAGAGCAGGGGAGGGGGGCCAGAGCAGAGCAGGGGAGGCCAGAGCAGAGCAGGGGAGGCCAGAGCAGGGGAGGCCAGAGCAGAGCAGGGGAGGCCAGAGCAGAGCAGGGGAGGCCAGAGCAGAGCAGGGGAGGCCAGAGCAGAGCAGGAGGCCAGAGCAGAGCAGGGGAGGCCAGAGCAGAGCAGGGGAGGCCAGAGCAGAGCAGGGGGGCCAGAGCAGAGCAGGGGGGCCAGAGCAGAGCAGGGGGGCCAGAGCAGAGCAGGGGGGCCAGAGCAGAGCAGGGGGGGGGGCCAGAGCAGAGCTGGGGAGGGGGGGCCAGAGCAGAGCTGGGGAGGGGGGGCCAGAGCAGGGCAGGGGAGGGGGGGCCAGAGCAGAGCAGGGGGGGAGGAGCCAGAGCAGAGCAGGGGGGGGGGAGCCAGAGCAGAGCAGGGGGGGGGGGGAGCCAGAGCAGAGCAGGGGGGGGGGGGAGCCAGAGCAGAGCAGGGGGGGAGCCAGAGCAGAGCAGGGGGGGGCCAGAGCAGGGGAGGGGGGGGGGGAGCCAGAGCAGAGCAGGGGAGGGCCAGAGCAGGGGAGGGGAGGGCCAGAGCAGGGGAGGGAAGGGCCAGAGCAGGGATGGGGGGGCCAGAGCAGGGATGGGGGGCCAGAGCAGGGATTGGGGGGCCAGAGCAGGGATGGGGGGCCAGAGCAGGGATGGGGGCCAGAGCAGGATGGGCCAGAGCAGGGATGGGGGGCCAGAGCAGGGATGGGGGCCAGAGCAGGGATGGGGGGGCCAGAGCAGGGATTGGGGGGGCCAGAGCAGGGATATGGGGGGCCAGAGCAGGGATATGGGGGGCCAAAGCAGGGATATGGGGGGCCAAAGCAGGGATATGGGGGGCCAAAGCAGGGATATGGGGGGCCAAAGCAGGGATATTGGGGGGCCAGAGCAGGGATATGGGGGGGGCCAGAGCAGGGATATGGGGGGGGCCAGAGCAGGGATATGGGGGGCCAGACCAGGGATATGGGGGGGCCAGAGCAGGGATATGGGGGCCAGAGCAGGGATGGGGGGCCAGAGCAGGGATTGGGGGGGCCAGAGCAGGGATTGGGGGGCCAGAGCAGGGATTGGGGGCCAGAGCAGGGATTGGGGGGCCAGAGCAGGGATATGGGGGCCAAAGCAGGGATATGGGGGGGCCAGAGCAGGGATATGGGGGGGCCAGAGCAGGGATATGGGGGGGCCAGAGCAGGGATATGGGGGGGCCAGAGCAGGGATATGGGGGGGCCAGAGCAGGGATATGGGGGGCCAGAGCAGGGATATGGGGGGCCAGAGCAGGGATGGGGGGGCCAGAGCAGGGATGGGGGGGCCAGAGCAGGGATGGGGAGGGGGCCAGAGCAGGGATGGGGGAGGGGGGCCAGAGCAGGGATGGGGGAGGGGGGCCAGAGCAGGGATGGGGGAGGGGGGCCAGAGCAGAGCAGGGGGGCCAGAGCAGGGGAGCCAGGCCAGAGCAGGGGCCGGGGGCCAGAGCAGGGGCCAGAGCGGAGCAGGGGAGGGCCAGAGCAGAGCAGGGGAGGGCCAGAGCGGAGCATTTTCAGTGTATAGTGAAGTGGCGTAGAATAGCATAGAGTATAATGGGGTAAAGTGGAGTAGAGTGCAGTGTAGATTAGTGGCGTGCAGTGTATTGGCATAAATTGCAGGGGCATGGAGCTGAGTGTTACAGACTAAAGTGCATTGGCCTGCAGTGTACTGGCATAGAGTAGAGTGCAGTGTTGCAGAGTACAGTGACGGACAGTGGAGTTGTACAGAGTAGATTTGTGTGGCCTGGACTGGTGTAGAGCACATTGGCATAGAGTGGTACAGGGTAGGGTAGAGGCGTAGCATGAAATGGCGTTGAGTGCAGTGGTGCAGCGTGGAGTGGTGTGAAGTGGAGCGGTGCAGAGTAAAGCGGTTTGGCGTAGAGCAGAGTATGCATGATATGGTAGCGCACTGCCATTACAGACGGTCATTTCAATTGAAATGACCGTTACATTTGCACAGACATACAGTTTTACTAATAAAACTATACAGTGCACAAGTGAAAATGTGTGGAAATTGCATCACCTAGTGTAATGATTTGATCATATTAAAGTATTTGTTTCCAATACACTTCAGAAATAACAAATGTGCTTCATGTTTGTTCTTAATTCTAATAGATTCTGAAATACCCACACAATTAATCTAAATGCTATGTGCTAGGAAAAAAAACCTCTTTCCTGCCCCCAGTATCCAGAAAGATCGCACATAAATCCTATCAATTTGAAAGCGAGAAAGAAAAGTAAACAAGCGCCCTTGAAAGACAGTGCCTGGCATTTGACCTCTGCCTTTGAATGCAAAGCAAAATGGACAAGATAAAAACAAGATTTAAAAGCCTGTGTATAGAAAGTGAGTTCGTGGAAGACTAAAGAAAACTGGGTTTCGGCAACAGGAGGAATGAACTGAACCTGGAGAGCCTAAAGCAAATAAAGTCGGCAAATAGAAAGCCGGAAAATGCGAGTTACAAACCACAAGGCCAATGGTAATCAACTGGCGGAGTGCACTCCTAGGTTAACTTTCTGAAAATCCCCAAGAGCTCTTTGGCAAATGAGACAGCTGTGCGGTCTAGTAGGCTGCGACCCAAAATGTTGCCAAAGGGTTCCTCACTCCCATGCTCTCAAGGGCACTGTCCCCCTTACTCCCAAAAGATTTGCATTACCATCTTCAGGCTAGGCTCTTGTCCCCACTCACCACTAAACTATTGACACAGGTTCCTGCTGACCTCACAGGCTACCTTAAAAGGTATCCCACACAAATTGACACAGTCGGCCTTAATTTTTGAAGATATATCCTTCACCCCATATCCTCTCTCCCTTTAAGCCCTCAGGCGAGCCCTCTGATTAAAACTGTCTACACAGCATTTTCAGAGCGCGTTTGCAAAGTACAGCACACAAAATTGTTTTTGAACCAACGAAAAAATTGATTTAACAAAACAATAGAAGCAGGCGAGTCTACAAAAACCCAACATTTCTCAGCAGAAACATAATCCAGTCAAGTAAATATCTACTTAAATATTAGTGCAAAAAAACAGGCAGAGCTAAAGTCCTAAAACAAGGTCCAATATGAAAATGAGCACTCAAATCCATTTCTAATTTCAGAAGTTTTCGTTCAATTCAGATACTTGCTAAATAGTGCCCGAGAATCTGCCTGCGTATCAAATCTTTGTCACAAAAAATGTACGGGGGTGAATTCACCCGCCGATAATCATGAACTCTAATAACGGGACACTGCTATCCACTGCCCAGTGTATGTGCTCCGACTCCGAACGCATGTCAAAATTGGATTAAAACCTGATCTGCACATTTAACTTTCCTATAAGGCAATAGTATATGTTGCATGAATACACCCATGTCATGTCAAAATTAAATATCCCTTATGATGCGCAGCACCTATTGTGCCATCCACTACACGGACATTGAAAACATAACTGTAAGGCCTAACCTGTGCACCCAGACAGCAAAAGCTTGAACTCTGCTGCACACACCTGTCAAAATCCCAGTTTAGACATTGCAAAAATTGGACTTTAGGTACTAAATAAGTCACTACCATGGTACGGTGCATAATATAGAAGAGTGGAACATATGGGACATTAAACCTGGAATGTTCCCCCAGTGACTATGCCGAAAACAACAGTCACCGGACAGGATGTGGCTGGCACATAATAAGATTATACACTTTAATCTACAACTTTTGACCTGTACCAGCTACAGATTCCATTCAAAGACTAATTTTTATATTTAATAAAAACAAAGTCTAAAGGTAATGTTGGATTTTTATTAAATATCATGCTAGTGGCCTTTGGCCTTTTTATAGCGTGCTAATCACCTGAGAGGGGTAACCAGTCACAGGTGTATGGCCAGCCTGGGGGATTTACTAAAAAAGCCAAGTCTTCAGCTTCTTGCAAATGTCAAGAAGAGAGGCGGTTCTGATGTGTTGTGGGAGGTTGTTCCAGGCTTTAGGGGCCAGGTAAGAGAAGGTGCAGCCCCCTGCTCTGCTTCTGTGTAGGAGTGAGGTGTGTGCTTGTGAGAGACGAAGAGACAAGAGGAGTCTAGAATTTTGGTGGAAGTGAATGTGGCTGTTCTGGTAGGCATGGCCAGTGCTGTGGAAAGCTTTGTAGCTATGAGTGAGGAGTTTAAAGTGTGCCCACTTATGTACCGGGAGCCAGTGGACTTTCCTGTGGTGTAGTGCCAAGTGGTCTCGGCATAGGCGGCTGAGGGCTAGTCTCACTGTTCCGATTGGATGGTTTGTAGTCTTCTTGCGAGCTGGTTTGTAATCCCTGCACACATGGTGTGTCCATAGTGTAGTCTGCTGCGATTAGGGGTTGGGCTTTCGTTTTTGTGGCGTGTGCTGGTAGCCACTTGGAAGGTTGAGACCACTGCCTATGAGGATTTCGAGGTTTCCTGCCAGCAAGCATGGAGTGGGTCCAAGGTCTGTGGGCCACCAGGCAGATTGCTATAGCGAGGCATTCTTGCTAAAGACTACCATCTTGGTCTTGTCAGAGATCAATTTGAGGCAACAGGATTTCATCCAGGTGGCTACTTTTGTCATGGATGTGGGAAACGTGTTCCTCGTGCTGGGCGTTTTGTCCGAGAGGGACAGTGTCAGTTGCAGGTCATCAGCTTAAGGATGTTTATGTGTTGTGAGCTTGTAGGAAGTCGGCCTGGGGGGTCGTGTTGATGATCAAAAGCGATGGGCTGAGCGAGAAGCCCTGCGGGGGTCAACAAATAAGATCTTGTTCATCAGGGGTATTTCAGAGAGTGCCAGAATACCTGCTTCATGGAGTTTTTAGAGAGAACGGTCTTCATGATCGTTGTAAATCGATGCCCAGCCAAATACTTGCTTTTATAAGGAAAAGTAGTATTTTATTTCTAATTCTAACATGCCAAGAGAGATGCAACATTCAAATACAATAACAAAATCCCCCTTGAGGTCAGAGCTCTCGTAGTTGTCCCACGAATCCCTGTCCCACCCTCCTTTGTGTAACGTGTTCAGGATTATTCTCCATTCACTGGTGGTCACAACAGGGAATGCAAACTATTAGGTCATACTCCAGAGCTCTCCCTTCAGAAATGTTAGGAATTTAGTCGAAAGGGTCTGTGGTGCTGCTGCACCGTTAGCAGCAAGTCCACCGGGCCCCAAAGTTGTGGTTTCAGTCTTACCCACTCCTCCGGTATGGAAGTGTTCAGCTAGTGGCCTCTCCTCAACGCTCCCATGTTCGGATTCTGTATAGCAAAGTCGGGCCTTATTTTAAGTCACATAACTAAAAATCTTAACGTATATTGGAGTATACGCATACATATAAATTACATAGTGGCGGTCACCACTGTGTAGTTATGCGAGAGTCAAGAGGTTCCATAGGAATAGGGCTTTTTTGTTTTACTATTAACGTTGGTGGCTTTTGACAAATCTTCATGAAACTTTCCCCAAACCATAAATACAGTTCACCCACCTCAGCTCTGTCTTGGAAAGTTTCAGGATGAATTGTCAAGCAGCGACTGAGAAAAATTTGCCAGATATATGTAACTGACAAGTATAAGTTGCACTGCTGTGATGCAATGCTTGGGACCTAACATCACTGATGACATCTCAAATCTATAAAAGTATAACTGGCAAACTTCCCAGTTTTTTTACCGTAGTGCCTTTTTAGGTCGAGCCTGGGCAGTGCATGCGCTGCGAGCCATGCTGTATTGGAGTATGTACTTGAAGCCCCGACCACTCTCCGCCCATATTGGTCATATTGTCTTTCGAAAATGCTGGCTTCTGATTCGTTATTAGGCTTGTTAGTTAGAGATGCCTTCAAGCATTTGGAATGTAATAGGTCTCGCATTTGCAAGAGTTTAAACCATTGGCACTGTAAATGAAAATGCCTTTTATTTAGGTTTTAAAAACCAAAACATAAAAGGCAGTCATTTTCAGTACCAATAGCTCAAACTCGCATAATTGCGAGACCCATTGCATTGCAGATGCTGGTTTGGTCTATTTCCAAGGCTTTTTAAATCTTACTACCTTCCTCACGTAGAACTCCACTTTAACCTTTGATTTTTTTCAGTGAATTACAGACACAAATAGATCACTGAAAACTATCAAAAATTAACATGCCTGCAAGATAAAATACTAATTAGTAAAGTACTGGACTATATTAGAAGTGAAAACTCTGTGATATAATGGTGGCATATGCTCCCAACTATTTGAGATGTTAGACTGAGAATAAAGATTTTATACACTAGAGAGTAGGGTCATCCCGAGATTGTAGACAATGAAACTGGCAATCCTTTCTGTAGTAGGGTGTCATTTTCTCTTTGACCCCTGAAATGGCACTGCTAAACATCCTGGAGGACCCAATTGTCAGCCGACACATACCTACATTTATGGTGCTGGGCATAGTAATAGTGAAGAGACATTGCAGAGCTATACATAGCATCTGTAGCATCCAGCCAAATGTGAGCAGGATTATAATGATGCAGGATCATGGAAAGACCAGACGGTGTCCAGAAACACCAGAACATTTGTAGGGAATGGGTGGACTATATGGAGGCGGTGGAGTAGCACACCTATGACCTGGAACTACTGACAAGTGGAAGATCTTTGGACATTTCAGGTAACCCCCGGGGCTCAAGTCTGCAAAAGTAACATCAACAAAGATCAATGGGGATTGAGCTTTGATTGTAGTAGTGGTTATAGGAAGAAAAGAAAAAAGGAAAATATTTTTGATGGGTAATTCCTTGTGAAAAAGGAAACTGAAATGCCCACTGCTGTATCACTATGTAAAGCTATTCAGATTGGTTAGGCTTGGTTATGATGCACACTATTGTGGGGTCCCCATTTTGGGGTCCATAGCAAGCCAGATTCAACTTTGTTGTACTTAGTTCATAAATATTGTAGAAAAACACTACCTTCATTAAGATCACCAACATTTGCTTACCTATTTGGAGATCATATAATAGGGTTTCGCAAAATGTATTTGTGCCTGTAACATATAGTTTGCAGCGATCTCTACAGGATATACATAACTCATAGTAAACTGGATTTTCTTAAACAGATTTTGTTGCAAAGACCAGCGGAAAGAGAATGCCACAGATGTGCACTTCATGCTTACACCACTGATTATCAATACCCCAATGAAGCAATTATAGAAGCATGCAAATTAAAGACTTTGCCGTTCTCAAAAGAAATATTCCATTCCTGGCCCCATCTAAACAGCTACTTGTTAAATGGAAGAGAAAAAAACAACCCCAAAAAAACCATCCCCACTAGTGAACATTAAAACCCATTAACTTACTTGTCCTGCTACAGCAGTGAAGTAACTCCACATAGGATCGCCAGTAGAATATGGGTATCCGGGGTATGCACCAGGAGGCACACCTTGTACTGCACCAGACATAGCTTGTCCCATTTGCATCTGCATTCCAGACATCTGTGCTGCACTGTAGCCAGCATACTAATCAAAAAGGAAACAATTCCAGTTTTTATTTTGTGATGGTTACAAATGTAGCCACTGCAGTCAAAGAAAAACACACTCCAGAAAGGGTTTTTCTTCAATGCTCAGAGTAAAGGTAAAAATTGTTTCATTTACATTATTATTACTACATTTGCCATACATCTAATAACTTAAGTGTAAAGAAATTGTAAGAGAAATGTGCAGGTAGGTTAAGAAAGGTTAAAAGCAAATTTACTCCATCTCTGCAAGCCCATATATCAAAACAATTCCTAAAGAACCTCCCATGGGACAGGACACAGTATTTGGGCTATGGGTCAGCCAAGGCACAAGGAACCCTACCAAACCAGGGCAATTATGAAACCTAGAGACCTAGGGGGATCCAGGGTGAGGAGGCTTGCCTGGATCAAAGTATGGGCAAAAAAACAGTTGTCCCATATTTATGGGACAGAAAAGGCGCAGGCACTACAAGCCACTGGCCAAAGTTTTACCAACCTGCATTTTCACCCTTCTCCAAAAAAACGCTCTCAGGTACGGACAAAAACATGTAACCATGCGAAACCACATTTCAGATGGTCCAAATTTTGATAGGATCTTGTGTGCGATATGCACACCCACATAATTGGAGTACCTTTCGCAGATCCAGTACAGTCCAGAACTTTCCCTCACAGACACAACAAAGCTCTGTGATTTTAGCCATGGTTTGATGTTTGCATGGCATGCAGAATAAGAAAAAGCAGTGGGATCCACGTAAGCCGCACCAACTTCAACTCCCCCAGGTAATCAACAACATGCATACAGCTCATTAGCACTGCATTTACTAGAAGCAACCAGTGACAACCTATGTAAATCTGAAAGATTTCTTGAAGCATACAGAAGGATGTAATAGCCCTGTGGAGCAACCTTAACACAAGTAGTTCAAGAAAATGCAGAAAAAGGAGTGAAATCAGAATGAGTGCAGCAAGCTAGCGAATGTTACTACAGCCACCCATGTGACAAGCTGCTCAACAAGGTCAATTCAAAGAACAGTGCCAAACAGCGCATTTAATTTTTGCATCAGAGCTTCATGGATCATTTGTTAGATTAGAACTAGACCTTTTTTAGGTGTGGCTTGACAGTGCAGCTGTCGCCAGGCATTATGTGATCAACCTAAAAAATGGCTTTAAGAAGCACTGCCTGGAGAGGGGCTTTGGCTCAACCTGTACGTTGGTAGCCAGCAGTAAATGTTTTGATTGGGCCGAAGCTGCGCGGTTCCACAAAAAAAGTGCTTGTACTACCAGCCAGCTATATCATTTTATTTGTCCAGATGCCAGACCTTGAACTTTCAGGGACACGCACATGACATTTTAATGTTAAAAAATGTCTTAGATAACTAGATAATATACAGTGTTTGTTTTACCCGGAGAGCAGCACAGATGGGGAAAAAGGCAGTCATTAACTTTAGAGTACATGTTTGTGAGCCCTGGTCTTCGGAATCTATATGGATCTGAGGTCTGGCTTGATAGTGCAACTTGGAAATGCCCCTTATGTGACCAACAAAAAAAGAGCTTTAAGGGCACCACTAACAGAAGGGCTTAGGCTCCACTCACATTTTGATTCCCATGAGCACAGGATTTGATTGGACCAAATTTGCGTGCTTACACTCAAAAGACTGCTTGTACTGACCTTTTTTGCCTGCGCAAAGTTTATACTGGATGCAGTAGGACAGAGTGAGTTATGGTAGCAAAGCAATGATCATGGCAAGTAAGTAAAGGTTTTATTGCAGAATTAATTAAAATCTTTGCAAGACAGATAACACAAGCAACCACAAGTCAATTAATAAGATAAATATACAATAAGGGCTGGGCTGTTTATTATGAAATGTTATAAGAAAAAAGGCACTAGGCCCCACCCACGTATTTGTGATAAGCATATGAAAAGTCGACAGGTAGTTAATTGTTATTTTTTATTAAAACTTAAAGATAATTGTTACATGAAAGCTCACAGATTACTGTAGTGGGCAATGGCTGTGGTGTTGGTCACACAATGTAACATTATGGAACGTTTTCTCCGTTAAAATCTTTGTCAGGCCAGGTCAGGAAACATACTATTTAGCGTAACCAACTGAAATTTGGTATACCTTTCGCATTTTATGACCGTCTCTCACATGGTTGCCTTGGGGAAAAGCTCACACTCCGAACAGTAGGCCTGACTTGGCTTTGGTGAAAAGGTATATGCCGGTTTGGATCAATCAGGTACTTGTATAGTGCGGCTTATCACCCGTGAGGGTATCCAGTCACTAAGCCAGGTCTCAAGTTCCTTCCTGAACTCTGGTGGTGTTCGGAGGGGGAGGGCGTTCCAGGACTTTGCGGCGAGGTGGGAGAAAGAGTGGCAGATGCGCAGGGTCTGTGCGAGGAAGATGCAGGCAGAGCAGAGGTTTGTGGATGGTTGGTGGAAGTTCAGGCAGTGGTTCATGTATGCAGGTCCCTGGTCATGGAGGGCTTTGTAGGCATGGGTTAGTAACTACAACTGACATCTCTTCTGGATGAGGAGCCAGTGGAAGTCTCTCCAGTGATGGGGGATGTGGGTCCTCTTTGGCAGGTCGAGGATCAGTCTGGCTGCTGTATTCTGTATCGTCTGGAGTCGTCTCATGAGTTCACTGCTGGTACCTGCATAGCGTACGCTACCGTAGTCAAGATGGCTGGTGATGAGGGCCAGCGTCACTGTTTTTCTGGTGCCAATGGGGAGCCATTTGAAAAATCTGCGGAGCATGCAGAGAGTGTGGAAACAGGCAGAAGAGACAGCGTTGACCTGTCGTTTCATGGAGAGTTTGTTGTCCAGGATGATGCCATGGTTCCGGGCGTGGTCTTTCGGTGTGGGGGTGGGTCCGAGTTCAGATGGCCACCAGGTGTCGTTCCATGGGGAGGTGTGGTTGTGGAAGATCAGCACTTTTGTCCGTGTTGGGCTTAAGTCAGTTGTCCTTCATCCAGGAGTAGATGTTTTTCATTTAGTTGTGGACGTTGGATTTCGCTGTGGTTGGGTCCGCTGAGAGAGACAGGGGACGAGCTGGGTGTTGTGTGCATGGGAAATGATGTGGATGTTGTGGGCTCTGGCGATGTCTCCTGGCGGCATAATTAAGATTTTAAAGAAGGTAGGACTGTGGGACACAGCAGATGGTGCGCTTGGCTTGTGAGGTGGGAAGGGTGGGAGGAAGACAGATTCTTTAGGTGCGCCCTATGAGGAAAGATGACGTCCATTTTAGGGCGTCATCTTAGATATCGATTTGGTGTAGTCGTATGATGAGTGTAAGACTGGGTCGATGGCTTCGGAGGTCTAGGAGGATCAGTGCTGCAGATTTCCCTCTTTAAAGTAGTGTGTGGATATCAACGAACTCAGCGATCAGGGACGTCTCGATGCTGTGGCTGGCTCTGTAAAGGGATTGGGAGGGGTCTAGCAGATGTTTCTCTCCGGGTGTTTGCACGAGTTGCAGGTTGATGGTTTTCTCCAGTACTTTGGCGGTAGATCTAGAGATCACTGGGTCTGCTGAGGGTTTCTTGAGGAGGGGTCCGATGACATAGGTCTGGTCTGCTTATTATAAAAGTTTATGAAAAAGTCAGGTCTGGCTTATAAATTGGCAAAAGCATACTATTAAAGTGGTCTGTTATATGCCACTTTTTAGCAAACGCAGCATTTGCAGTAAGAATTTACCAGGAATGCACTTAAACAGCAGCAAGCACTTAGCACTTTTTAAAGCACAAAATGCATCATCATAGCAAAAACAGAAAGCATTTCGAGCACGAAATGACAGATTTGCATTTCACGTAATTGTTGAAGTTTCACAAAAGCAAACTACCAAAATTTTACAGTTACAACACACAATGCCCAAATCCCCCTTTAGTACGTCTCTAAGACATCAATAAAGTACTTCAGCAACCTCAAATGAATTCCAGTTCAGAAAACAGCTCACCTGACATGAGAGGCAAACATTGCAATGGTCAGCCTCCAAGAACTGTTTGCTGTACATGTTGCACTTTTTGAAATCTTTTGTAAACAGCAAGTGCAACAAATGAAGCGATTTCTTTTACAACTAAAAACAGAATGGAAAATGTTGTCAAAAACAAAACCCATAACCCCAATCTCTGCTAGGCAGTGGTTATTTGCCCATCTCCTAAATTGTGGGTACCTGTACAAGCATGTGAATTAGAGGGCATTTTTCAAAATTACCATTTTTTTTTAAACATATTGTCTTACAATTGGAAGGCAGAAATGCATAGAAAGTCAATTGGTAATAACACTTGTTCTACTGTTCTGGGTTCCCCTAAGTCTCCTGATAAAAATGGTACCCCACTTGTGCGAGTAGGCCTAGTGCCTGCAGCAGGAAACGGCCCAAAACACAACATGGGCACATCATATTTTTCCTGGGAAAACGGCCCCTTTTCTCGCAATGTGCCTAGCTGTGGATTTTGGACCCTAGCTCAGCCGGCCCCTAGGGAAGCCTGGCAAACCTGTACATTTTTTAAAACTAGACACCCACGGGAATCCAGGATGGGGTGACTTGTGTGGCTCTCGCCAGATTCTTTTACCCAGAATCCCTTGCAAACCTCAAATGTCGCCTAAAAAACAAAAACAAAAAAAAACAAAAAAAAAACACGTTTTCCTCACTTTTCCTGTGCAGAAAAGTTGTGGGATTACCGGGCCGCCACAAATGTCCTACCACCCAGCGTTCCCCCAGGTCTCCCGATAAAAATGGTACCTCACTTGTGTGGGTAGGCCTAGTGCCCGCGACACGAAGTGGCCCAAAATATACTGTTGAGACATCAAAATGATCTATCACAAAACGACCTGGTTTTGCGTTTTTGGTCCTGGGCTCGGCAGCCATCTAGGGAATCCTACCAAATCCAGACAGTTCTGAAAATGAGACACCCTGGGGAGTACAGGGAGGTGTGGCTTGTATGGGTTCCCCAATGTTTTCCTACCCAGAACCCCCTGCAAACCTCAAATTTAGCTAAAAAGTCACATTTTCCTCCATCATCAGGGTGGGAAAGTTGTGGGATCTCCCATGGCACAAATTTCCTACCACTCAGCGTCCCACTCATCGCACAATATAAATGATACCTTACCTGTGCGGACGGGCCAAGTGCCTGTGACATGGAAGGGCCAAAACCCTGTAGAGATTGAAGGGGGCACAAAGCAGGTCCAAAATGGCAGGAAGACTGGTTGCAATTAGATTTGGGTGGGGGCAGCTCCCACTCCTTTTATGCAAAACAGAAATCCCTGGTGTCTAGTGGGCTTTCTTTGGGGGTAATATCCCCCATCTTCCCCCCGGCGGGTCAGAGTGTCCAGTTTCTTTGGGGAGGGTGGGGGGCATAGGGGTGCCCATTTTAGGCAACCCCACCCCTACATGTACATATTTAAAAATCCCTGGTGTCTAGTGTACTTTCTCTCTCCCCCCTCCGAGGGGAGGGGCAGAAAGACTGAATATGGCCAAAACATTTGGGGGGGGGGGGGGGAAGCAAAGGCCCTTGCCCAAGGGGCCGCTTCCCTCTCCCTGGTGCCTAGTGGGTGGATCCCTGCTTGGGGATGGCACTACCAATGATGCCTCTCCCGTCTGCCTCGGTGCTCAGGGGTACGATAAGGGGGGTGGTCCCAGTGGAAATACAATATTAAATAGACATCAACATCACCTGATCAATCAATTATAAACAATATGTAAGCATACTGAAAATATTTAATCACATTGAACATATAATGCATCATGTTCAAACATAGCACATTTATCACACAAGTTTATGCATAGGTGCCCCATAAGGGGCAAGGGAGGAGTAGGTGCATCAATGTGCAAAAGTGAGGGTGGGTGATGGAGGGAGGGCAGTGAACAGTGTCTACATCAAAACGCATAAAAGGCCTAACCAGCCTTAACCAAGGCTAAATTATTAACAAAAACAGAATGTCAAAACAGGACACGGTGAATCTATCACTGCTGTCCACATTCAATACAGAGAACAAAGAGCTGTCGAGGTTTCGACCCGGGGTTGGTGTAGGCAATTTCGCTCCTTACAAGAGGGTCTTCATCAGGACCATAGGGGCACACTTAGTCCACCTAGTTGTGCAGTGGAGAGAACAAGCTCGGGCCCAAAGGCTCCAAATTGCAGAGAGGGACGGATTCTTTATAATATAGGACTTAATCCAATGGTTTGGGGGAGAGTGGCATGAATAAATCAAGGTGCTCCTTCCATCTGGTTGGGCAACTTCACGTTTCTTTTGACATCCTGAGTTAAACTGAAATGAGACAAAAAACTGAACAGCCCCGAGAGCTAGTGAAGCTCCTCCCCAGCTCCAGAGGCTGTTTGGGGGGAAAGGAAATCACTCTGGTGCCCTCACCAGACGGATTTCCAGTGCCATCTGCGCGGACGACCGGGAGCCGTCCAACGCACACGAGCACTGTAGCGTTGAATAGCTCCCGGACGTACAACGAATGCAAGTGGTTAAAGAAAGGGGAAAAGGGAAAACAAAACTGTACCACACAAAAAATGGCAAAGCTCTCAGAAACAGATCTCTGTGCTTTGCCTGATATGCAAAAGAAAAGAAAGGCAGGGGTAATGGATGACGTTCGCAGCAAAAATATACATTCAATCATGGAGGGCCCCAAACGTATTTTAAAACCAGTTTTTACCAGCCAGGTCAGCACAGTCAATTCACAACCTTTTAGGAAGAAGAGTGAGGAGGATGAGAGTGAGACAAGGCACTCTGATGGTGAGCTAAACTAGACACGCCCAGTAGATTTATCTTAAAGTAGAACTGCACAAAATTATATTATATATATATATATATATATATATATATATATATATATATATATATATATATATATATATATATATATATATATATTTTCACTGAAAAAACCATAGGTTTCAGGCACGTTATAGTTAGAAATTAGCATTTAAAAAACCTTTGAAATTCACTGAAAAAACCATAGGTCTTAGGGAAAGTTATAGTTAGTTGGACATTGCACTCGTACAAAACCCGTGAAATTCCACCGTTATAGTTAGTTCAGCTAACTATAACTCGCGCCCCCGCAATGCACTGCTGATGACGTCACATATTACATCACTCATGACATGGTCAGTGACATCACTGATGACATCTCAAATGACATCTCAAATGACATCATCCATGTGATAATTTGGTGCCCTGGCCGATTCCGGCCCAGAGGACCCCATCCCCCGGGGCATGGCCACTTTTATTATAAATTTTTGAGGAGGGGGGCTGTGTGGCCCCCCCTCCTAAGGCCTCTATTGGCCCCGGGGACCCCATCCCCCGGGGCCGGCCCTTGCGCATTTTTTTATTATAATTGTTGGGGAGGGGGGCTGCGTGGCCCCCCTCCCGGGCCCCTAATGGTCCCGGGGACCCCATCCCCCGGGGCCTGGCCACTCGGAGACCGTGGGGGGTCCCCAATCCCCCCAAGGTCCCGCCGGCTCCCCGCGTCCTGCGGGAGCCGGCATTGCTTTTCCATAAGGGGAGCTGCTGACATGCAGCTCCCCTTATGGAAAAGCAATCTGCTTTGCTTCATTGAAGCGAGAGCAGGTTTCCCTGCTCTCGCTTCAATGAAGCAAAGCAAGTTTGCAATGACAGGACGGGAGCCGCGCGGCTCCCGTCCTGTCATTGCAAACAGCAGTGTCCCGGGGGTAGGCACCCCGGGACACTGCAGGAGCCGGCCCTGGGGGGTGGCGGTCCCCAGGGCCACCACAGGCTCCAGGAGGGGGGCCGCGCGGCCCCCCTCCCAACATCTACAAAGCCCCGGGGAGGTGGTGGTCCCCGGGGCTTCGGGGGTCCAAAACGGACCCCCACATTTCTTTAATTAGTGCACCGGGGAGGTGGCGGTCCCCGGGGCATGTGGGGGGGGGCTGGAGCCCCCCACACACAGGAATTTTAATAATTAAAAAAAGCCCCGGGGGGTGGTGGTCCCCGGGGCTGCGGGGGGCCCAGTGTGCCCCCGCCATCATTATAATTTTAGAGCCCCGGGGGGCGGCGGTCCCCAGGGCTTGGGGGGCCTTAGAGGCCCCCCCAACTAACATTTAAACCCGCCCCCGGGACTTGGCCCACCCATTTTTTAAATGCTTTTTTCGGCCCTGGGGGTTTTTGTGGGACCCCCTAAGCAGGCCTAGGGGGTCAGGGTGTTTCTACCCTGCCCCCTTTTTGCGTTTTGCACACTTGTTTCTTGTGCCTCGGTTCTACCGAGGAACAAGATGGCTGCCAACACTTCCTGGTTTGGAGTGTTGACAGCCAATTAGCATACAGCTCGTGATCGGGAAGGTGCGCTCAGGGTGCGCGGACCCTCCGCGGCCATAGATATATATTTGGTTTTACTTTTGATTTTCTCAGGAACTACTGAACGGATTTACACCATTTAACCCAAAGGCATGACTCTGAACCAAGGGCTACCTTTTTGCCAAATTTGGTGTAATTCCGTTCAGCAGTTCGGGGTGTAGCTGCGACTAAAGGTTCCTATGGAAAATTGCATGGGGAAAACACGTTTTGGGACCCCCCTTTTTTCTCGGCCCCCACTTGACGAATCACCCTGAAAGTTTCAGGATAGGAGCGGACCATAAGTTTTGAGAATTTCGCGAAGATTCGTCAACCGGCGCCAAAGGTATTGGAAATAGAATGTTGCGAACTTCCTATGGAAAATAGGTCCTAACTATAACTATCTACTGGCGACTGCCAGTCGAGAGAGAGAATATATAAATATAATATAAATATAAATATAATTATAAATATAATATAATATAATTATAAATATAATATAATATAATATAATATATAGAGATAAGATTGACAAAGGCTTTTGTAAAGCCGAAACGCGTCTTCTTCTACCTCATGGGTTGAGGGTGTCCTGAACGAATAAATTGATGCCGTACCATGACGGCCTCGTGTCCGTGCCTACTTCTATGGTTTTTTCTGTGGGAGCTGGATGGAGTTTTTAATAGGTATAGTTAGGACCTCGTTTCTATTCAAAAAGCGTGGCCAAAGGCTCGGGTATGTCCAGCCTTATCTTTAAATGTCCCCCTCCCATGGCCTAGGGGTCTCGGGAGCGCGCAAGGTGCCATCTGTTCTGGCAGCGGCATTCCTTACAGCGCGCACTCCCGGGCTGGTCCGTCTAATGAGCTTTCACTTGTTTAATTTTTGTGGTTTCCAGCGTCGGAGTCGGTTTAACTGGTTTCTGTGAAGCTACGGACTTTCACTTTCCGCCGCTGCCACGGGCAGAAAACGCAACTCCAAACTTTCAAACCCGCCGGAAACGGAGGTCCTGAAGCGTACATTAAAGCGCAAAGCAGCGCCCGGGACCAAGGACACCAAACACCTGTGGGCGTGGGGCCACCTCTTGAGATTTAACTCTCAACTTAAATCAAACCAATTCGATGAAAAACCCGCACATAGCCTAGTTCCAAAATAATTGTGATGAAAAGAAAAATAAATCCTCCTTTACGCGTGTCACTAAACAGAAGAGTACGCATGCTAATATAACTATAATAATTGTTTTTATTGACGTTAGTCTTCCTCTTATTATTATTATTATTAATAATACTAATAATTCGTTTACTTAGTTTATTTATTTCGATTAAAATCCAGGGGTGTTGAATTGCTAGATGTATGATGTTATCAGAATCATTATTACTATTAATAATATTCTTGATTATAAAATAAAATCACTTCTAGTGACAGTATATAGCTAGTAATAATAATAATAATACTTAATAATATGAATATATTATTATTATTAATAAAAGTAATATTGTATTAATAATAGTTTCGTTTACAAGTCTTCCGGTGTTCATTACTCCAAAGAAAGAAAATGATCTGACACTTCACCCAGGTTAAATTATTTTCCCCCCAAAATCCTAACTATTTTCACTACACAATTATTTTGTTTAGTAGTAACATTTTTGTTATTAATATGCGGGATTAAGATTACCGTTATTAGTATTATTAGTGACAGTATTATTTGCCATTTCCATTACCATAGTCTTCATTGCTAATATCAAGCAGTATTAATAACGTTACTTCTGGCCAAAAAATGAAATATGATTATAATGGGTGTGTCATTAAAAATGGCACTACTGCACAGCGAATACCAAAATTGCTAGTGGTAATATTAAGAATACCTTTAATCTACATTGCAGCATTTTTACTGAGTCAAATATTGCAGTGATTCGGTTGCGTTGTTGACACCAGACGTCAGGAATGAGTGTTCACGGGGCGCCAGAAAGACTCCCTTCAGCGTTGTGTTGGTTGTAAAAGTTGCTGAAGCTGCAGCGCGCGCATTGCCGGGTGCGCGCGCCGGTTCTGTGTATTTGTGACAGGTCCCACGCGGCTGCCCTACGTGTAGTGCTTTTAGTGCGTACATTGCCGCTGTACCCTCTCCTAAGCCCAGTGCCCCCCAACCCCGCCATATAGATTTTGCAGGGCGCTCAGCGCTTTTTAGATTCCTTGCCCTCTACCACATGTACATTGAACTTTACACTGCGCCTACCTCGTGTGCATTACAGAGGGGGCACCACCATAACGTGTACTGTGCTCGGACCCCAGTATCCTGGGTGGGGACAGTGCTCCGACGCCCGTGTACTGCGCCTCGGCGCTGCTGCCTTGTTAGCAGTCCTCGGCCCTTTAGTGCGCGCGCACTGCCGTTAAACTGCCCCTGCCACGAGGACAGTGTCCTGACGTCCCAGCCATGACTGTGTGCAGCCTGTGCCATGTAATCGGTACCCGCACCTTGGCATCTGTACCGTGCCCCATGATTGTGCACATACCTGGACCCAGTGCCAAGACCGGGTGCATTGGCCTAGCGCCCGTGTACAGGGCCCCTGGTATGCGTACATTACCCAGCGCCGCTCCAATGATTGTTTACATGCCACGGCCCGGCCTCAGTACCACCACCGGGCACAGTGCACTAGCGTCCATGTCTTGTGTACAGGGCTTCTGGTATACGGCACCACTGCAATGATTGTGTACATGCCACGCCTGACCCCAGTCCCATTACCGGGCACAGTGCCCTAGCGCCTGTGTACAGGGCCCCTGGTATGCGTACATTACCCAGCACCGCTCCAATGATTGTTTACATGCCACGGCCCGGCCTCAGTACCATCACTGGGCACAATGCCCTAGCGCTGTGTCTTGTGTACTGTACTCCGGTACTGCCCGTTGTTTGCAGTCCCCGGCCCCGTACTATGCTCACATTACCTCGTATAGTGTCTTTGTTAGATGCACCTTACCCCGGGTGTCGGCATTATGTACAGTGTCATGGCACCAGAACCTTAATTGTGCGTAGTGCCCCGCACCCCTTCCCTCTGTACAATGCCCCTTGCAGGGGCCTGTCCTTGCCTAAGGTACACTGCTCCTTGACACACCAGGGCATGGTCGCGCACTTTGCCCCCGCATCCTGCCGGGTGTAGTGTGCCGGTACGGACCACGTGCCCCTTCCACCCAAGGGTGCCCCAGCGCATGATTATGCGCAGTGCCCCTTTACCCATGCAAGGCGTGCGGCGCTTCGCAGTGCCAGTCGGCATGTACGTTGGCATATGTACTGTAATTATTCACAGAGCCCACGGCACCGCGTGCACACGGTGCCAGAGTGCACTGTTTCTGTCTTGTGTGCAGTGCCTCCCTCAGCTGTTTTAGGTCTCGCTAGCGTCGCAGCGCATGCGCTGTGAGACAATGGGGCTTATTTACAAGCCCTTAGCGCTGCGGGTGCGTCACCTCTTCCCAAATAAAAAGGCTTGTAAATAAGCCCCTTTGACTCTAAATGCTCTGCATGAAGCTAAATGAATACATAAACTGTATGACCATATCAGGGAACAGAAATAAAATGAGAATTAATTTGCATGCTCATGTTAATGCCTAACGCTATTATGCCTTTTCCTAAGCACTAACTACTCAAACGAATATACGAATACAGAAAAAAGCACAAAAGAAGGCAAATTAAATGTAATACACCGTTACTTGATGATGAATATAGTTGCATCAGCTATTGCAAATGAACAGCTTATATGGCCTGAGGCCTCAATGGGTAACTAAGCAAGTTGACTATACAGGGATCTCCTAGTAGGCATAAAAGGGACAATACAAAACAGTGCCTCCTGCTTTAAGGTACCAGAGAACATAGGTGCTACTTTATATTAACAAGCATTTGCAATGCAATAGGTCTTGCATTTGCGAAAGTTTGAGCTATTGGCATTGTAAATGACGATGCCCTTTAATTATGTGTTTTCAAAAACTGCAAGTGGTGCGTAAACACGCACTTTGTACTTATAGTCCTTGCTTACGAAAAGCAAGGCTGGATATAACAGCACCTTTTTTAATGGCAGCCTTGCGTCTCGTAAGCAAGGACCATAAGTACAAAGTGGGTATTTACGCACCACTTGCAGGTTTTCAAAACACAAATAAAAAGCATTGTCATTACAATGCCAATAGCTCAAACTCTTGCAAATGCGAGACCTATTGCATTGCAAATGCTTGTTGTTAAATGGTGTAAATCCGTTCAGTAGTTTCAGAGAAATCAGAAAAAGAAAAATTTTCGAAAGGGGTGGGGGATGCCCTTAATGGCTCCCGCGCTTCCGGCCTGGGGGCAATGCCCACAAAAAAATAGCGTGGGCCACGCCCCCTTTTCACACCACTCTGCAAACACGGCTTTTGGTGCACTGCTGGTGGGGCGATGAGGTCCCCTTGTGTCCTGAGAACCTCAGGACACAAGTGGACTTCATCCTCCGAGCAGCTGTGCGCCAGAAGCCGCGTTTGCAGCGTGGTGTAAAAAGGGGCGTGGCCTCGGAACACCTCTCTGCAACGCAGCTCTGTAGCGCTTACTGGAGGTACCTGGTGGGCTAGTTGGCCAACAGGGACCCTCAGGATTCAAGGGGACTTAATCCCCCAACTTACAAAGCGCCAGGGGGCGCGTTTGCAGAGTGCTGCAGGGAGGGGGCGGGCCTGATATAACAAGTTAGCAATCCTGCTGTGTGGGACTTACTGGAGGTAATAAAAGGGTAGTTGGCCCCCAAGGTTTACGTTGGGGGCTAACTACCCCTCCTGTTACCTCCAGTGATTGCCAAAAGGTGTTTGGAGGCCACGCTCACCTTTCTCCACCACTCTGAAAACGCGACTGCTATGGTATAGTTAGAAATTAGCATTAAAAAAAAAAAAAAACTTTGAAATTCACTGAAAAAAACAGAGGTTTTAGGGACGTTAGTTAGTTGGGCATTTCACTCGTACAAAACCAGTGAAATTCGGCTGTTATAGTTAGTTCAGCCAACAATAACTCGCGCCCCCGCAATGCACTGCTGATGACGTCACATATTACATCATTCATGACATGGTCAGTGACATCACTGATGACATCTCAAATTGGAGTGACTTGTTCAAGCAAGGTTGAACCCAGCCTAATTTTCCATTTGAAACAGTGGCGGGGTTAAAAGCCATGAATTTGGTCTTTGAGCAGTTTATCTCTAGACCAAGATCGGTGCACGCTGTTGCAACCCTGTTCAATAGGTATTGCATGCCCATAGGTGTTTTTGCAATCAATAACGTATCATCTGCGAATAGAATAGAAGAGATGGAATTTGACTGCCTGCAAGTTTCGGAGGGTCAACCCCACAATTATACAGAGTTAATTAACCCATTTATATATAAGGTAATTAGGGTTGGTGCTAAAACACAGTCTTGCCGTACTCCTTTATGCACCCCTATTTTCCCGACTAGTTCGCCCCCTTGGTTCCATCAAATCTGGGCATAGCTATCCTGGTGCATATGCACAATAAGTTGTAATAGCCCATTTGGCAAACCAAGTTCCTGGAGGGCGACCCATAGTTAGGAGCGATTTATGCAGTTCAATGCTTGTTTGAGATCTACAAACAACATATAAATGGCCCTTTCTAATGATGACTTCCTTTCAGGTTATCAGTAAGAAACGGAATACCTGGTCTAGGGTGCTAGTAGATTCCCTAAAACCAGCCTGGAGGTGAGACAGTATATTGTTATCCTTGATTCAAATATTCAGGATCAATTTGCAAAAGACAGCCGTATCTATGAGGCTAATTGGTCTATAATTAGAGGGGTCACCTTTATCCCACTTTTTAAAAATGGGGATCATTTTGGCACCCCTCCAGGTACTTGGGATACCCCTCCTTGTGCTATTGCATTAAAGGTTGAGTGAAGTATTTATTGGGCCCCATATGGTGGATTCTGAGCGATACAGATTTCCCGGTATCTTATCTAATCCTGGAGCTCTGCCCTTGACCAAGCTAGTGATTGCTATTATAGTTTCTTCTAAGGTAAATGAGACTACAGCTTCTGGGGCCGTTTCTGGTGTAGCACTTTGTTCAGCCTTTGGAAACTCAAGGACCATATCACTGCCCTCCATAGCATACAATTGGTTGAAGTGCTCCTCCCAAACGTGTGGCTGGATAAAAACATCCTCTTTTATTACCGTGTTCACTGCTCCTTTGGACAGTAAGTGCCAAAATAATTTGCTATTTTTCTGACGTGAAGCTTCAGCCAGAGTGCGCCACTTCTCTTCCTCCCAATTTTTCTTAGCTTCTATCTGTGCCTTCTTATAAGCCCTTCTTCTCTCCACTATGTGGGCATTGCTCCCACCCTTTACTGCTGCGACTAAGGCGGACTTTGCCTCCTTGCACTTCCCATTAAACCAGGGCATAACCCTGCATCTATGGGACGTGCTTACTATTTGTCTAGAAAAGTGACTCTTAATTGACTTTAGAAGATGTGAGAAAGTGGACAGAATGGTTGGATTGTCACATCCCAAGTTACTCAAGGGCAAGCGCTACCTCAGCATATATATTGGCTAGAAAGTTCTCATCTGAAACTATATGGTTCCATTGGATCCGTCCGTCATCATTTGAGGTAACTATGGGCGTAGCCATTCTATCAGAGCTCTTTTGCAAGAAAGGAGTGTCGACTAATTCCAAAACCAGTGCATGATGGTTACTGTCATGTCTTGGTATGATGACCATATCATGTACTTTGTTCCATAGTTCTAAATCCACCATTATGTAGTCAATCATGCTTCTGGGATTCCCTTGGGTTAGAGGGAAAACTAGGACTTGCTGCTCCACCTTAGTACATCTCTTAAGCGGGGACACCTGCTATTTCTTCATACCCCTCGCTACTTCTTCCTCTTGCACTAAATCCCTTACTACATTTCTCCCCAAAATATCATCTACCCAACTGTTTATTCTGCTACCGGATTAACCATGGCCCAGTGTTACTTTCTGGGTTGTTTACCGAGCTTTATTTTCTTTAAATGAGTTCTCGTAGCCCACTGAACATTACTAAACCCGAAAAAACGTTATCGCTCAGAAAGGTGTCTCAAAAAAAGGCCAAGCAGAAGAACTGTGTGCCCAATTCAAGGCACCCCACGCATCGTGGGAGGTCAAAGCCGCCGCCTCCCCTCCCCCCCCCCCGGGTTATATTTAAACTACTGGCTACCCCTCCCCAACTAAGAAAAATTAGTAACTACCAACTAAGCGGTCCTTTTATAAAGGCACTTTAAAAACTAGAATAATAAAAATGAAAAGGACTGTCACCAAGTACTAACAATGCGTGCTTTAGGTGTGTCGCACCGGAGAGGCCAGTTCTCAATGGCTCTGGAAAAGGATTTGTAATACTACACCTGCATGACAATGGCTGCCTAAAAGGGGGCAATTGGTGGCAGCGTGCTGCAGTTAAATCGTTATTCGTCATGTCAAACAAGGGCTCTGCCTGCACATGCCCGCAGCGTCACTAAACGCGCGATCTCTGGCATGCAAAATACTCTGTGGGTTGACTAGGTCGGGCACCGGAACTGGCACCAAAACGATCTGCTGCATTTTCCTTTATCAAAGTACCAGCCAGTAGTTCGGTAGGCTGACTCGGCTCTCCTGGAGTCGTGCCATTTAGGTACGTGTTAAACTGTCAGTATTTGGGGCCTAGACACCAGAACTAGGCCGAAAGGCATGTCCCCTATTGTTGGCCGAGCAGAGGGGAAGCCCTTCCAACTCTAACGGTCGTGGGGGGCGGGTGGATTTAAAACGCGATCATAAATAATGTTCGCGGCTTTGCGATTTTAGAGGTTTCTGCCGATTGTACCGTGACCAGCAGATAACTCACTGCACCGAACTAGCAGCAGCGCCAGTGGGCAGTGTATGCTCACAGCCACCCAACCGTAGCATTTAGCCATAGGCAAATACACTACACCCCCTACCATGAACATCTTAACACGGAGGAACAGTCAAAAACAAGAAGCGGGAGCATGCCGCTACAAACCTGCCATGTCGCCGTATCCCAGACCACATCATCGTAGAGCCCTCTTAAAGGATGTCGTCTTCCAACCTAAGCCCTCCCAACGAAACATATCGTTTGACTCCCTCCGAAAATAACAGGCCCTCGTATGGCCTCATCGTGCGACGAAGCCATCTCGCTTCTCAGATAACAAGGCCACATCCACTGCTACACAGACACACACGTATCTGAGCAATGCCATCACTGCACAAGTCTTACTGGACCCCACCTCTTCCAACACACACAAAATCAAATCATCCAACATCCCTCCCCCAACAGCAGCCATGGAAACTGAGCTTTGCACGCGCCCCTCCTCCTCTTCTCATCCACAGCACAACACCCAGTACCTCACAATGCACCCAGAAGTGTAAAAGACAAAAGAGGCACAGAAACGTACAAACACAACCCTGCCCACAAACGGCGACGCTTGGGTACTCACCCCTCCGAATCCCTGGTACGCCATGTCAGAGGGAGGCCGGGAAGGACGTACAGAGGGATGTACCGGGGCGTAAAAGGTCGCTGCTACCGCGATGCCTACTATGCCCGCTGCTCGCCCCTTGAAACCCGAAAACTCCTCCTACCGCCCGGGTTCTAGTGCTCAGCGCCCCTCTCCTGTCCTCCGCTGTAAGCCTTGCTCATTTATTATTACAAATCTCGGAAGTCCCAACTGCCCAAAGAAAGCTTCTAAGCAAGGCCGGAGAGCTCTGATTGGCTGTCGGAGGCCCCGCGAGCTTTGCTTCCTCTTCTGTCAGCTTCCCTTTCTCCCCCTCCCCCATGTGACGTAACCGCGGCCTCTCGCCTCTTCCCGTAAGGGAGCGTGGGGAGGGGGTGAGAGTAGTCACAGAGACCGGGTGTTACTGGTTCGAGGTGGAAACAAGCTACGAAGAATCTTGTAGGTTCTGTCCGAAAGCAAAAGGAGCGCGGGATAAACAGCCCTTGGCGGTGGAATACAAAACAAGCGACACACCTCTTGTAATTGAAGCTTCTTGCACCGTGTGTGGCATGATGGCGAACTCACACCCCGGATACGTAATACAACGACTTGCTGAGGTCACAAGCACCCGAAATTCTCGAACCGTAAGCAGCTTCGTAATCAGGCTGTCCTCGAAGCTCTTCAGCCACCTCGTCTCTGTGAGCGTCCACTTTTGTGCTGTACTACCATACGCCCCTAATGTTACGTCAACACATGGATTTGCTCGACTTGTCGTATAACAATATTGTGATGTCTCTGTCTTGCGACACAAATACGGGCTACTAGCCCCATTAGGTACACCATAATGCTGTACTTTCAACCAAGGTGAATTTATTTTGTTTATAGAAAAAGAGCAGCAAGCATCTAAATGTCGTCTCATCTACATTTTCAAGAGTTTATTGAACATTGCGCAGGAGAAATAAAGAAATCGTTAAGAGGAATAACTGGCAATTAAAATAAACAGTTGAAGGTACAGGAGTTCAAACGAAAAATATTTTTAAAAAAGAGGAAACTTACAAGAATAATTTTCTAGTAAAATCTAGCAATTTGTACATGAGTGAAGAAAAATCCAACACCTTTAAATAAGAAAAAACAAGTACAATGGCTCAGAGCAGTGCAATTTGTGTTCCAGCATTTTTCTTAAATGAGCCAGGTAAACCACCCGTGCACTGGAAAAATTGGCATAGTGCATTTGAAAACTATTTAATAGCAATAGACGGCAAGGAATATAATGCAGAGAGGAAAAAAGCAATAATGTTCGGCTTGCTAGGCAATGCAGGGCAAGAACTATTTGACAGTTTGCCTGAATTTGAGTATGCTCCTGGACAGTTTATTCCTATGAATGAATATCAGAAGGCTGTTAAACGTATGGAAAAGCAGTTTTCGTAACAAACATAATGGTTGGCAGACATAAATTTGCCATGCGCAAACAATTAGAAGGTGAAAACATTGATGAATATATTGCTGCATTAAGAGTACTAATTTAATGACATTGTGGTCATCTACATCAGGGACCAATTTGTGTTTCATTGTTATTCGAAAAAGGTACAGGAACGGTTATTGGCATGTAGGAATCCAGCGTTACAGGAAGTGATAGACATTGCCAAAGGGATAGAACGCTCTTTACTGTCAACAATAGAAATTACAAAAGAAAGTGTGCATACAACTAATGTTTTTGCATTACAGGAAAAGAAACAATATGAACAAAGGTCTGGTGAGAAAAACAAAGGTGGAAAAAGTATGGAAGGTAAAACTTGCATGTGTTACAGATGTGGTTAAAAAAATCACTTAGCAGACTTTCAGGGATGTCCGGCTATCGGAAAGAGATGGGTTAAATGTCGTAAAGTAGGTCATTTTGCTTCATCGTGTAAAAATTCCAAGAGTAGTTTTAATAACAAGGTGAAGGTAAACTCTATAGAGTTTGATGAAGAAATATGCTCAAATATAGTAATAACTGTAGATGCTCCAGAGGCAGTATTAGAGCACCTCTAGGAAATGTGTTTATTGTTAAAATTGGATTACAAATAATGGCGGATTCTGGTTCCCCCATAACTATTATTTCAGACACAACATTTAACAAGTTGTGGGAGGATATGGAACTACAAGAAACAGATGTGAATCCAAAAGCGTTTGGGGACTTTGAAATCAAAATGTTTGGGGTTTTCAAAGATATACTAAATTTCAAAGGAAGAATTATTGAAACAAAAATATATGTGGCAAAAAAAGGTTGCAGTTTAGTTGGATGGAAAGACTTAGCCAAACTTGGTGTTATTCTAAAACCGGGATCTAATGAACCTTTTGTATTGGATGAGAATTTTGTAGATTGCATAGCCTTGTCAGATGATCAGCTGACATTAGACGTTGTTTTGAGCAAAAATAAAGACGTTTTTCAGGAGCACATAGGGTTTGTTAAAGGCTTCGAGCATAAAATCAAACTAAAAGAAGGTGCTATTCCAGTAACACATAAAATCAGATATGTTCCTTTAACTGTGAGGAAGGAACTCAAAATTTTGTTAGAAAGACTTTGGGGTCTATTACGATGGCGGTCGGATGTCCACCGCCGTGCCGGCGGTGGTGCCAGCGGTGGACATCCGCTCGCCATCGCAACCAGGAAAACCGCCAGTCATATTTGGATGGCGGTGGAAAATTCCGACCGCCGGTTGCCATCCGCACTCCTGCCTGGCGGACGGAGCAGGACCGGGATAATGGTGGCGGTGCAGAGCAGGCTCCGCCGGCAGGATTATGATGCCGGCAGTAGCCAGCCTTTCCTCAGCAGTCAGACCGCCATTGAACGGCATGCAGTGATTGTCTTCCGGGGGCCCGTTGCGGGCCCCCAATGTGTTGGGGAGGGGGGTGCACTGGGGGGGTACCCATGGTCCCCCCCCCTACATTTCCCTGTACCACGTGGCAGGCACTGTGCAGTGCCTGCGACGCAGTGCAGGGAAATGCAGGACATGCTCCTTTCGGCATCGCGGTGGTGCTGCGGGCAGCAGCAACCGCCGCAATGTTAATGCCCGCGTTTCGACCGCGGGTCATCGTAATTCGACCGGCGGTATTGTCGCGGTACATGCAGGCAGTCTTTTCCCGCTACCATGGCGGTCGGGGAGGTTTCCCGACCACCATCGTAATAGGCCCCTTTGTGAGGAATGTGTCACTGAGGCCACCGATTCTTCTGAATGGGTTTCCGCAACCGTCGTGACAAAAAAAAAAATGGGGACATCAGGTTGTGTGCTGACTTGAGATCTTTAAATAAAAATATTGTGGTAGATTGCCATCCTTTGCCCACGATACAAGAGATTTTAGCATCTACTTCAGGATCAAAATTTTTCTCTTTAATAGATCTCAAGTCAGCATATCACCAAGTTAAGTTAGCGGAAGAATCTAAGGATCTCACTACTCTTGTGGAATATATGACGTTACAACGCAAACCATTACACCACATGTTTTTACAACGCAAAAAAATGTTAATGCATTCAAAGATGTTTTCTTTTTTCAACTCTTGGACTTACGTTCTATCCATTTGTTCACCAAGAGTCCTTTTTCTTTTTTTGTAAATCCATAACCAATAATCCACATTCCATTGGGAAAATCCATAACCCGATTTAAACTTATTTAATGTGCACAATTCCTTTTTTTCAAAAATCTGTGCATATCTAAAAAACGCACCCAATAAAAAAATCCTGAAAAATTGTTGTTTTTGTGCAAAAACACCACAAATTCCAACGTTGCAATCCAATCTAGTTTGAAAACAATCCCTTTCGATTCCAAGTTCCTTAATCCATCGCCGAAAATCCATCTTGAAAAATGGTAATTAGCACACCCAAAATCCAAATATAAGTGGATCTTAAAATATCCAATCTCCTATTTTCCAAATTGGAAATCTTTTTTATTTTAATCATATTATAAATACATCTAACCGCGACGACGAAATAGGCTTTATTTTTTTTTTTAAAACCCGTCCCAAAACGAAAAAAGCATACCTTTCAAAACACTTTTGTTTAATAAAGTTTTTAATGTATATATCGTAAATAACTTTGTTATACGAAATTTGTTTTAAAAAAACGAGACTCGACGTAGGCCTACTACTACAACCTGTAATGGAGTGAAATAGTTGGTTAACACACAACAAAAATACCTAAAACACATGTTCTACATCTATCTACCTCCCTCCTCTCTCCTTACAATATACATTTCCACTATACTATGTATTTTAATAATTTAAATTTGTCTTACCTAAACGGAGCTCTCTCTTGCATCTGTTCTGTACCGCTACGATCCCCGTAATGACGAAAGTTACGTTTACGCGGCAATGCCATCTCTTTCTGTAAAAATGAAAAAAGGACATTTTCTCCCATTGACTTCAATAGAAAAGCGTGGGAAACATTTATTATGTTTTAAAATGTAAATGTACATAATAAATTGCAAATTTATATTTGTAAAATATTTGTTTGTATACTATTTTGATAATTTATTTCTTATTAAAAATATTAATAAAAATATGTTATGAATACATTCAATGTTTGTATTTCTTCCTTCATTTTTTTTATATTTTAATAATATAATAAATTCAAAATATTATTTTTATTAATTACACATACATTTTTAATATTTTTAATTTTTTTAAACATTTTAAGTCATTAATTTTTAAATTATATAAATGTAAAATTCCTATTTTTAATATAAATATTAATTTTATTTCTTAATCAACCAACTGTAATAATGTATACATATTTATAAATGTTTTTTCAATATGTAATTACATTATTTATATGAATATATTACAATTCCCTATGTTGATATTATATATCAATAATTATAATATTAAAAACACCTAAAAATACTCTAGTACTTATTTTATTACCCGAGTATTAATTTTCATCTTCTAAACATTATATTTTTGTTATATTTTAATTTTTTTTAAATTAAACTCTTCTCCATCTTAGGGGCCGATTCCGATTCGGGCCGGAAATTTCCGACCGAATCGGACCCTAGCAGTCCGACCGAACGAGTACGATGCGCACGTATGCTATCGGACTCGATTCGGTCGGACTCCCATTGAAGTCAATGGGAGCCAGTCGTACGACACGTACACGGGCTCCCATTGACTCAATGGGCACGACGCGAACAAGGGCGCCCCCTACAGCGTGTTCGCGTCGATGCGGGTCGCACCGTACATGCACGTGTAGGGGGGACCCATGGCTCCCCCCTGTGTGCGACTCGCGTGCCTACGCTTCCAGGGTGGTCCGACACGGACCCCCAAAGTGCGGCTCCGACATCTCCTTGGAGCCGGACTGCGCGAGTCGGTCGGAGCGGTCGAGGTGCGCATCGTACTTACCCGGCCGGAGAACGACTCCATTGCGCGGTGCGAGTCGTCCCCGTGCGAGTCGGTCGGAGCGGTCGGGTCCTGCGTACGAGTCGGTCGGAGATTTCGCAAGCGCACGCATCGTACTCGCTCGCCCGGACGCACGTACGATTCGGTCGGGAAATAGGGCTCCGTATCGGATCCGGTAAAGCCGAATCCGATTCGGAGCCCTACCGGCCGAGATCAGAATCGGCCCCTTAATATTTAAACGTTTCAATACATTTTTTAAAATAATATAATAAACATTTACAACCTATTTAAATCAAATGTGAAATAATTAATACCGGAGTATTTAATTATACATATACATCAGTTTCACAGTTGAAATCTTTTTAACACATATAAACACATATATAATATTATATTTTTTATTATTAATTTTTAATCTTTATAATCTTTTTAATACTTTAGTATTAATTTTAATACCTTAGTATTAAATTAAACAATTACATATTTTTATCATAACTAATCAAAAATTACTTTATATTTAATAAATATAATTTTTTTATATTAATATTCGTAAATTAAAATTAATACCTAATTTTTTAATTAAACACTAACACCCTTTTTCCATTGCCTATTACATTTTAATTATTAAATATTATTTTTTCTAATAATATTTAATATTATAAGATTTTTTTAGTATTCATATTAATGCCAGAGTATTAAATTAAGCCAACATTATCAACAACAAAACAAACACTTACCATCCAATACTTACCAATGCTTTGTAATAGCATCCGTTGTAATGGCCTGCGATGTAATGGTGTCTGCGTTTTAATAGTTGCATTGTAAAGACATTGCGTTGTAATGGATGTCTCCCCTTTTGTGACTCCATTTGGAGCTTACAGGTATGTGAGATTACCATTTGGTCTAGCCTCTGCTGCTAGCGTCTTTCAAAAATTAATGGGTATAATTTTTAAAGACATAAAAGGTGTGGAAATCTTCAAGACAGCATTTTAGTGCACGCAGAAACTGTTTAGAAACATAATGAAATATTAAATGTTGTATTGACCATTCTCAAAGAGAAAGGAATGACAGTTTCTAAAGATAAATGCAGGCTCTTACAAAACTACATAGAGTATTTGGGACATCTGCTAACCGCAGAAGGTATTAAACCTAAAGATGACTTGATAAAAGCAATAAGAGAAGCGCCAAATCCCAGAGACAAAGAAACTTTAAAGACATTCATGGGTGTAAGTGAATATTATTCTCGCTTCATTGCGGGATAGGCAGAGATAGCTGAACATTGCGCAAACTTTTACGCAAGGGTGTCAAATTTGCTTGGAATAAGGAGCAAGATGGTGCTTTTGAGGACACTAAAAAAGCTATAGTTGAGGCTCCAGCACTGTATCCATATGATGCAAATAAGAAAAATATATTAGCTGTGGATGCTAGTGCAGTAGGCATCAGAGCAGTTTTCAGTAAAAAGGAGGGGGTACATTTCGAGAAGACTTAAAAATGCAGAAAAATTTTACAGCACTATTGAGCGTGAAGCTCAGGGTTGCGTTTGGGCTGTGGAAAAGCTTAAAATGTATTTGTGGGGTAAGGAGTTTGGAATCATAACGGACCATGAACCATTAATTTACATGATGGATGGATGTGGAAGAGGTAGTGGAAAAGCGTCATCTAGATTGGTAAGATTAATTGCAAAATTACAAGAGTTTAATTTCAAGATTAAACACATACCAGGGAGCGTAAACTGCAGTGCAGACTGTTTTTCGAGATTACCATTAATTGATTGTGATGAAGAGAGTATTGAAGACATGGAGTGTGTAGTTGCACCTATTAATGCTACCATTCTGAGTGAGGGAGCGATTACAGAAAGTGAGTGGGCAGAAACACAAAATAAGGATTGCCCATTACAAAAAGTAAAAGAATATGTAACTGGTAAATGGCCACCATTAAGAAATTTAAACCAAGAAATTTCTTTGACACAGAGGACAACCAGGATCTTCTGCTACTAAGAACATTTTAAGGAATTATTATTGGTGGCCAGGGATCAATGCCGATGTTAATTTACATGTAGACCAATGTGTTGAATGCTTACAAGCAGATAAACACTGGAAGATAAGCAAAAATAAAATGCAATTGGTTGAAATCCCCAAAGGGCCTTGGTCCAAAGTTGCTATTGATTTTTCAGGTCCATTCAAAATTGTAGATAGTGATTGTAAATTCTTGGTTGCCCTATCAGACTATTATTCAAAATGGATTCATAATGATTTTATATAAAATATAACTACCAAGATCATCATTGATTTAAAAAAAAAAAATTTTGCAATAGGACAACCCAAAATAATAGTATCAGATAATGGTGCACAGTTGGTTTCTACTAAAATGTGTAATTTTTTTAAAACTTTGGGTATTAGACAGGAAAAAACACCTTTGTATAGTCCATCTTCAAATGGACAAGTAGAACGTGTCAACAGATTTCTGAAGGAAGCTTTACAATTAGCCATTGCATCACATTTGCCTGTAAAAGAACATATACGTTAGAAAGTCAATAGTTTCAATAATACTGAAAATAGTGTCACAGGTTATAAACCCTTTAATTTGATGCGTGGAAGGATGTGTAACACTATTCTCACACCTAAGTTTAAGGACTGGTACAAAGAAATAACATTGTGTACTGTCATTGACGATAAACATGTTAATGTTCAGGAAAAGATCATTGAAAGACAGAAGTTAAAGAGATATCATGATGTGAGTAACAAAGTGAAAAACAAATCTATTAGGAAAGGTGACTGGGTCATCCTTAAAAAACCAGTGAAAGTACAGAAAGGTGAATCAAAATTCACCAAGCCGTTCAGAGTCATTGAAGTATCAAGTGGATCTGTCAATTTAGGTGTCAAGGGTTGGTGGAGTAAAAGTGATGTAATAAGCTTAAAACCAGGTCAAGAAGAAGTTGTTCTGTCTAATAAGTTTGATGGAGATGTTGAATATGAGCTTAATGTATGGGATTGTTATGAACAAGAACTGAACAATAGTAATTCATGCTCAGAAGAAGAAGAACAGAGTAATGTTGATAATGCATTTGATTCTTCAGAAACAACATTTGCACATGGCTTAACTCCTTCAGTTGAGGTTTCAGGAGAATCTGATACATTTTCACATTCTCAGAATTGTACTCTTGTAAAAGAAACTTTAGAGAATTATAGAACAGGATTTATTGATAATGAGTCCTTACAAAATACAACACATTTAAACAGTTTGATTTCAGCAAAAAGGGAAATTAAACCACCCAAACGATTTGAAGATTATGTCTTATATTGACATCGTTTTATTTTAATTGAAAAGGATGGAGATGTGCATATGCCTTTTAATACATTATCCACGTTGTTTGATTAATTTATTAGCCTTTTCTTAGTGTTCACTCATATTCTGTTTCAATTACCTATTAGGGCTTAGCCATCATTATGATGTAACATCATGGAACACCTGTACGGTATTTACATGATGTCATGGAATGTTATGGTCAGATTTGCATGTTTTCTCTCCGGATCAGCACGTCTGCATTCCACCTGCGTGTGGACCTTTGAATTGTTATTTACTTAATAAATAACTTCTTCATACCAGCCTCCTGTCTTAACAGACAGTTTACATTACATGGAGAATCGTCTTATTCAGCAGTGGTGTCCAAGCTGTCCTGATTACAGGTCTAAAAGTAGAGGGTGTGTATTGCAGTTCTGGCTTAATCTAGTGAGGTTCATTGCGTGGTGTTTGTTAGACTGGTCCAGATAGCATCCGATGCTAACATGACCTGATCTTCCACCTGACACTTGCTCAAGGTGTAGACAAATTCACCTGGAAAGAGATGGGATCGCAACAAATCAGCCAAACCCTTTTTGGAATCCAAAACCAGATCACTAGTAATATTAACAAGTAGAGCTGAATGAATACCAGAAATCCTTGTAGCTCAACCCATTATGACTTCATGATTAGACAAGCCTGTAGTCTTGTTCGATATGCTCCTCATACAAAACGAATGGAAGGGCATCTGCCCACTTAATCATCATAATAATAATAATTAGTTTTGTAAAGCGCATGGTTACACCAGACGATGTGTCCCCGCGCTGAGGCCCTGACCAACGGAAAAGAGATGGACAAGTATCAAAAGAGAGCTGGCAAGTTAATAAGAAGTACGGAACAGCCAGGTTTTCAGTTTGCTTCTGAAAGATACCTCTGAGGGTGACGCTCTCAGATCATAAGGAAGGGACTTCCACATTTTAGAGGCCAGAGAGGAGAAAGAGTGTGCCCCTAGTCTGGCTTTCAGTATCCTAGGAACTCTGGCTAGTTAAGCTGCAGATTATCTGAGATCGCGGCCAGGGATGTGTGGTTGGATCATGGAATGCAGGTATTTGGGACCTTGCTGGTGGAGGATGCGGCGGCAGAAACACATGGCTTTAAACTTAATTCTTTGGGTTACTGGGAGCCAGTGCAACTGGTTGCGTGCTTCCGCCGCAGAGGATCTTCTGGGGAGATTGAGCACAAGCCTATCTGCGGCATTTTGGACTCTCTGAAGCAAGTTGAGACTACCCTTAGAAGCTCTGAGATACAGGACATTGCAATTGTCCAGTTGGGAAGTAATAAGACCATGCACAATGGTTTGGGGAGACTTGGTTGGAATTGTCTAAGATTTTTCTAAGGGCGCCAAAGCACTTGCCCGCAATGTTTCTGATCTTATCCTTGAAGGAGAGTTTGGAATCAAACCAGACTCCTAGATTATTCACTTTTTGTTTGGGTTCTGGGGGCTGGTCCAGGAGGAGGTCCATATCGAGGGGGTCTTTCCTACTATCAGGAGTTCTGTTTTATTCGCGTTCAATTTCAAACAGCTGTCAGCCGTCCAAGTGACGACTTCAGACAGATATGATCTAAAACAATCTGCTGAGATATTGTTAGGTTGCGAAAGAATAACAATAAGTTGGGTGTCAGCGTACAACACCACTTGAAGTTTGTATTTGGTAATGATATCTGCTAAAGGTCGTATATAATATTAAACCGGGTCAGACTCTGGATCGAACTTTGAAGAACTCCTTGAGCTAAGGCAAAGGTTTCAGAGACATAGGTTTTTTGAGTGACCTGAAAGGTTCGATCCTGGAGAAAGGACTTAAACCATTCCACCATAGCCTTTCCACCTATCCCACACTCTTGGAGCCTGTGGATAAGGAGATAGTGGGAAACAGTGTCAAATGCAGCACCTAGGCCCAGTAATATTAGGGCAGATGTCTGACCTTTGTCCGCATTGTCTGCGAACTTCCTCCGACAGAAGAAGAGCCAACTCAGTGGAATGACGAGTCCTAAAGCCTGATTGAGAAGAATGAAGCGCTTCTTTGGATTCAAAATAGGTGGTCAAAAGATTGTTCACATGTTTCTCTAAAATTTTAGCCCAAAAAGGAAGTTGAGCTATAAGCCTAAGATTCTCTTAGACGAAGGGATCCAGTGCAAGGTTGTTCTGAATGGGGAGCACCATAGCATGTTTCCATTTCTTGGGGACTGAGCTTAAGTTGATAGACTTGGTAATCAGTTTGGATAGATGGGAAAGAATAGCAGTAATGCCCAAGTGTAGAAATTTGGACGGGGCCGGATCGAGCGGTGAACCTGATTTGATAGTCAGAAAGCAAGCGTTGAGTTCATCCAAAGAAGGGATGTCAAAACTGATCATATCGCCAGAATGTTCACAGATTGCTGGATAGTCTTCCTTATGTACTGCCACAGGAAAGGCATAATAAATCTTAGTAACTTCAATGTTGTAAATGCACACACTTTGGCCAACTTTGCTTTTATTGTACCTTTATCCCTCTCTATGATTCCTGATGCTTCTGGATGATATCCACAATGGAATTTCTGGTCCACTTTCATTGCCACGCAGAGGACTCTAATTACTTTATTTTTTAAGCAAATTCCCCTATCATACTCCAAAGAAGTTGGCAAATTGAATCTAGGAATCAATTCTCTCAACAAAAGCTTGGCTACATCACATCTTCTGGTTGGGCATGCTTCTACCCACCTGCAAACAACCACTATAATACACAACCCATTGCACAGGGGTATTTTAATAACATCTATTTGTAATCTTGTGATGGAACCTTATGATTTTTCTTGGTGACTCATAGTCACATTTGTCTTCCTACCTATATTCACTTGTTGGCAGGTTGAATATCTCTGACATTGTGTCTCTACTATAATTCTGAAATGTGGATTACACAATATTTCTTAACGATTGACAGCATATCATCACGGCCCGCATGTGTAGACCCATGAATGTAGCTTGCCGTCTGCAACAATATTGAGTTTGGGTGTACAATTTTCCACACTTAGGGGCTGATTAGGATGGCGGGCGGACTTTAGCCTGCCCGCCATCCTAGCGGTAATGGGACCGCCCACCTGCAATGCGGCGGTCCCGCCACCCTGATCATGATGCGACTGCCACCGCGGCGGTCGCATCTGGTGATTTAACATTGCGGCGGGTGCTGCTGGCTGCAGCACCCGCCACAATGGTAAAATGCCATGTTGATCATTTTCATGCACAACGTGGCAGGCACCGCGCAGTGCCTGCCACCTTGTGCATAGACATGTAGGGGGGTACCAGTACCATAGGTACCCCCCGGGGGCCCGCAACGGGCCCCCAAAGCAAATCCCCGCCAGCCTTTCCATTGTGGCATCGCCGCCATGGAAAGGCCTTGAAATCTAAACATCATAATATGGATGGCGGTGCCTGCTAGGCACCGCCTTCATATATGAGCCCCAGCTCCGCCCAGCCGGCAATCGTAACGATTGCCGACCGGCGGAAAAGCGGCGGACGTCCGCCGCGATACCACCGCCATCGTAATATGGTGGTGGATAATTCACGTTACGATGGCGGGCGATCCGCCCGCCATCGTAATGAGCCCCTTAATGTCCACATTTTCTGATTATCTTGTGAACATCCTGCTTTCTCCCATCTTTCCTTTTCATCCTCTGGTTCTTCATTCTGCAGTGCCCTCAACTCCTCGAGCGATTGAGTTGATATTGACAAGAAACTATTGACATTTTAAATTTCACATTCTTATTTTTCATTAGTTCCCTATGTACCAGATGAAATAGCACAGTACTACACAACACCATCTGCAAAATTATTGCCCACTGAAACAATGCCATCCCCACTCTGGGAGAAACAGATATTATACATCACATATAGAGAGACAGTATATGTTCTTACTCCTTCTGTTATATGGATTACTCATTTTAAAGATAAACTGACATTATCATATTTCACACAGAGGGGCCGATTCCGATCTCGGCCGGTAGGGCACCGAATCGGATTCGGCTTAACCAGATCCGATTCGGAGCCCTCTTTCCCGACCGATTCGTACGTGCGTCCGGCCGAGCGAGTACGATGCGAGCACACGCGAAATCGCCGACCGACTTGTTCGCGGGTCCGACGCGCTCCGATCGACTTGCACGGACACGACTCGCACCGCGCGATGGAGACGTTCCCCGGCCGGGCAAGTACGATGCGCGCCGCGAGCAGTCCGACCGACTCGCGCCGTCCCGCTCGAAAGAGCAGTCGGAGCCGCACACAGGGGGGAACCATTGGTCCCCCCTACCTGTGCATGTACGCCGCAAGTCGCTTCGAGGCGTACCCGCTGTAGGGGGCACCCTTGTTCGCCTCGCACCCATTGAGTCAATGGGAGCCCGCGTACGCCTTGTACGTCCGGCTCCCATTGACTTCAATGGGAGTCCGACCGACTCGAGTCCGATTGCATGCGTGCGCATCGTACTCGTTTGGTCGGACTGCCAGGGTCCGATTCGGTCAGAAATCTCTCCGGGTCCGGCTCGGTTGGAGTGATTTCCGGCCCGAATCGGAATCGGCCCCAGAGTATAGACATTTTCATACTTGGTTAGTGTATCCTGGCCATTATAATCATGTCAGTGATTCGTTGTTAGACCTGTCAGCCTTAGGGTAGTCTTCCCACACTCCTTTTGCCTTACTCTTCCATATTTTTTCTGATCTCGGTTTTGTTGTCCCTAGGGCTCTGCACTTTACCACTACTAACCAGTGCTAAAGTGCCTGTGCTCACTCCTTGAAGCATGGTAACAATGATTTCTCCCCATTTGGCATATTTAATTTACTTGTAATTCCCTAGTAAAGTGGGACTGCATGTGCTAAGGGCCTGTAAATTAAATGCTACTAGTGGGCCTGCACCACTGAATATGCTAACCACTTAAGTAGGCCTTTAAACATATCTCAGGCCTGCCTTTGCAGCCTGTGTGCAGTTTTAAACTGCTATTTCGACCTGGCAAAGTAAACCTTTTGCCAGGCCCGGACTTTCCTTTTCAATGCATACAAGTCACCCATACACACCCATAACAGCCCACAGGGCAGGGTGCAATGTATTTATAAAGTAGGACATATCCTTTTAAGTTTTCCATGTTCTGATAGTGAAAAACTCTTAAATTTGTTTTCAATTATTACAAAGCCTACCTCTCCCATATGATAACACTGGGGTTACCTTATTACAGTTAATAAGGAAAACTTCCAAATGGGAACAGGTACCCAATTCATGCCTAGTGTCTTTGGATTTATAATGAGAAATCCTCTTTTATAAAGAAGTCCAATTTCAAATTAAATGTTGAAAATCCCACTTTTAGAAAGTTGGCATTTTCCTGCTTTAGCCATTTAGCATCTGCAGCCTGTCTCTGGGTCACATGATTAGGTGTAGTTGGCAGTTGGGCTTTGTGTATTCTTCCCAGACAGCCACACATAATAGAGAGCTCAGGTGTACCTGGAGGGGCCATCACTGGCCGGATGAGGGCGGAGTTGGGCACAGCCTCACTTACACTTGACTAGCCTGAGTCTTGCCTTCACACAAAGGGATGGATACCCCCGTAGTTATTCTAGAGCCAGGACAGGGAAGGCAGGAAACCTGTGTACTTCAAAAGGAAACCTCTAGAAGCTTCCCCCACTTCAAAAGAGGCACCAGGTATAAATATTGAACCTCAGACACCAACTCTTCAGTACACTTCTGGACGTGTAGGAGATTCTGCCAGGGAGAAGGACTGCTGTGCTACTGAACGGACTGTCACTCTGATGGACTGCTGACCTGAAGGACTGCTGCCCTCTTGCCTGGATGAAAAGGATTGGACCTGCAACCTGTACCCAGGCCCAACAAGTGACTCCAAAGATTAGTCTCTTGTAACAAGTACCTGGACTCTGCAACAGTCAGTCCTATCCTGCCAAGTGGTGTCACCCCCATCCTGGACCTTTGGAAGTGGACCTGAATGTGCTATGCCAGCCCATCAGTGGACCCAGCAGACCGGCGCATCTCCTCTGCTGCGCGGCACAACCATGAGCAGAACCGATTCATCGCCTCTGCTGCATGGACTTTCCTGTCGCAAGGACTCTGCTTCACTGCCGCAGCCTCGTCTGAACTGCTGCTGCGCGATGCAGGCCTTCGCATCACAAGCACCCTCGTCGACTGCATCCTCTGCATCGCAGGCCCCGCAGCTTCTTCTGACCCAGCCTTTGCGCGTTGCATTCTCAACTCAGGACTTTGTATTGCAAGCCCCCTCATCCACTGCCTCCAAGACGACGCAGAACCGTGCCTCGCAGCTCCCTAGAACTGACGCTGCACGTCGTGTTTCCGACTTGGACCTTGCATCTGTAGTGCAAGGCACCCTTGATGCAGGACCTCGCAACACTCTTCATTCAGGATTTTAGGTACTCTTGTTCAGTGGGCCTAACTGGGTTTCTGCAGCTGTCCTGCTCTCCATTGCAGTCGGGCTGAACTTGTGACTTTGTCCTGGTTCAGCGTGACCAGATTTCCACAGTTCGCGATTTGTGCTTTTTTTTGCGCACTATTTTCACAGAATTGTTTAATCCCGCATATCTCCGGTTCTACTGATTGGATTTTTGTCGTTTTGGTCTTGTTATATTTATTAAAAATAAATATATTTTTCTAAATTGGTATGGGATTTTCCACGTGTTGGGTTTTCACGTTATTACTGTTTGAAGTGTTGCACAAATACTTTACGCATTGTCACTGAGTTAAGCCTTACTGCTCTGTGCCAAGCTATTCGAGGGTTGAGCACAGGTAAAATATAGGGTTTGCTTGTGACTTCACCCTGACAATGATTGTGGTTGCTGCTTGAGTAGGGCTTCACCCCCTCAACCATTATCCACATTTCTTACATTCATGTTCATTTATGAATTGTGTGTGTCACTTTATATTTCCAAACAACAAGTTTCCCAAGATCACCTGGTTTACCCATCAAACTAGGCTGAAAGTTATCCATTAAGGCTGTATAAAGGTTTCCAAGGTACAAGAACAGTCAAGGAACCACAGAAATAATAAAGATCAAAATCTAAAACAGATGGATTCAGACCAAACGTGTATGAGAAAAGAGTTAATCATGCAAAAACGGGATGTTAAAGTCTATAAGTAAAAAGCAAAACAATGCCTCATGGAAAAATTCTATAAAGTGCAACCCTACAAAATAATTCTGAACTGTTTAGCATATTTGCCCTATTTGACATAGAGACAATGTGTTCCAAGTGGAATCAGGCTCAACCTATAGCAAAAAGAAACAAGCATTGGCATAGCCAATAGGTCTCGCCTTTGGGACCTTATAAGTATTTAGTTATGCAGCAGGTCCCAAAGGCGAGACCTATTGGCTATGCCAATGCTTGTTTTCTACTGCACGCAGGACATGCTTTCTGCAACATTCAGCGCTTGCATCCCCGAAATTAAGAATCACTGTATGAGACATGCTCGTGGCTCAAGGTGGAAATTAATTCGGACGTGGCGAAAGAGGAGGGGTTTGATGAGCAGCGTGCCTTCCATATAGGGTGGTCTTTTACTGGAACAATAGACACGGCTATTACGAAGACCACTGTGCCGCCCACGTGCACTGTGTACAGAGAACGGAGCGCAATAGCAAACTGGTTTACACACTCGCCGGTGTCACTCTGCTCCCACGTGACTAAGGGGATTGAGAAAATTCAAAATGAATCCATCTCCATGTGCTCACTGCTCTTCTGCTAACCATTGGAGGAGCGCCCCGCCACTCACAGCACCGAGCAATCCCTGCATAGTGTGTTCTTGAGCAGCAGATCGGGAAAGCATTCTACTCTGCAAGCGAGTCAGTGCCTTCGTTATGCACTTTAAGACTTCAGGGGCTAGCAGAACCCGAGCCTCCCCTAAATTGTAGGGGTCCATGAGGCTGTGTAGCGAGAGCTGAACTCGGGTGAGGGAAGTCGGCTGCCTGCTTGCAGCAGAGAAAAGACAGAGTAGGGAGGAGGGAGGAGGGAGGCAGCGTCAGCACAAGTGAAGCGCTGGACAGCAGAGACGTCGGCAGCGTCAGAGAGGAGCGGGGGCGAGCGAGCGCGGCAGCCTGCTGAGCTGACCACACGCTCGTGCACAATGGCCATGTGTTTTCAATTATTGCGCCCGCGTCTGGGCACGATAATTGCAAACAGACGGCGGCCGTGCGGGTAACCGCACGGAAAAGGCCATTGTGCACGAGAGTGTGGTCAGCTTTTTGAAGCCCCTTACATAAAGTCTCGCAGAGCAGTGCTTGCGCGCTACTCTAGGCTCGACCTAAAAATAAATGAAAACTTAAGCAATACTGTTATGAAAAATCCAGACTCGGAAAGTTGAAAAATGCAGGGAACCCACTATCTACATACGTAGGCAGAAAGAGAAGTCAGTAGATAACGTAATCAATTTAGAGCTGATAATCGTCATTTGGTCGTACCACAACAGCTCTTTGAAGAACATCAAGACATGATCGATCAGCTTGTAGAGAAAGAAAGCTCAAAAGTTAAAAGTCACTGCAGCTACAGAAATGGTTTCCGCACAGAGATTCACATGGAGCCAAGGCTCAATTTGTAAAAGGAAGACACATCTCTGATCAGAAATAATGCACATGGAATTAGTAGAGCAAGGTAAGGACCGCAAGACACCATCCCACAAAGCAACCCCCAACGTAGCTTGCAATACGCTACTGGTTTAAAAACTTGCACCCATTGCACAGGGAGCCAACTCTTTGCCTACAATGAGAAAATACATGCGAAAGAACAACTGTAACATAAGGACTAGGAAACTGGATGGAAAGGTCAAGCATCATCCCTCTGTGTGCTCACATATCCCCAAAATAAACGTTGCTGTCAGATCATTACAGGCTTAAAAGCCGCACCTGGCGTCAGGACGTACTGTGAATATGGAGTTGTGTTCGAAGAGGAAGTTAGAAAAAACTAGTCCGCTAATTGCGTATTCAGTGGCTAGATACTTAATACATGACAGCCAAAGAAGTAGACTCGCGTAAGCAGGCGGACTCAAATGTAAACTGACAAAGAGAAAAAACTCGAACATTGCTTCAAAATCTGCTCACCCAGCATAACAACATCCTTCCTATAGCCTCAAAGGAGGGCCAGCTGGTCAGACCAGAATACATTGAAGAGAAACCAACCCCTTTACTTAACTCGCACATACACCTGGAGGGGAACCAGCCCCCCGATTTAGTCTGTCATCTTCACTTCAAGATGAGAGAGAAAGGAAACATTGGCATGCCTTTAACCTCTCACATGCAACCTGACTGCAGTCTGTTTATCCATTAACATTCATTCTCCCCCCACCTTTTTCATGCTTCACTTTCGAAGAATTGCTGCAGTTATGCATGTTCCACCTACCAAGCTGCCTAGTTGGGGCCACAAGCAGAGGTAGGAAATTTAGGGGACCTCTGTTTGACACACCTTCCGGATCTGCTGGAATCACCATGACTTGGCTGCTGCAGTTCCTCCAATCCGGCAACAGGTGTTGATTGCATAACTGTGCTTCTCCATCAGAAATGTGAAAGCGTAATCTACATAATGCATCTTCAGGCAGGAGATCCTCGGAGTGAAACATTTATTTCAGCTGAGAGGGCATCATAAGCCAAACTTGGCTAAAGCATGTCTACCTGTTATTCACAAGAAATGGGTAGATATACTCTTCATCAAGCAATGGAATTTCACTGACGGTGCATATAGAGAAACAACAAGGCATCCATAAGTAACACATGACAGTTGAGTCTGGTATGGTTGATAAAACGAACTAGAGAGAAACACCCTTCCCTCCGTGGATTCAACCTTAAAATACAGTTGCAATTTTGTGAACAGAACACTGGAATTTCTCCCTAATAATTCTCACAGCAAAGGAAATTTTGAGCTCTGCAAAATACCGTTTTAGGTTAAAAAGTATTACCCTACTGCATGCTTGTGTACTGTACTGATGCAGGCTAGGTCTGTGAGAAATGTAATGTATACCGGCTTAATTTGCACAATTTCTGAAATTTCGCTTGTCTTGCAATAGTCACAAAATTAATCCATTATGCCTCTAGACCTCATTAGTCATCATCATCAACTTTATTTGAAAGTCGGAGACAATCATGAAAGTATGTACATGAAATTAGAAAACACAAATAGATAACAATTGCAGAAATCAAAGTGCTACTCTACATTGGATACATTTATATTCTCTTAAAATTGGTAGCAAACATTGAACTCTAAAAACTTCATAAAATTTACAGAAAAATCTAAAGTGCAAAATCGTTTTGGCAGACACACATCACAGGAACACGCACTCTCACTCACTTTACTAAATTGTCCCAAAGGGAAACATAAAAGATGACTAATAGTGCCAGCTCTAAACCTTATTAACAAGACTCTTTCAACTTCTGCATACAAAGGTGAGTAGGGCTCCATACCACAACAAGTTTTTTAAATTGCATATTGCTTCATCAGCGGTTTACTCATTTCTACACTTTCCTTAATAGACCCCTTCGTTCTTACAACATGCGCTTGACATGCATCTTATTCCTCTTACTCACAGATGATGGGTACTCCAAGAGGGCCTGCCCATCTCTCCAAGGTACTGCTTGACATATGCAAGCCAGAGTATTTTCATCCTGTGTTCCCATAGCAAGCAGTCCTTCATTATTGCCTACTTAAAAATAGCTTAGGAATTACTCTAGATGGAAAGCCACTACAATAGTGAACCAAGTTTGACATAGTCCTAAATGTATGGTAGACCTAGTTCTTCATGGCAGATAAAATGAGAAGTGGCATTTGGGGTGGGGGAGAGAAGATGCCTGCAAAATCAATGCTCCTCTACTTGAAGTGCGCGACAATCAGCATAGCCCCAAACGCCAATCTCATAGCTCGCAATCAATACAGACTGAGTTTTATGAATCCCCAGAAAAGCTGGGATAGCTTTGGGGCCCAAAGAATGACTAAGATTAAGATGAGAACTAACTGCTTGAATAACCTTTAGACTACTGCTAGAGATGTTACTTCCCCAAGACACACTTAACTCGAAAACCACCCCCAAATAAGACAAACTGGACAAACTTTCAAACTTGTTTCTATTTATGGTAAGGGTGCACAGTTTAGTGCATTTGGGTCCACATGCCATTGTGTGCGATTTAGAAAGGATAGTGGACAAATAAAATCCAAATGGGGCATGAATTGCAAAAAAGCTCCAATAAGCATCGCAAAGATTCGGGGTGCGTATAAGCAGGACAGCATCATCCACATACAGGAGCACAGGTGTAGGGACAGAGTTAACCAGTGGTACATCCTTGGCAGCTGTTTTCAGGTAATCATTGAGTTTAATAAAGATAAACAAAAGAGGAACAAAGACACAGCATTGCCGAACACCGTGTCACCATATGACAGAATCAGAAACTCCCCATTGGGCCCACATCTGACCCTAGCAAGTAAATCCTGATGCATAAAAAATGAACCACAGTGGTATTCGACCCCAGATCAAGCAAAACCAGCCATAATTTAGTACAGTTAACCTCATCAAAAGCACATGATAAGTCGATGAAGGCTAGGTACAATGGGCATCGCTTCACTATGGTTTACTTGCGTACAAGCAAATGCAAATTTAAACACTGCTTCGTTATACCCAGCCGCTCCCAAAAGCTATATGGACAGTGGTTCAAAATGTTGTGCTCCTAGACCCAGTCCTGTATTCTATTAAATTAAATTTTCCCAATTACCTTAGCCGAGGAGTCGATAAGCTATATTGTTCTATAACTGTTAGGATCCATGCAACACCCTTTCTTGAAAATTGAAACTATGATTGAACTCGACCAAGAAGGGGGGAGTTTCGATCAACAGATATTAAATATATTGATAAATAGTGGGGCCCACAAATCAACTTTGCATTTAAAAATATGGAGAGGAATCTCATAAGGACAGCAAGCTTTGCCTACAGAGCTCTGATGGAGGGCAGAGCTGATTTCATCTATAATAAACGGTAACACAGTGCCCGAACTATAATAATTAGAAAAATGAATGGGCAAGTCACTAGTAGAAGTCGGACAGTAAATATTTGGGATATGAGCAATCCATTGATCACCTGTGATGTGGTGGCACAAAATCGGTACCGCATTCTTTTCCTCTCTGATCAACTTTACTGTCCCCCAGAACGCTTACCATTTTTAGGACGAGCTACAGTGCGCATGCACTGGCTGCAAGACCTGCTGTTATCAATAAACTTACGGTTTTCCCGCCTCCTACTTACCACCGGTAAAGTACAATGTACTTTTGCTTGTTTAACATAGATTCCTTCCTGCGCACTCTATTTTTGCATGGCCCACTAATCGCCACGAGAACTAGACACATAAACAGTGCTGACGTTGATGTTAAGTGAAAGACCAGCTCGCTCCGGGACCACCCAACACTTCAGCTGTGAGTTCTGAACTATTCCAGCATATTTACCTGGCGTATTGTATGTGACTAGATGATTCACACAAGCGGATAAAATTGTTAGGTGTTAATGAATGTCTTGGTGAAGCATGCACCGCATGCTGTTCGTGGCTTCTTTTATATTCAGTCACACACAGCACTGCCTCTTAAAGCAGCGCTTTAGCATGGCTTCCACCCACCCCTGTTGCAAACTTTCTTTGTACCTCATCTGTCTAGGTTCACACTGTGCACAGAGTGGCGCCTTGATGTACTTGTTTAAGTAGCAAACGGAGGTCTTGCTCCGGTAATCATCCCAAATGAACTGCTCCCCGGGATGCAGAGTTCTGTGTGGGTGGGGACAGATACAGAGTCTGGGGATCTCCAATGTGTTCTTGATATTTTGTTTATTATTTCGCTGGAAACATAATCGGTTCATGCTTGACTCCTTGTTGCCTCCGTAAGCATTTGTGTAAAATTATTTCAAATGAAGGTAGCTGTTACATTGCTGCATCCCCCAAGCCTCAAGAATTCAGCGATCAAAATAATGTCCTTTTCGCAATTTTTATAATTCCTTTAAAGTGTCTGTGCTCTGCGGTCGTGAGTTGCAAGCTTATGACATAATCGTATTTTTGTCTTATCATGGTTTATTCTTTGAGAACACTGTGTATTTAATTACACGTTTTCACTTTTTTGAACGTGCATTTCTTTATAATTAAATGCACATTTCATTACTGTTGCCAGTGTGTTCTTGTTTTTCTTTGTGGCACTTTTGTAATCTGTTTTTTTCCCGCTCTCCAATTCGTCATTTTCTTTTTAAAGTGGTTTGTCTTTTCAGCAGAGCTTTTATCAAAAGATGTGGTGGCTTCCAAGATCTCAGAATATATTTTATATATTGTTTTTATCAGATGCGTCTGTATGAAACACTTTTCTTTTGTACAGTTTTCCTTGTATTTGTTGGTAGGGAGATAATTCAGCAGGTTCTGCTTTTGTTGCGGAGAACTAACGCTGCGTGCATTTTGCACATTGACATTAAAGCTCGCCCTGCTCCATTTTTCAGTCCTGAGGCTTGCTGAATACACACAACTCTGTAGGAGGTGCACTAATACACAGTAAGCAGGCAAGCCTGTGCCCATTGACCAGCATAAAGTGGGAGTGCCCCGCAATGACTGAGGTATACACTGCCACCTCCTACACAATAAAACAGACTCTTAACTGTAGACGTTGTAGAACCCAGGATAATGTGCTGCATGGCCAAACACTTAAAAGGTCCCAAAGCCGAGACCTATTGGCTATGCCAATGCTTGTTAACCTAGCAGCTGAGGTCAAACGTTCCCAGTTACTGCTGTTAATATCAATTTCCCTTTCCAATAGTGCCTTTTAATAGCCAGGCAGCTGAAACTTCCTTAGGGTTTCTTGGTGAAGAAGATAGAGCCTTACATAGGCATCTATTGGTGTGGGAACTGGAAGTGTTAAACCAATGCTGATGAGGGGCATTAGACCTACAAGCTTCAGTAGTAAAATTTTAATAACTCAAAGTTCAATAAAAACTGTCCTTAATTGCCCTCTAAATACAGCATCAGACGGGCAGGCCAGAAATGTATTTAAGTTTGATTTGATTAAAAAAAATTATAATTCAGTAGGATTGGGAAGATTCCATGCTCCCTTAAATTTAGTATGCTGAGGGTGCAGATAAATTATGGTTTCAGCTGGGCATCTAGCAGAATCCAAAGGAAATGTAAAAGTAGCTGTAAGGGAATTATGATCACCGTAAATGACATCCAAGGTTTCACTCTACAGCAGATAACGAGACAGACCTTCCGTAATAAGCATGTAATCAATTACAGAGGCATACCCTCTTCCATGAAAAGTGGGGATGCTAAACTTTTTCTAAAAATATTTCTTGTGAATGCTAGTTATATCACGTGCCAACATGAATTTGCCTAATTCAGTGCCTCTGTGATTAGAGGGACACCACATTAGGAGCGCAGTAGGGTAACTGTGTAAGTTGGCCAGATAAATTGTGCATAAGTTAAATTTGGCATTCAAATCTCCACAGACATTGCACTCTGACTGAGTTGATCTATGGGTCGCTAGTAATTCATCACATATTTTAATAGGCAATACACAATTCTTATTAGTGGTGTTAGTAAATCATTGTTGTAAAAATTAATTTAATAAAAATAAAACGTAAGCTGGCCCTCTACCTGAAGTACTTGTTCTCAGGGCAAATGACGTCCACTGGAATAATGTTTATTTTGAGCAAAGCTTAACCCAAATTGATATTCTTCCTTTAGGTTGAACTGAGCATGAGGGGATAGCCAATATAGAGAGATAGGTAAATCTATTACGTATAATGGGTTAGGTAGCCCATGTTTCCTGGAAGAGTATAAAATGATAGTTGTCTATCAGGGATATCCATTCAGGCTATATTAACTTATTGGTAATCTCTGCTATATTCCAAGATAGAAAACGAATGGGTGAAAAACTAGAATTTGCCTCGAAGACAGGAACTACCTGAGAATTGTCTTCCTCACAGTTACATTCTTGATTGATACTGGTGCTACCCTCTATTGTGAGAACAGCAGAAGCCCCAAACCTACCCCTCTCGGGAAGATTGATCTAAGTTGTAGGAGTTGTGAACAAGAGAATGTCAAACCCTCTAACTGAGGAGATACCTGTGAAGATTGGGTTCTTTGAGGACCATCATCAGTTTGTGGTATGTAATTCAAGTCCTGTGTGTCTGTTGGGACGTGACTTGTGTAAACTGAATTGCACAATATATTCCACACCAAAGGGAATTGAGCTACAGACATGATGAGGACATTGCTTTCAAATTGGTGAACCAGAATCTGTGTGTCACAATGTGTCCTCTGGTGATAATGGAGGATATGCCTTTAGACCATAGGGACACGGTCTCCACACTGGTGTGGGATTTCACGGGGGAAGAGATTAGACTCATAAAAGGAGTTGAACCAGTCAACATACAAGTGAAGCCAAACGCTGAGTTCCAGAGAACACCACAGTACAAGTTGACACCTGAAACTGTGGTGGGTATCACATCTGTGATTGATTCCATGATTGAACAAGTCATTCTGAAGGAGTTTCTGGGGAGCCCATGCAACTCTCCTATTATGGGCTTGCAGAAGCCTAACTGTAAATACCCCATTGTGCAAGACTTTCGAAAGATAAACAGTATAGTGGTTCCTTGTTGTCCAGTGGTACCAAATCCATCAGTGATACTGTTTCAAGTTCAATGTGAAGCTGAGTGGTTCACAGTCATTGATCTCTGTCAGGCGTTCTTCTCGCTTTCCCTCCATGAGGAGAGCCAATTTTTATTTGCTTTCCGGCTGGGAAATCGTGTCTTAACATGGTGTTGTATCTCTCAAGGGTATACCGAAAGTCCATCTATCTTCAATCAGATTTTGAAAAAGAATCTCGAGTCCTTATTCTTACCTCGTAACTCAGTTCTGGTTCCTTACATCGACGATCTTTTGATCGCATCGAATACGAGGAAAGCTTGCAGAGATGATACCATTGCTCTGATAAATCATCTGCCTGAAAATGGACATAAAGTGTCCCCAAACAAGTTCCAATATTGCATGAATGAAGTACAACACGGAATTGAGAAAGATAAGAGAAAGGTGTCGCAGGACAGGGTATCGGCAATCATGCAAATAAATCCGCCACACACTCAGAAAGAGGTCAGGATGTTTTTGGGAATGGTGTGATACAGTCAACAGTGGATTCCCAACTTCTCCCTGATGGCTAAGCCTTTGCAGATGTTGACCCACAAAGATGTGCCAAATCCGGTGCCATGGAATAATGATTGCTTGCCTTCCTGGAGCTGAGAGAGAGTCTGTGTCATGCTCCAGATTTAGGAACGCCTAATTACAACAAAGCATTTTTGCTATTCTGTCATGAACGAGAAGGTTGTGCGCTCTCCGTACTCACACCGTTACATGGAGGTGCCCATAGACCAGTGGCCTATTTCTCTGCTACATTAGATCCTGTAGCATCAGCATTGCCTGGATGTCTCAAATCCGTTGCTGCAACCGGTGTCCGTATTGAATGATGTGAGAGCATCGTGATGGGTCATCCATTGACAGTGTACGTTCCACACTTAGTAGAAATTTTGTTGACAAGAACAAAAAGACAGCGCTTGACCAATAACAGATTGACAAGGTATGAGCAAGTGATTTTGGCTGCTGACAATGTAACTCTGAAGCGCTGTTCTGTGTTAAACCCTGCTACCTTGTTACCTGTTCTAAATCCTGAAGGGGAGGAAAATGAAGGCCATGACTGTCTTGATGTCTCTGAACTATGCACCAAACCACATCCTGACATTGTCGATGAGCCACTGTCTGACCCTGATCATGTTCTGTTTGCTGATGGCTCATGTCTAAGAGACAATGAAGGAAATCTGAGAGCAGCTTTTTCTGTCCGTACTGTTTCTGGAATGGTGGAAGCTGCTTGGTTACAAGGAGTATACTCTGCGCAATTGGCTGAACTCGTTGCTTTGACCCGTGCGTGCTGAGCCTCTGAACACCCCGAATGACAATCTACACTGACAGCCAATATGGATTTGGTGTGGTTCATGACTTCGGACAGCTATGGTCTCAACTGGGATTTATGACTTCATCTGGGTCTCCGATTAGGAATGGGGAGGTTGTGAGACAATTATTGGAGGCACTACAGCTTCCGAAGGAAGTCGCGGTTGTGAAGTGCTCTGCACACTGTAAGGGAACAGACTATGTTACTGTAGGAAATCGATATGCAGACAAAGTTGCACGTTATTGTGCTTTTAATGCTAGTACTTTCAATGGAGGATACTGAAACAAGGATTCAGAGGTGACCGATTTCAACATGATGTCGGCTGCCTCCGATATAAGGGATGAGATAAGGCATCTGCAGGAGAAGGTTTCTGATGAAGAGCAGTCAGGCTGGATCAGAGCAGGTTGTGTGAAGAAAGAGGATGATATCTGGGTGTCAACTGATGAGAGAGCAGTTCTGCCCAACTGCTTATCGTACCCTACGACAAGGCAGATTCATGGTTCAGCGCATGTAGGAAGAGATACGATGGTGAGGTTGTTCAGGCAGACATGGTTCAATCCAAAGTTCCAAGTGATTGCAGAAGCTGTGGGCCACCGATGTGTAATGTGTAAGGGCGGGCGGTGAACTCCGCTACGCCAGCGAAGTTTGCAGAGATTTATTAACTCTGCACTCCGTTTTCCAAAACTCCGCCTATGCAGCGGAGCGGAGTTCACCGGTCCAGAGGACACTTACCTTCGTGGTAAATCGGTGTCCTCTGTCCTGCTCCTGCTGCTGGGCCACCCTGGCTCCACTTCCGCTGCTCAGTGAGAGTTTCAGGAAGAACTGCAGTGTGCATGGCGTACTGTGTGAAGGCATGCCTGAGGTCAGGCATGCCTTCACGCAGTATGCCATGCGCACTGCAATTCTTCCTGAAATTCTCACTGAGCAGTGGAAGTGGAGCCAGGCCCAGCAGCAGGAGCAGGACAGAGGACACCGATTTGCCACAAAGGTAAGTGTCTTTACTTTAGGCTTTTACTACGCGGTCGGGGGTGCAGGGCTTTTGCGGGAGGGGGCTGGGGGTGCTGGGGCTTTATCGGGAGGGGGGCAGGGGGCCAGGGCTTTAGCGAGAGGGGATGCGGGTGGCCGGGGCTTTAGCAGGGAGGTGCGGGGTGGAGGGAGGGGCATGGGGTGGCACTCCGCCAGGCCACGGAACTCCGCGGAATCTCACGGAGTTACTGAGTAACTCCGTGAAATTCCGCAGAGTACCACTACGTGAGCTCCGCCCACCCTTAGTAATGTGTCAGCAGATGAATGCAGGGAAGATGACTGTTGTTTCATTGAGTCACATAGGGAGAACAGGAGGACTTTTCAATAGGATGCAGTTGGATTTTGTTGAGATGCCCATGTGCAATGGATTGAGGTACATTCTGGTTGTGGTGTGCATACTCTCGTGTTGGGTCGAAGCCTATCCAACTAGAAGGTGTGACAGTCTCACAGTAGCTAAGCTTATGTTGAGGGAGCTCATTTGAGGTTCATGTTTACAACTACATTTGAGTCATACTGAGGGACTCATTTTAATAATGAGGTCCTGAAATTGCTGTGTGCAGCTTTGCGGGTGGAACAGAAACTACATTGCAGTTACAGGCCAGAAGCCTCAGGAATTGTTGAACAGGTCAATGGCACCCTGAAGTCGTGATTGGCAAAGGTGTGTGCTTTGACGTCTTTGAAATGCCCCGAAGCACTACCTTTTGTGCTGATGAGTCTACGCAGTGTTCTTGATAGAAGAACTGGATTTTCGCCTCATGAGGTTCTTATGGGGTGAGCGATGAGATTGCCTGCTGTGCCTACCAACATGCTGTGAATATCTCAGATGATTTGGTTCTCGGCTACTGTAAGGGATTGGCTAATGTGGTTTGTTCTGTATCTCATCAGGCTGAAGCAGCAACTACACCATCGTCATGAGACCTCTGCCACAACCTAAATCCTGGAGATTGGGTGCTAATCAGAAGGCATGTGAGGAAGAATTGCCTTGAGCCCCGTTGGCGTGGACCATATCAAGTAATATTGGTGACTGCGACTGCTGTGAAATGTGGCAGAGTACCAAACTGGGTCCATTCCTCTTACACTCGTAGAGTTCTGAGCCCTTCTGAAGAAACAGCTCCTCTCCCAGAAGCATTGACAGAGGTGACCGGAGAGTCACAAGAGAGGGCAAGCCAAGTTGTAGGGGGACCGGTGGAGGCTGAACAAGCACTAGAGCAATCCGAGGGGGGTCCAGTCGAACAAGACATTGGCATCGACTCTGAAGAAGAGGGAACGGTGGTGTATGAACAAGAGTTTGACCCTGACAAAGGAACTAGTGAAGTGAGGAGACACGTGCAGTCGATATTGAGAACAAATCTGAATGAGACCTGGCTGGAGAAAGAATAGAGAAGAAACTTGAGAATCACATCTGAAAGAGAGCTTGCACCAATAAGTGAAACTTCTGAATCTGAGCAAAGTGAAGCTGAAGGCGAGAGACTAAGTTCGAGAAAGCCCAAAAGGATTAGGGTGCCTTGTCAGAGATACTCATCTCCTGAATGGACTTATTTGTCTGCCAATGTCCACGAGGGCGAGCTCCGGGACATCAGTGCTGATAATCTAGGTCCTGCTGAGGATCCCGGGGACTGAGTTGCATGCTCTTCTTTCAATAGCAGTTTCTTACCCACCAAGATTGAGTGGCCTGCAAACCCAGGTACTGAATGACGTAGTTTTTCCTCATTTGGATGTAGAACCATCACCTGCAGAAGCTGCGGAATTGAGAGCTGATTTATTACAACTAATCATAGATGAATTTGGCTCAGAACTTATTAGGGATGTTGAATGAACTTTGTAAGTGTTCGAAAAAGATTTCCTAGGCCCGAGTGGACGAAGAAAAAATTTAGGCGTTACAGTTAGAGGAAGGTGAAATAGTCGGGAATCAATGCAAAAGAAAGACCCTGTGACTGCTATTTTTCTATTCTAAACTTGGTCTAAATCCAATAGAGAGTCTGGAAATCCAAACCATAGACGTAAATGTAATATAGGTACACTTATAACCATTGTAGTGGTAGTAATAGTAGTACTAATTGTAGAATCAGTCTTGAGATTCTCGGAAGAAGAGACATATAGGGCTAATGTACCTGAACCCGGTGTTTCAAAGGGAGGTACTCTTGGATCAGGGGGGGGGGGTTAACTGCTCAAGGAGGACAGCATCTCCATGTAGATTTGTCCAAAGGCGATTATACATTAAATGCTTATGCTAGGCTTTTATATGAATACGAAGACACTATGGAAGCTAGAGATTGTTATGTTTGCATGCAATTACCTGCATCAGTGGAGGAAGGTATCACATACTATCACTTACCTGTGACATATGGCACTAGTTGTAGTTTGCTTCCTAGTATGTTTTATAAGAAGGCTCATTATGAGTATTATTTTTGGAACTGTGATGTAGTACTTTCTGTAGTACTAGTGTACAAACATCTGAATAAACATGACACAAAGAAGAAGGTTGAAATAATAGGAATCTATTTTGTACCAACTGTTACGCTAGACACTGCCTACACTCATAGACACAATCTAACCTGTACATTAACTAACATTAAGAAGACGTTTATAGATCGGGTAGAAGATAGATTTAGAGTTATAGTTAGTGAGGAAATAAACCATACACATCTCCCCACTGGAAGAAGGAAGAATTAGATCATCGTGCTACAGGCAGCTCAGGATCATTAGCTTTGGATTAGCAACACAGAGGGAAATATATTCGCCAAGCTGAGAGTGGATATAGCTCTGTGTAACCTATATGAATATGTAACCTAATTGAGATCTTAAATAATTTTTAAAGAACTTCAAGGATGAGCTCTACATTGTGGCCAGTGACTTTAATTGTAACACTGTATGTGAAAAAGACAACTTAATTGATGAGTTAGACTGTATATGGAATTCACCCAAAAATGCAGTGCTAGTTCAACAGCAAGATACTTTAGAGGCAAAACTTTTTTTAACGTCTCTTCAGTCCCTGAATCTAAGAGCAGTTAACAGCTGTTTTCCTTCTGATCTTCCAATATACTTTACTCATGTCTCCTGCTGCCATCACTTTGTTCTAGATTCCTTTTTGTTCACTTCAAGCTACTCTCCTTTTTTCTGACTTTATTGTTAATACCAGGGACAATAGCGATTATTACTCACCTACCCTTACAAGTCTCACAAAAATGTCCAAATCTATTGCCTGCGGTACACAGGTTGCAATATTTCACCTTGAGTGTGATCATTGTTAGAGGATTGACTTTTAAGATCATCTCACTTGTAAACGTGGGTACCTAAGGCCAAATATACCAAGCCATTTTGTGGTTTCAAGCTCTGTGATTCACAAAATTAAATGCTTTGTGACTGCAAAACGACTTTTTGACATTTATGAAACCCATTTTGAGATTTGTTAAAGACTTACCAAATTACAAAAAAACCAAAGTGAGATGATGATACATGACAGATCAAACGCCTCATGAAAAACCTGAGGATTATGCAAACTTAATAAAAAATATAAGAGAAGTTGCTGCCGAGAACGAAAATCAGCAAAAACCAACAGAAGCTAAAGAGAGAAAGCTAAAGTGAGGGCTAAATTAAATATGAACATCAGAAAAGCCTTTAAACTGGATCATTTTTCGAGAACTCTGAGAATGAAGCAATATAGGAAACTGTATCTAAGAGATCAAGAGCTAGTTGCAAAAGAAAAGCTATAGATGGAAGTAATTGTAGCTCTCCAAGAAAATCCCCCTAAAGCCTTCTGGATTTTCATAGGTGAAATGCTAGGAACAGCGGCAATGGTGTTGGCAAACCCTATTGTGTAAGTATGGGCCAAGTACATAACAACAATATATAACGTAAAGCAAAAAGAAATCTATAATGATCTGGAAACAGCAACTAATGACAAAAATGTTGACTAGGGATTTGACTCACAAGAAAATCTAATACCATCTATAAAAGAAATTGAAGAATTGCTAAAGAAATGTAAAAAGTCAAGAGCTCAAAGACCAAATGGCCTCTCGGCCCAGGTACTACAGTTAAACCCAAATGTGTGGGACCAAGCTCTTACACCTCTGTAGAAAGTAGTTGTCACAGAACATAGAATTCAGAAGACTTGAAGAGGCAGTGTAAGGGTCCCAATCCATAAAAAGGATCACATAATCTGCCCAATAAATACCAAATGATATACCAAGCAAAAGTTACGCAAAACATCTGCTAAAATCCCTGGAAGAATGGGTTGAAAAGGCGAGTATACTCCCAAGGATGCAACTAGGGTTCAGGAAGGGACATTCAACCATTAATGGCTGTTTCACATCAAAACGTTTGGTCGAAAGGTACGCCATAAAGATAAATCAATGACTGTATGTGATATATATTGATTTGACATCAACCTTATATACCACTAACTAAGTTAGATCGTGGAAAAATATGGAAATATGGGACATTTCCCGGGAAACTCTTGAAATTGATTGTCCAATTACATCAGGCATCCTGAATGCAAATAGAGTTGGGCAGAAAAGGAGCATTGTCCAGGAAAATTAAAACACCAAACGGATTAAGGTAAGATTGTATACTTGCTCCTCTGTTACGTTCGATATATACTGCTGACATACGAAAAGTATTCCTGGAGTCCGGTTGTTTCCACAAAAGTTGGGGCAGGAGCAAATCCCCTACATATTTTATGCAGACGATGCAGTTCTAGTGGATCTTACACCTGCGGAAATGCAAAGACAACTAAACGCATCTGTGAAATATTGTGCCAAGAATGAATTAATAATAAATGTGGCAAAGACAAAATCTATGGTTTTCTCAAGAAATGGGAATAAAGCACTCAATCAGAAATGGTGGCTGAATGGCCAACAAGTATCGTCGGTGCCAGAAAAAAATACTTGTGAATTATATTTAAAAGGAATCTTAATTTTAAAAGCCATTTTGAATTCCAGGAACAATGAAGTAAAGCATTGGCTGGAGCTTTGGCCCTTCTAGACTGTGAGCTGGGCCGAAGCACAGTGGAGTTCGTAAAAGAAACATATAATTTGAAAATCGTAAGCTTGCTGCTATATGGGGCTGAGATACTAGAAGAGAGTGCTATAAGACGTATCGAAATAGAGGAAGTTAATATTTGAAAGAATTGGCTTGGACTCCCAAGAGGCACAGTTAATTCAGCATTGAGATTGGACCTTGAATTGTTTAATATTCAATTTAAATAGTATCAAAGAACAATGAATTATTGGCAAGGCATAGTAGATACACTGGAGGAATCATTGAGGCACATGCATCTAATTGTATTCTGCAAAGAGTTTCTACAAGAAAAGAGGAGTCTCTTATTCCCTGTGATTACATTGCTGAAGATAAGGAAAATCGTGGTTGTTAGGCACAGTTATGCGATGCAATATTATAAAACTACGTCTTAAGTGTGCACATTTTTTATAGTATCACTAACCAAAGAATAGAAGAGTGGCTATGATACTTTTATTAAAAGAAGCCCAGATAATCAGACTGGAACCGATTAAACACGTCCAGGATTTTTGGTTATGGTAATTTCCTAGTTCATTATAAGCTAGTGCAAAACGTTCTAAAATGTTTTGTGGTCTCTATGATCATCCCGGGTGAAAAGCGGCATCTCAAAGCTATCGTTGATCAGCTGATAGCACTTTATGTAGGACCTTTGTGCACAAGTATTTAAGAATGAAATGCATTTTAAATTCCTTTTTGTGTAAATAACAGAAAATGTAATGAACTCCAGATGGACTGTTAAGTATCTTCTTTAGGGTGCTCTCAAAATACACGATTTTAATTATCTTGGTATTTTAATAGTAATGTGTTGTACTATTTGGCTGCCCTTATGTTATGATGAATTCTTGAAAATAATCGTTTTTATACAGCTTCTTCCTCATTTAAACAAAAAGAATGCAAAGCACTTTATATGATATATGCTGCTGCTCTGTTATGTGTTTTTAATTTTTCATGACCCGTATGCTTATCTACTGAGGATAGTTGTACATAATAGATTTTCAGGATTTTATGAAAAGATTTTATGAAGAACTACACTGACTCAAATAATGTAGAGCATATATATTTTACATACTGTTTTGTTGTTGAGCTGCCATAAGGTATTTTGGTTTTCTATGAATACCTCATGGAGTTCAACCAATTAGCCTGTTATTGCGATTTTGAATACACTGTACTTAAATGTATCTTTTCTGTTTGATGTGTAAGATTTTTTTAAACAGGTAGGTCTTGTACATAAGATTTGAATCACATAATGGACAGAATGGTGTGCTGATATGGAGATTTGCATGATGAAATGTGGAACAAAAGAATATATATTTTTTCTCCTTTTTTTAAACACTTGAATTTGTTTCTATATAATTGACTAAAGTATTGATGATTTTGGGATAATTTTAATGTTTGTTTTGCCATATCGGCATAATATCAAACAAAATAAACATTAAACTTGAAATCCCAAAATATGTTTAGAAGTGAATACACAATTGCAATGTGGAAAGCAAGTGTTCAGAGCATCTCTTCCAAAACGCGATTCAGCATCAGATGCATCAATGGTCTGCAACCGCAATTCTAGTCACAATTATTGAAAAGTTACTGACACCTCAGAAGAGATGATTGCTCATTCGCAAAAGGGAAGGGGTCCCCTTGGGAGCCGGTCCCCTTTTGTGAATGTTAAAAAAAGTTTGTTGGGTAGTGTGCAGTGATCCATTGGACAACTGCCAACTCTGAAACAAACTTTAAAAAAAAGTAAACTCTTCTTTTGAAACACAGTTTCTTTAAGGAAAATGGGCTACATTTAAAAAACAAGGTTTACTTTATTTAAAGGCAATCACAGACATGGTGGTCCTTGCAGGCTACTCTTCCTGTTATGGCTTCCAATCGGAGTGAGTCGCAGTTTGCAAAGTACCTCATTAATATTCATGAGGCAGGTTGGATTGAGACCACCTCCAAATGGGAATTTGCCGTACTGACGATTAATACATAAATCACTTTGCAAAACCATAATCGTTTTGCGAAAAGTCGGTGCACGATTTGCAACTCTTTTTGTGAATCAGTGAATCAGTTCTTAGTGCATTGTTTTAAAAACTATCAGCCTAATAAAATTAACCTTCCACTCAGGGTTGCACTATCATAACATTAGCAGCTGCTGTAACAAGTCTGGATGGTGGTTTACAGGCACATTAACTACACAACGGCAAAGTTACTCCTGGACATGAGCACTATTGGAAAAATTACACTAGTGAAAAAAATCAGAAACTGTTATACACTGCAAAAAAAATATGGCAGGAAGCAGTAGGTGACCGTATTTGAGATATGCAAGTCTGTCAATTGGAGCATGTTTTTGAAGATTTATGAATACATGTATGTTCAATGACATTTATAACTTTTATGCAAACACTGAGGCTCCTGTCAGAATGAGGCTTGTGATGGATTTACTTTTACACACCGGTTCAGTGCAATGCTCTATTCCGAGGCTCCTGAATGTGCCTTTCTTGAGGAGCAGATGAGTTTGGAAGGGTGCGCAGAGTGTGGGTGCTGAATGGACAGAAGAAGGTGAAATACCTGAGTGAAGGCAAGATAATCTGCATATTGCACGTCCCATCCGGACTCTCACAAAACTTGCTAATTTTAGTGCCCATTTTGAATGGCTAGAGTATAAGTTCCTCGTAGTCCATATTGCCCTTGCTAGGCAATCGTGATACATGTTTGCTGCAACCTGGACCAGCTGTTGGAATCCTTGACAACTCTTCTCCAGTAAAGTTGCCAAAAGACATCTTGTAATCAGAGAAGCATTCCACATCGCACTCACAAGGGAAAAAACTTGCACTTGTTTGTTTTCAAAATAAGTTGTCCATTAGGATTACAAACTTTATAATATTTCTTTGTTTTCTCATGGAGCCGTCTATTAGTATTACAAACATTATTGCACTTTTTTTTATTTCATAAGCAGTTGTCCACATTGGTATTACAAATTCTATCACACTTCTTTATTCCACAAGGAGTTCTATGTGGTTATGAATTAATCATTGTTGTGGAATAATGTTGGAACAGAATTAATGTTGTATGGTATGCCAATATCAATATAGATATATACAATAACCAATGGCATAACTGAGAGAATCAATCCTAATAAATGTCTTTCAATTTACAGTTCTCAACTAGTTTTACTGAATGTAAATAGAAGCAATTTCCTCATGGTAAAGGTAGCTGTTGTTAGTGAACAATGTGTTACAACCCTGGTTGTTGTTCACAGTTACTATATTAACCATTATTGCATTTCAGCTCTGAAGAAATCATAGTTATATTTCATAATACACGGTGGAAAATATGGAGAGTGTCAACAGGTAAAACATATAGAATGTCAAAATTTAAACCCAAAGGTCCATACTACAGCCATAGTAAAGATATCCTTCTGTTTGTAGATATTAGCGCTTCTGTAGTGCAGATTAAGCATAGCAGTGCAACCAGGAAGCGTGATGACATCCAGTGTTTGTTTCTCTGTCTTCTCCCATTCCACTTACCCCTACTGCGAACCTATAGAGTAGTAGTGCATGGTTACCTGTGGATTTGATGGAGTAAGTGTAGAAACTACAGTTGATATGATTGGGTCCAGATTGCAAGGATAGTGCTTCTTGACAAGTTCCTAATTTATCTATTTCTCAATTACCAATATTGAAAGTAATTACTGCTAGTAAATCGGATGGCACCCGGGCCCTTATAGCCAACCACCTGCCCTATTTAAGCAGGATATTGACTTCTGGTCCCATGGTCTCACTCCCCTGTACCACATTTGTAAGGAGACTGCCTGCATTCCTCAGTCATTGAGAGGTTCGATTTGTGCCCCCACTGTTTGAAATGGAGATTTTGCCAGTCCAAGTAAGTACCACATGATTGCCATTCTTGTCGCTGATGCAAAGATTGATGTTTGTCTGCTTTTGACAGATTTAGCAGAAATTGGGCCGACGATAACAACTCGATCACTCCCTATTAAACACATATCTGCCTATTTTGCAATACAGCAGATAATATCATTGTAAGTTCATATTGGTCCATAATTATACTAAAGTTAGAGACATGGCCTTGTACACCTGCTGCCTTGACTATAAAGCAGCCTTTAACTGGGTATGCAGAAATCATCTATGGAACAAACCGAATAGCTGGGGTTTTCAGGCCACAGTGCTGATATCAATAAATTAATTATATGAAAACACCTAAGTTCAAGTAAAACTTGACTCTGGAAGTGCTGTAAGATCCCTACAGATAGAGCACTGAAGCACGGGTGCCTGCTCATGCCTTTGCTATTAAGTCTATACACTTATGATCTTTCTACCTACTTAAATCCAGTATCTACCAACTATCCATCATTCAATAACAGGTCAATTTACTTTCTACAGTATGCAGATGACATAGTGCTATATGACCTTATTGTCATTGTGCTGCAAGGGCCATTACTGCTGCGGCACGATTTTACTTGAAATAAATGTCAGCAAAACTAAGGTATTGGTCTTCGGTAAAAATAAAATAATAATAATATGGTGCTTTGATAAGAGCTTAACAGAGCGCTTTAATGCTAATACTACCTAGACGTCTGGGTCAATAGCAGAGTCACTAAACATTTTCATCATCTTAAATTAAAACAAAGACCAGAGACCGCCAATAAAGCCCAAGAAAACCCAATACAATACATAACATTGGAAGCTAATTGAGCCTAACCAATCCAAAATGTCAGGCTAGCTGCCAGCAGGCCCGATCGCAAAGACATAAACAAGGGAATAATAGAGAGTAAAGAAAACAGAGAAGAGCCAAAGCATAAATTAGAAGAATAGTGCTCAACAAGGCAATGGCATGGAATGACAAAGAGATGAGCTAAACCTCTCAGTAGCTTCCATTGAGGGAAGAGGAAGAAGGAGAAAACATAACATAGACAGACTAGACCATTAGTTCCCTTGCTTCCACTTTGCTACTTGGTCAAGAGCTCTTCGACCTTTAGAGCATCAAAACATGAATATAATTGCCCCTCAATTGAATGCGCAGAATTGCGGGCTCCAGTAGTGAAACCAAAGCTCCAAGCTTTTGAAGCGCCGGGATATGCTCTCTCAACTGCCATCGCCAGACCACAGTCTTGTGACAAAAATCCAATCGGACAAAAAAATCAACTCCATCCGCCTTCACTGGTGATCAGCCCTGTATATCTCCTGTCGGAGCAGGAAGTTACTCACATATATAAGGATGACCCATGGGTAGCAAGGATGTGATCCCTCACGAGGAGGATGAAATGGATAGTGGTGGGCTCTCTGAATCATGGTATCCATATCCTAGTCCCCCAAGGTGGGAAAGGCCTCCCTGAACAAGCGTACTATATAGCCTCTGGGATTACCCCCCTCCGGGATCCCTAGAACCGTAAGATTATTCCGGCCGGACCGGTTCTTGAGATATTTGACCCTTGATGATAGCGTGGTCATCTGGGATTCCTGTCGTGAGATCTGTCTTGACTGCTCAGACAGCGGTTTGAACACTTTCCTGCACTTTCTCGGCTTTCCCTTGCTGAGAGTGTCCATATTCTTCGAGAACTTTCTAAGGACCACTTGAGTCTTTAGATGAGCAGTTTTAAGTGCCAGTGAATCTTTGCGGTACTCTTCTCTATGTTGCTGTAAGAGATTATAGATTGCAACTAAAGTAGGGAAATCTGACATAGCCTCACCAGTAAAAGAGATGGAGGTAGGGAACAGGCAATGAGAAGGAGGAGCCACCAATTTCCACCAGTATTGGGGCCTGTACAAAAGCATCACAATAGTCTGAGGCTGGTGGAAATGAATTAGTTGGAGTGAGTTCAGTGCCATCAGATTCCCAAAGCAGTTCCTCCTCTGATGTTGTCACATTTTCTTTCTAGGCTATTCTTTTCATATTACTATTCTTGGTCAGGGGTGCTTTGGGCGGGGTTCTGTATTCGTGACTATTGCAGTGCTGGAGGTTCTTTTCTGGTTGGGTGGTGGTCAGCCCTTTTTTCGGCTCTGTTTGGGGGGGTTGGGTTCTGTGGAAGGTGGGGGTTGAGGGTGTGAGGATGGGCTCGGTGAGGGTTTGGGGTCACTTTCTTCATTTGGATTTTGTTTCTGGGTGGGCTTGGGGCTGTTGTAGGGATTCTGCACATACACAGAGCTATGCACAGGATAATAGGACCTCGGAATATAGTGGTGAGCCAACCATACACCTTAGCACCTAAAACCCCAATCCGACTAGCTTTAGCGTCTCATTAGCAACAATGCTACCAATGATTAGACAACCCAGAACACGGTATCTCTCTCTCAGGACTCGCAGGAGCAAGAACACCCTTTCATAACTCACTCATACCTGTCCACAACGTGCGTAAGAAGAGACACTGTATAGTTTAAAATGTTTATTTCAACTACCGTGCTCTAAGATACAGTACACGTGCCAGTACTATCAGCATAATGCATAATGATAATATAATCAGCATAGTTCCAACTCCATAAATTACAAACGGGGAAAGCATTTCATAAAGCAGTGTATATATGGCTAAATGACAATACCACCCTCCCCGTGCTAGTAGCTTGTTTATTATAAAAACAGAAGACCTCTGGGCTTTGTCGAGCGAACCCCCATACCTCAATATCTAGATGCAAGGTTTACATCATCAGACAAGCACAGCTCTTCTCTCTGGAAAGGTTTTTCTCCAAGTGCCTCTAACCGTGAAATCACAATATTAAAAGCACACAAATTTCTCTAGGGCAGCTGTACATAGTGTTATGTCTAAGTGCGAGGGACTGGCCAGATCAGCAAGAACAAGGGACGTTGTTTTTCGACCTTGTACATGTTGTGCAGACGTAGCCCAAAGGGAACAGGAGAAAAGGTGAAAGACAGAAATGCAGACAGTTCTAAAATAGCCGGGCAGAAGCAGAGGCAGGAAAAACAAGGGCACGAAGTAACGTGCGCAAAAAGGAATCATGGCAGCCAGGCCTAAGCTAACATAGCAATGCAGACCATGAGTCCACGAACCACACGACAGGGCGATGTAGTGCAAAAAAACAAAAATAAGGCCTTACGTTATCACTTGTGGCCGGTAAAGTTGGGACCAAGTAAGTCATTGCGTTTTCATTACCTAACAGGCTGTGCTGGATGTCAGATTGAGTATGTCAAGGTTTATCCAGAAGGGTGGTCTAAACCAGCGGATCCACACCCTGTCTTGGAATGTCAATGGTTTGAAGTCATCTCATAAGTGCAAATTAATGAAAGAGGAGCTATATTATCTTCAGGAAACTTATCTCCTCAAACACAAAGACCTCTATCTTGGATGACCTGGGGTGCCAGGTCTTGCCCTCAGCCTGTTTTACTTCTTTCCTTAGAGGGATCACCCTCCTGGACTCTGGATAAGACCTGGTGTTGTATTCCGCTTTAGGTGTCCGTATATAGGTTTTCCTGAATCATGTCCTTATATAGGCACAATTCGCATTGCCCTTATATAGGCATAGAATCCCAGTCCTTATTTAGGCATTAGCCGTGCACTCCAAATACAGGCATGGTCACCGACATCCGTCCACCCTAACGTCACAACGAGTTCTTAGAAACCAGACCCTTAAGCTTCGGGAGTTCCCTAGCACAGGACTATTGATTTCTCCAAGAACTCATCTATTATGTATGAACCGTTATACCTTAAGGGTTCATTCCTGACGTCTTCCTCTGTCCGACTTCACGTCAATGCTAACATTCCAAGACACCTACCAGGTATAAATATACCTTCCCTTGCCCAAGCAAGTTAGAGGAGACCTCGACTTCAGAGGAGCCCGTATCCCGGCCTGACGCACTGAGAAGACGCTGTCATTCCTGCACGCAGACGAATCCAGCTTCCAGTGTTCTGACTCCCTTCGCGGGGTGTTAGAGTTCCAGATCCGGCAAGAGATTCCCACCTCTCTCATTCTCAAGGTATGGAGCTGACTAGAACCTAGAGGACTCTTGGCATACCATACTTGGCATACTATACTTAACATACTCTTAGTATACCAGACTAGAGAATACTCCACCTACTTCTACCTTTCCCTACACCTAGACTAGGTTAGGTACATTGGGGTAGAACTAGCTTAGAGACGCATCGTATGAGTACTCGCATTTTTAGCTCATGTTATTTATGTACGTGAATATATGCTAAAAGATAATGCTAGCGCAGTATTATTTATTTCTACTGCTTACGCTGTACATTATTTATCTTGCATACTGTCTTGTGATCATAACAGCACATATCTCTTACACGAGAAACAAGACTGTTCAATAAAACCCTTTTATTGAAACGCCCGTCTTTCCTTTCTGTGTAACTCTGTAGAAACTAAGCATGCACGATTGACTGAGTGAAACTGTTATCTATTGTTTCCACGATTCTGAGACGTGTTCCGATTCTAAAGGGAAACAAAGTAGTCATGTTTTTCGGTTGCCAGAAACTACTCCCTTCTTGTTCTCAAGGAGTTTCTAGTGGCCTCTGAGCTAGCTGGCACAAGTAATTAAGTTTAATATACTCGATAGGGACATACCGACCTTAGTCCTATGTCAAGCCTATAGGTTATATTATTCCAATGCGCAGAGCCTATTAGGGAAATAGGAACTACACTACATGGCGCCCATACGTTTGGTAAGGCAGTAATTTAACGCTAGATACTGAGTTACTCAGTCGTGCTTTTCTCAGAGACCCCTACTCACATACTCCATAAGACGTCTGGAGTGGGTAGGGTTAAATATCTACCATAACTAAATAGGGAAGCACCCTATATATTAGTTGTTTGGTTTGTTCAACGTTGAAGGATACAGTGTTCCAAAATATTGTGCACCTTATCTTTTTGTTTCCTTGAAACTTGTTCTACATTTTTCAAAAAACAAATGTCCAAGCGGGACAATGCCACCGACACCGGTGGAGCTGCGGCTGACCCAGCCATAGCAGTTTTTAACTTTACAGGTTTAAATGAACCTGAGGAGGGTGTTATAGACATCAATCCAAACTTAAGAAGAGCCATCCTTCTAAAACTTATAAAACATGGCCTACCACCAAGAGGCGGTAGAGCAGTTTTAGTGATAGAGGCACACGAATCCTTTCAGACAGAGGTATTCTATTCATGGGTAATATTTCCTGAATCAAATTCAGTAACAAGACTGTTTCACTTCTACAAAGAAGATGAACCACCAGAGGAATATATTCCTTTCGAGGATATTGAAATTCCACTAACATACCAGGAGCATCAGCTCTGGTTTAAAGGCGCCCTAAAACATCACAAAAACATTACTAGGCTCGGTCCACTAGGTAGACCAGGAGCAACATGGCCGATTCTAGTCGGCTACACTCCTCATCCTGACCTCGAAATAACGTCAGACGAGGAACTACTTACTCAACTTACAGAGTTAATAAAAATTTACAGACAACTAGTCCAATATGTCATGCGGACTTTCACAGTCCAACCACCATTAACAATTCCAAATCAAACTCCTCAACAGGGGAATACACTAAAAATTACACCACAGACTCTATACGCAGTCATGGGAAAAATGCTCACAAAACGTGAGCAAATTCCATTCTGGATAGCTCAAAAAATTACTCAAATTGAAGCAGTATTTCCAAATACTAGCCCTTATGAGAAACACAGAATCCTAACAATCTGTTTACCAATGGGGATCACACCACAACTGGAAGACTGCACCGCTTGGGGCTCAGTCTTTGCTGCCATCTATACTAAAACACATGGTGTTCCGTCAATTGCAGTAATACCAGATGTCCTGAAACAAATTCAAAACGAATACGGGGCAGAGCCTGCTCTGAATTTAGGTATGAAATTACTGAAAAATTTCGACCAGGTCTCAACAATAATATTATCTAATATTAAAGGAGAGGCAGCAGCAGTGGCGATCCGCCAACGATTAAGGGAATTCGATGTTACAGAACATCAAACAGAACTACCCAGAATAATAGAACACTCTTATGCAGAATTAGGCAGAGATAGTTTGGGTGGAAGACCATTGAAGCCGAAACTATCTGAAAGTCCTGAGAAGGACTCTATTAAACAAACTCCTACATCTTCTAAAAAGAAGTGGGAAACTAACAAACAAAATTCAAACGAGAAACATTCTCAATCCCGAGGTAGGTCTCCTCAAAAGGAGCCCTCTGAAAGGAGGTATAACCTCAGGAATAGGGATAATTTGAAAAAGCCTGACAGGTATCAAGATACTGATACACGTTCCTCTCGTACCTTTCAGATCTCATCACAGACATCGGAAAGAAGAGGACGGTCAGAACATAGAGAAAAACGCGTGAAATCGAAAGACGACAAACACGTTCCGAAAAGTAAATCAAAACCTCAATTCTCAAAAAAGAAGGTAGCAGGTCTGAAGGTCAGACATGCCGAGGATACTGAGAACACAACTCAAGAACGGAGAATGGGCTCAGACAATGCTGGACAGTGCGGCAGAAGTCACAATAGCTCGCCAGAACCTGAAGGAACTTCTGGAGATAGTGGACTTGAATGAGGACATTACATTTGAGACTGTAGACACCAGGGTTAGTACTCCACAAAAGTTATGTGAAATAACACTCCGGATGGAGGGAGACATACCTAGACAGGTGAAAACACTCTTTTGGGAAAAACTTTCAAGGGGCTATGACATACTTCTAGCAGAAAAAGACTGGCCACCACAGTTTGTCAGGGAGTGCCCACATGGTGAGGACATTATTATGCCTGCCTTCTCCAACCATATTCCAATTCACCTAAAATATACTTATGCCAGGAAATTGGCAGTTGCGCAGGCCCCAGCATTATACAAAAATCATGTAGAATGGGATGAGGACTCGCCTCACCATAAAATACATCTAAAAAATGAACCTACTGCACAGAGGCAGTACCCAATAAAGCAAGAAGCTAAAAAACAGGTCAGGGAGATCTTAGATCAACTTGAATACCAAGGGGTGATTGAAACATGCACCTCTTCAATGAACAATCCTTTGTTTCCTGTCTCCAAACCAGACAATACATATCGTCTAGTTTTGGATTACAGACACTTAAACACTTGTTCAAAAACTTTTGCAGTACAAAATGCACATAGTACAGCATTAATGAATAACATTGTGCGTACAAAATATAAAACCACATTGGATATCTCAAATGGTTTCTTTTGTCAAAACATAGCACCTGGAAGCAGGTACTTAACAGCTTTCTCAATAATGGGGACCCAGCGTCAATTTTGTCGACTCCCACAAGGGTTCAAGAACAGCCCGGGGTTATTCTCAGCGAGAGTAACGGAGTTACTACAAATTTATGACAATGAGGCATTGTCATATGTCGATGACATCTATCTGACAGACGATGACCTGGACAAACACTTGAACAGGGTGAGCACCATTATACTGGGCTTCGCCTCTGAGGGCTATAAATTCAACTTCAAAAAGTCCAGAATTGCCCATCTCAATGTCCTCTTTTTAGGATATGAGCTTTCAAGTGAAGGCAAGAGCTTGGCAGCCAACTTTTTAGAAAGGTGTGCGCTGCTCCAACCTCCTAAAACGCTGAAAAATTTACAATCCATCCTGGGTTTCCTAAATTTTGGAAGAACTTACATTCTAAATTACGCAGAAAGGGTTAAACCTCTCTACGCATTAATCAAACCTGATTTTTCAATCAAAAATTGGACACAGGAACACACAGAAATCTTGCGTTCACTCCAAGCTAACATGTTAGCAACAAATCACTTACAAACACGCGTAAGTCAACGCAATTTAGTGATCCGAATAATTTCGGGTCAATGCGGATTCACCTACTTAACATTTAATGAGGGTGAAAAAGTACCAATTGCATACAAATCTCATTTGTATACACAAGCAGAAATGCGCTTCACTTCAACTGAAAAAATACTGACAGCAGTTCAAACCGCTGTAGCAAAAGAAAGAGCTCTAGCCCAAGGGAAACGCATTATTGTCGTAACCCCAGTACCGGCTCTAGAGGCAGTCACAAAAGCGAGCATTCCAAATGCTAAAGCATTACATCCTAGATGGATACAATGGGTTAATTCTCTTGCTGCAACAGATGTTGAATATGTTTTTGATCCTGATTTAAAAACACAAGCGTTCCTGCAATATGAACATGAATGTCCTCTGCCCACTGAGATTCTGCCTCTCGATCAGTACGAATTCATAATTTACACTGACGGATCCGCACAACCCGCACCAGGGAGTAAGCAAGCTTACAGTGCAGCGTGCGCAATCGTTAAAGGTCGCATGCGCGATGGCAACTTCAGACCTATGGTCACAAAAACCCAATCTCTAGGAGATTGTACGGCTCAGCGAGCTGAACTACAAGCATTCAAACTGGCACTTGAAAGTACAGATCGAGAATTCCCCACACTAATAGTGTGCGATTCTTTCTACTGTGTGCAGTCGTATAATGAATATATACAAACTTGGCTTGAAAATGGGTTCAAAGATGCAAAAGGTGGCACAATAAAGCATAAAACGCTTTGGGAACAAGTAGTTCAGTTAAAAGCGAACTACCAAAGGCTCACGTGATACACACACTGAGTCATCAACGTGATGGCGTTCACGTTGCAGGGAATTCATTGGCTGACGAAGCCGCAAAGGGGGCTGTTCAGACGGCTTCCGTAGCTGCGATCACTCGTTCAAAAACGAGAATAGACAGTGAGATAATGTTGGCTGTCAATGCTACGAGCAAAGGCAGTGGTGCAGCGTTACCAAAAAGTTTCCACTCAAGTACTCTTATGTAATTGATGCGAACAACGTTCCTTTTGCTCGAATCCCTGGAGTGGGGGATAGGGTAATTCCAAACATGGAACGTAGAGCAGCTTTGATTTATGAAGCACATCTGGGGGAGGGTCTGTCACATCAAGGGATCTCTAAAACAATATTGACATTAAAAGAGATGTACTGGTGGCCTGGAATGAATACACATATTCACATCTTCATCAATGACTGCATAGACTGTAAGATACAGCGTGATGCAGAACGCCACCAGACACCATGCTACGAAGTAGCCTGCCAGGGACAGACACCATTGTTAGACAGCATTAGACTATCTATGCACAGGCGTCCTTGTAGACGACTGCAATCCCACAAATACTAAGTCAAGGTTCCTATGGATATGGCCTCAGCGCTCGGCTGACGCTCGAACTGTTATAAAAGATTTGCGAGTCTTTATCGGCACATACGCAATAGGCACGCTACATTCTGACCAGGGCCCTGCGTTTAGCTCTCGGGCTTACAAAGAAGCCATGGCCAGTTTGGGCGTAGCATTGCGGTACTCCTCTCCGTTTCATCCTGAGGGAAATTCTGTTGTGGAAAGGAAAAACCGGGACATAAAGCAGTCTATAACAGCTAGGGTATTAGGTTCGGGTGATGGGTGGGTCAAACATCTTTATGGGGTCCAACGCTCATTAAACAATTTGCCAAGAAGTTCTCTAGGGGGTCACTCCATATGAGGTCCTATTTGGGACAAGAATGTGGGTGCCAGATCTAGAATGTAGTGGCACAGTGGTGGAAAATAAACCCTTTGATATCAAAGATCGTTTGGCTGTTTTACAGGATCTAAATGAACTAAGATCGAAACAAAGCAACGTATTCCTGCAGCCAACCACCACTGGGGAAAAACCGGCGGTCCCAGCAAGGCCTGTCTGGATTCCAAAAGTTGGGGATCTAGTCAGAGAGAAAATTGCGGACAAGAAGGAATTTGGACCTTCTTACAGACAACCAGTACCTGTCCTAGCCATACACGGAACAAGAACAGTACTTCTGCCGCCCCTTGCTGGAAAAAAGGAGAAAAGATTTGTGTCCATCGACCTCATCAAACCACAGTATGTGGCCAATACTAAATAGTAGGCCTCGTGGACTCCGACCTAGTAGCAGACACACTCCTCTCGCTACTATCCAAGAGGTTCAGACTGAAAGACTGATAACCATCGAGAATTCAGCAGTAACAGATGAAGGACTGAGCAACAATGCTATGGAACTCATCCCTCTTGAAACTCAAGTAACAGTTCGTCCAAATACACCTGTCTACACCAATGTAACAAGTGATCAACTGGCTCCAGCGATTTCTACAAATCCTGATGCAATTCCAACAATTGACAGAACTGCTTCTGGCTATTTCATTAACTTTGATACGTTTTCTGAGGATCTGAGTGAGCCCGAGACGTGGCCAGTATCAAAAACTTTTAAACAGCAAGTGCAAGACTTTTTAAATTTTTTGAAAAAGACTTATCTGGTTTCACCATGGATTGAACTATGGGTTATTTCTGGAATATTTTTCTTCCTGCTTTGGCTAGCTTTGGTCATGACTATGAGCGTGCTTATAAATGGCAGATACATCCATTTGGACACTGAAAGTATAGAAGTGAACTTACTTTTAAAACCTCACAAATCATCCCATCGTGAAACAAGAGACTTGTCTGCAGTGAACATCACAGCCGTTCCTATACAGGATGGTATAGTGTGGGACAAAACAGATTTCGATATTTTTGGCCCGACGGAACATTTGAACATTCCACATTTATTTAAGATTTCACTAAGTGATTTTGTTTCATCCAGGACCTATTCTGATGATTGGGACTTTGAAACTGTAAATAACATGATGTTTGACCTAGAAAAGTCTGCTGCATTTTCTAATAATGAATATCTAGAGGGTTCATCAGACTATGAATAGCTGTATTGCTATAACCACTATGGTCATCATTTTTTGCATAAATCTGCAACACCTAGAAATGTGTTTATGTTTAACCAATGGGAGCATTGTCCTACACCACCAAAGGGTAGTTCAAAAACATTTGCTAAAAAGTTTCCATATTTTTCAGGATACAATACATCTGATCCAGAAACATTTTACTATAAAAATGTAAACAAAACAGGACTGAAAATTATGTTAACTAATACAAAACAGATTTACTCTGCAGCATTTATTGCCCAACTGTCTAGACAGGGTTTCGACTTGTGGAAAAACGCAATAGACACAAAATCTGTCTGGGGTACTAAAGATTGGCAAGTGCAGGGGATAGAAGCTTTGTTTAGAGCCTGTATCGTCCCTCAGCAAATAATGTTTTTGAATGACACGGTCCAACAAACGTCTTGCCTTGGGTTAGCCAAGATCAAAGACATGAAAGCACCTTCTGTACCAACACCTGCAAGTGATAACAATACACAGGCAGCGGTTACAGTTGACACCATACTACAACTCAACAGAACAAATCCTGATTGGAGAAAATGGTTGATCTGGCCCACAGACACAAACAACTGTCAAGAGAGATTCCTGAATAAAACACAGGGGTTTACTATTCATAGGCCAGACCCACGATACGTCCAAAGACAGCATCCGGGGGTAGTAACAACATACAGTGTAGGAAAATTATGCCTCGATTGGCTGCAAAAATCTACACTTAAGGATGTGAAACAACACTTATCTTTACTTAAAGAAGACGCAGACCTTAGGGAATTCTTGCTTGGACCAAGAAAACCGCGTCAAAAACGTTTCATATATGCCGGCATTTATGCTGCTTATAATGAAGCATGGAAGGTGTCACAGATGGAGGCCGCAGAACGAATATGTGAACTTGATCGTATTAATTTAGAGAAAACTCTCTCTGTGGTCGACAATGGGTTAACAACTTTGTCCTCCAGAATTTATTCATTGGACAGTATTGTATCCTCTGCTATCGACATACTGGAACAAGATTTAGCCATGTTACAGCAAGGCCAGTCTCAGTTACGTTCTATTATGTTATTAAGCTGGACGCTGCAATCTTTGCGTGCGGGCTATGTGCCTTGGCGTTTTATCAACACGACGGCTCTGTTTGCAGAATACAATCTAACTGATAAACAGATCGAACTGGCACAAAGGGGAGCAAAGTATACAGTACTGAGCATTGAAAAACTTGAAAAATTACCATTCACAGTGGCAGAAAAACCAGCTACAGAATGGCTTATTCATGGCAAAATTAGTCTACCTGTGACTACTTTCCAGTTTCAGTATTGCCTTAAACAGATGCAAGCAGGCAAATATGAAAGGTTGGGTAAAGAATACATTAAGACATCCTGGAATTTACCTTACACCTATAGATGTTGGAGTGGGGATCGTGAAGTGTTTCTGAGCGGTACACACTGTGAAAGTGCACTAAGCGGTTCACTAATTTGTCAGGACATATCTTTACACGGGGCTTGTAATGGTTCTGTGGCAAATTTGTCCTGCCACCAGCAAGGTACACCAGCTGCTGTGATTAATCCAACGTTTGGCCAACTTTCTAATGGGAGTTACCTCATGTTGAATGATCAGAGTTGCTGTGGCATGTTGCCAGGCATCCCATATCTAGTAACGGTCAACTCCAGGGTCACTTGCTGTATGCAAGTATTGTTTGCCCCAATAGACACAGTCAGGGAGTCGCCTCTATGGCCTTCGTTGAATGTCTCTTTTATACGATTTGATACTTTAAGCAGAATGAAAGCCATGCTTATACAACAATCAGTGCCTTTGACCTCGGCCAAAGAAACCTATGATCTACAAGTTGCAAGGACTTCGGCTGAGATACAAGCTTTAATTCGTACAAACTGCCCTATACATTTTGTAGAAATGATAGGACGTATCTTTAACATGTCTGATACAAGCGGAATTGTACATGTATTTAAGACCATCTGTTCCGGACTATTAGCACCTTTCCAGGCTGTCCTCGGAATCATCCCAAACTTCGCACATTCGGTGTTTGGTGGTGTGCCGTTAATTCTAGCACTTGTTGCAGGAATTCTGTTTCTATTCCTCCTACTACGCTATGGCAAGCCTCTTCGCCAACATCACTCTGAGCGATGTGGAGAGAGCCCTCCTTGAACGGAAATGCCGTGAGCGAATAGTACAGCTTTTGGGCATGCCTCGTCTACGGGAACTTAATACAACGTGGTTCCTGTCATTCAGACCAATCTGGCAAGATTGCATCTTACCTGTTCTACGCTGCCTGTTTTGCGGTGAAGAATGCGTGCTAGACACCTGTCTAACACTCCCATCAGTCATGCCAACGGATATCGATACTCTGCTGGACCCAATAACGGCCCATGCTGTGTGTTGTCCCCAGAGGCTTCCAATCCTGATGGCGGCATTCATTGAGATCTCACAGACGCTTCCGGCTGCTGCTGAGGTACGAGATGGATCAACGGGCACACAGGTAACAACGGACGCGAACATTGCTTCTTCTGCTGAAGGCGATGTTTCTCATCTCTGTGCAATTAACCTTCTGAACGAGGTGTTCCAAATGTCACCAACTTTGGTAGACGATATTTTGGCTACGGAAATAGATGATCTAATGTTTACGCCAGACCCATACACTGACTTTGATTTCGGCTCACAGTGTACCAGGGCAACAATGAAATTTGGCCTTCATATTTTTCAAACTTGGAACTTTTCCCAGAATTGAACTTTTTTCTTTTAAAAAAATTTTTTTTTTGAAATGACATGGCAAATGAACAATCTGCTTACAGTAGAACTAGTCTTATAAAACGGACTTCTTTGAATACTTCCAGGGACACATTGTCACCTTACTTGTCTAACATTTCATTTAATACCATGATATGCAATGGCTTTGATTTTGAGAACTTATCGACCATTTCGTCATATGTATATATTTCTGTTTCATTCACGTTGCATTTTACTTCCGTTATATGCTTAGAATGAAAACGATGCTTTATATGTACAGTACCTATTGCATTTCAACAGTTTTGAGCTTCTTTTAAAATGCTTTTAGAAATGTTTTTAGCAATATGTGGTACTCAATTTTATGTTTAGCATTTAAATGTTTAGCATTTAGTATTATCGTTCAATCGAAAGTGGAGTGGGTGTTGTATTCCGCTTTAGGTGTCCGTATATAGGTTTTCCTGAATCATGTCCTTATATAGGCACAATTCGCATTGCCCTTATATAGGCATAGAATCCCAGTCCTTATTTAGGCATTAGCCGTGCACTCCAAATACAGGCATGGTCACCGACATCCGTCCACCCTAACGTCACAACGAGTTCTTAGAAACCAGACCCTTAAGCTTCGGGAGTTCCCCTAGCACAGGACTATTGATTTCTCCAAGAACTCATCTATTATGTATGAACCGTTATACCTTAAGGGTTCATTCCTGACGTCTTCCTCTGTCCGACTTCACGTCAATGCTAACATTCCAAGACACCTACCAGGTATAAATATACCTTCCCTTGCCCAAGCAAGTTAGAGGAGACCTCGACTTCAGAGGAGCCGGTATCCCGGCCTGACGCACTGAGAAGACGCTGTCATTCCTGCACGCAGACGAATCCAGCTTCCAGTGTTCTGACTCCCTTCGCGGGGTGTTAGAGTTCCAGATCCGGCAAGAGATTCCCACCTCTCTCATTCTCAAGGTATGGAGCTGACTAGAACCTAGAGGGACTCTTGGCATACCATACTTGGCATACTATACTTAACATACTCTTAGTATACCAGACTAGAGAATACTCCACCTACTTCTACCTTTCCCTACACCTAGACTAGGTTAGGTACATTGGGGTAGAACTAGCTTAGAGACGCATCGTATGAGTACTCGCATTTTTAGCTCATGTTATTTATGTACGTGAATATATGCTAAAAGATAATGCTAGCGCAGTATTATTTATTTCTACTGCTTACGCTGTACATTATTTATCTTGCATACTGTCTTGTGATCATAACAGCACATATCTCTTACACGAGAAACAAGACTGTTCAATAAAACCCTTTTTATTGAAACGCCCGTCTTTCCTTTCTGTGTAACTCTGTAGAAACTAAGCATGCACGATTGACTGAGTGAAACTGTTATCTATTGTTTCCACGATTCTGAGACGTGTTCCGATTCTTAAGGGAAACAAAGTAGTCATGTTTTTCGGTTGCCAGAAACTACTCCCTTCTTGTTCTCAAGGAGTTTCTAGTGGCCTCTGAGCTAGCTGGCACAAGTAATTAAGTTTAATATACTCGATAGGGACATACCAACCTTAGTCCTATGTCAAGCCTATAGGTTTTATTATTCCAATGCGCAGAGCCTATTAGGGAAATAGGAACTACACTACACTGGGTACTCATAGACCATTGCATAGATACAGGTGGATGATGGATCATCGCAACGGTCACAAGGGGCCAACTGCGCTTCACATTATGTGTACTGTATGGTGGCAATACTGATGAACATGTGGTCTTTAATAGTCTGTTGTCTGAGTTACATCGATGGCCGGAACCATTGATAATCTGTGGTGATTCCAACGTCACTCTTAATCCACGCGTGGACTCTTCTTATCGTGGCAGGGGGGAAAACTCCTCTTGTGTGACTATTTATAGCTAAAAAAAACTGGCCAGGGCTGCCCTGCTGCAAGTGATGGAATCCTATGCTGTGGTGGATGTCTTGCCAGGAGCGGCTCGTGCAGGTAAGAGCGGTGGGGCCGGGTTGGGGGGGATTCAACAGACGACCACGAGGGAAAATTAAATAATTAACTCATTTTCCCTCATCATCGTTTGTCGAAATCCCCCCCACCCGGCACCACCACCCCACTGGCGACACTTTCAGATGAGAAAAAATGTATTTCCCCGAACCCTAGGGTTATTTTGGACCACAATTCACCCTCTCTTTTTTTCCGGGTTGAGGATTCATTACTACATTTGAAGCCACGTCCTTGGATGTTCGATCGGAAACTTCTTCTAGACAAAGCTTTTATTCATTCTATGGTTAAGGAGGCAAGACACTTTTTGGAGTGCAACTTGGGATCGACATCTATTCTTATTGTCTGGAACGCTTTCAAAGCCATTTGTAAGGCCCACACTATAAATGTTTCTTTCTACTACCATATAGCATATTGCTCAGGCTGAGGCAAACACTCGGTTTACTCTCACCCATTTAGACTCTCTTCTGGTTCGTAATGCAATAGTCCAAGACTGGGGATGCTTCGCATCCTTGATGGATCAGTTTGTAATAGCTCAAGCTTCCCTTCGGGAACGCATGCGTGACAATTCTATTAAGAAGGCTTGGGCCAAACAATTAACCTTATTTGAAAACAGCGAGGAAATGGGCCAACTACTTTCTTTTCGGGTCCGAGATCGGGCTAACGCATCTGTTATTTCAGGGATTAAGAATCCTCAAGGTGATTTTGTGATTATCCAGCCCTTATTTGAGAGAAATTTTGCAGTTTTTATCAGAAACTCTTAACAAGGAAGTGGTCCCATCTACGGAGCAAACAAATCAGTTTCTCCAGGCTTACCACCATCGGAAACTGTCTATCTCACAGCAGCATAGGCTAGATGGCCCAATACCAGCCTCTGAAATCAAAGTCGCAATTGGCTAGCTGGCATGAGGCAAGGCCTGTGGCCCAGTCAACTTCCACTGGAATTTTATGTTAGCCTATTGCATGTTCTAGTCCCGGTCCTTTGTGAACTATTCAACTCTTTCGAGTTATTTGGGCAGGTTCCCGGGTCATGGACAGAGACCAACATCGTCATCTTCCCTAAGAAAGGGAAAGATCCCTTTCTCTGTGGCTCATTTCGGCCTATGTCACTGATCAACGCCAACTCCAAGCTCTATACCCGGATTTTGGAACAGTCATCTCAGCTCTTGTTGACGAGAACCAACATGGCCTTATTCCAGGGCGGGATACCACTGCCCATGTTAATACCGTCATCACCGCCCTAGAGGCAGGCTGTGTTCAGGGAAACCCGGTCAGAGTGATAATGTTAGATGCCGAAAAAGCTTTCGACTGGGTTTCATGACCTTTTTTTTGGGCCACTATGGTGGCACCAGGGTTTCGATCGCGGTATATTGCTCGGGTTCAACAGCCTTACCAGAATCTATGGCTAGAGTTCTATGTTTAGGTTCGTCGATTTAATTAATTCAGATTAATCATGGTACCCATCAGGGATGTCCACTTTCACTTCTGCTCTTCGCGCTCTATATCGAACCTTACATCCAAGCCCTGAAGAGTTTGAGAGTCATTGCTCAGCTGCAGATCCATCAACTCGAGCTCAAAGTGCTTGCCTAGGCAGATAATCTCACTATTCTGACTTCTGCCCCGGAGGACTCATTAGCAGCTATTGAAAAAAATGGCAAGCGAGTATGGGGCTATCTCCAGTTATAAACTTAACCTCGACAAGACTCTGGTTTTAGAAAATACTCTTTCTTCCCGGGATGGCAGGTGATGGGTCAAATCGGTGACTTACTTGGGGGTTGAAGTCTCCTTGAAAATGGAAAATGTGATTGAGCTCAACTTCGGTGCACTCTCTAGAAGAACTTTGGAGATAATTTAGTAAGTGTCATTGCTTACATATCGGTTTAATTGGACGATATATTCTAATTAAAATGATCATCCTGCCTCACTACCTATATCTGTTTAAGTCTATGTCCCTGTATCTAGCAAACGTATTTTTCACACAGATAGAGCAGAACATTTGTCTGGGAGTATAAAAAGCTCTGGAGGGTGGACTCTCGTTACCCAATTTACGAGTATACTTTTTAGCAGCGTTCATGTCCCGACTAGTTAAAGTGTTGGGGTGTGAACCATGGGGGTTGGTACGTCTGTTTCCGGAATGCCTCCCTTGGGGGCCAGATATCACCCCACATACCGGTATCATTGACACAGCTCTACTTTAAGAGGACTCTATTTAAGACACTGAGGGCCACATGCATCAAGCTTTTGCGAATCGGCCCATTTGCGACCGGAAAAAGGCCTTTTCCGATGCATCAAAGGCTTTGAATTCGCAAATTAGGTAATCAGAGTTTATTGGAATATGTGATTCCCTAATTGCGATGCATCAAGCCTTTCCTAAATGCAAACTGTGCATTTAGGAAATGCTAATTACCATCAACTTGAAGTTGTTGGTAATTTGTGCATGCTTTGAAAAATGCACAAAAGTGCATTTTTCAAAGTGGTGTGCAGCGTGCACACATGCCCTTAGGGCATGTGTGTGCTGCACATCTGCATACTTACCTTTTTTGGGGGGCATCAGAGGGGCCTTAGGCCCCCTGGCACCCTTGGAATTGCATTCGCAATTTGCGATTACCAATTTGGTAATCGCAATTTGCGAATGCATTCCCATTAATTCCTATGGGCCTATAGGCCCATTCATTCCTATGGGCCTATAGGCCCATTGGAATGAATGGAGTGACATTACCTAATAGCGATTTGCAATTTGCGAATCGCTATTAGGTAATGTTTGGGAATCGCAATTTATTTTGCGATTCCTACATGCATAAGGAATTACAATTCCTAAATAGCGGTTCCTTAAAAATCGCTATTTAGGAATCGCAATTCCTTCTGTTGATGCATGTGGCAGTGAGAGTCTTTGACTATATCTGGGCCTTTTGAAAGCGCATTTCGGGGATTACATTATTTAATGTATATTCTTAGCTAAGCTACAATCCTAATTTCCCCGACAATTGCACAAAAGTATTATAGATTGCAGGCGGGCATCCCATTTATCTACATTGGCCTCTTTTTTATTAAGGCGATTGTCTTCTCTCCTTCGAGACATTATCCCAAAGATTCTCTCTTCCCCGCTCAGGTTTTTCCCGCTACCTGCAAATCCGGCACTTCATCATGGGTCTGAAGGCGGAAGATGTTGATTGCTCCTCAAATGTCTTTCTTGAATGTTTGCAGCGTGGGCCACCTAAGAAGGGAATCAGCCGGGCTTATAAAATGATCCTGGTAGTGGAGGTCAAACGATGGCCTGATATCTTTCAGATCACGGCTGATAAGTGGAGCCAACATCTCGGGGTTCAAGTCACCTCTGATAAAATGAAACGTACAAATGATTTTTCACATACAGTTTTGAATGTCTCCCGGCTTAAAACTCATCAGTTTAAATTTATTAATGATTTCTATTAGACTCCTTATCGTATATTTATTATGAACCTGAGGCAGGACTCTTAAGTGCTTTCAATGTTCCTGTGACAGGGCAGACTTGGTCCATATTTTCACCACCTGTCTTGCTATCTCTCACAGTCTTTGGAAAGCTAAATCTGCTCTGTTTGATCACCCTGCTTTGGGACCCTAACCTAATCTTATTGGGCCATACACCTCTTGTACTTGGCCACTCAAGTGATATTTATTTAAGCTCGACTGATTCTGGCTCGTCATTGGCTACTGGCCCAGACTCCCAATCCTCTGCTCTGGTGGCATGAATTGATCAACACAGGCCTCCTCGAGTGCCTGATCATAGATAACGATGAGCGACGCGCTCGGCTAAGGAAGATATGGGAGTCATTCAGGGGATGTCTTGGGCGACTACAGTCTGGTCATGACCACCATTTCCATAGTCACTATTTTTCTTGCTTCATTCTCTGTCCTTAGTTGTACTTTATTTGATTGATCCAGCTACACCCTCAGGACTGTCATAATTCTTAACTTCTGTACTGTATATTGATGGAACTGTATTGTGGTATGATAGTGTCTCACTTACGACCTCAATAAAAATATTTTAAAAAAAGATAAGATTCTATGAAACCTCCATCACCAGTTCATTCCCAGTGGATGTATCTTGCTCAATTGCACAATCATTCTCAATTGGAAGTATGACGTTGTCATCGCTGGATGTAGTCTCGTCATCAGATGTGTCAGGCACACTCTATTCACCTTTTTGAATGGTACATTGGATGAAAGATTTGGATACTTTAGCAAAATGCCTTTTTTCTTACACTTAGCACACACGTGATCCACTGAAGAACAAAATTGGGCATTGGCCAAATGTGTTGAACTACTACATTTATAATATTCTACCTTCATGTTTTAACTCCTAAGCATTTTTTCTGACTTCCTTTGTCTGAAATAGCCATATGTCCTTGAATGATGTAGTACTCTGAATGCTCTTTGCAATTTCTATTGTTTTGTCCACAGTTAAATTAGGAGTTGAGAATAAAGTTTCATGGTTTAAAAACAAACAAACAATTAAAACAAAGAGCCACAGCTCTCTTTTTTGGAGTTCCTCCAATATAATTGAAACTAACATTTGAAAGTGTTCAAAGTGTACTTACATTGACGTAGGCTAGATTTATTCCTCCTCTCAAATATGTTCAGGAGACACACTGGCAGGTTTGCAAAGTGGAAAGATGTGGAGCAGTGTTCTGGTTAGATTTGTGTGTTCAATACTGTGGTCATCAGAGCAGTGCCAAATCAGACTGGAGTTTGACCTGAATGGCAAGCAGCTGTGGCAAATTTCATTACAGTTTGCGGAGGTGGAGAAGAACATGATGGTGAATGGGTTTTGGGGTTAGGGGACTAAAGATATTGCAGTCGACTGACATTTTTTTGGCTGTAACAGGAGTTATAGACAGACTTGGTTCGTGACAAGATTAAAGCCCATAGGTGTAGAATTCAGATACATGTTCCAAACTTCCACACCAAAGTAACACAGGAACAAAGTGATACACTTTCTTGGGATTTTACCTCATAGGGAACAGAGGAGAGGAAAGAGAAATAAGGCACATCTGCTTTATAATTCACTGGTGATTCCACAGTGCCACAGGGACATCTAAACTTTGGAGGAACACTCCAAGGAAGGCCATAGCAGGATTTTAAGATTAAAGGAGTGTGTCTGTGATTAAATTCAATTCAAAATACCTTTATTTTGGTGTAAGCCGTAAAAGTGATCACTAAAAACATACAACTCATTCATAGAACACAATATCGGCGTCAAAAAGATCACATTTAGCCGCATATCCAGCATTCACATTTTAACAACAGATAATTATTTTAATTGTTCTAAAATTCCCTAAAATGAATTAACGATACAAGAAGTACAATTAATAATCATATTAAAAGTGATCGCTGTGTATAATTTTAAAACATTTTAAAACCTTAATATCACTTTACAGCAGTAGCGGCCCTCCTTTTTGCCCACATCAGACCCAAATATTTTGCAACTGCACAGACATACAATGGAAGTGGATCTGGTTGTAATATTCTTAATGGTACCCGATAGCTTAGGGTGCCCAGCTGCCTACACACTGGTGCTATCCAAAACTTGACATAATCAGGTCATGCGAAGAGCACATGTGGGAAAGTCTCTTTTTGGCCTTCGCAAAACATGAAGTACTCACTAGCTGAGCCCTTTCACTTTGTAGTGAGTGCCTTTACAGGAAGTGTGCCCACTCTAAACTGGTGGTAAAGCTTCCTAAGAGGTGGGGCAGTAATCAGATCCCAGTACTGCTCTAATGCATACATGGTCTTAAAGACTAGAAATTCTCCAGTCAGCATTGCGTTCCCAGCCATATGCCCCTCCTTCTGCAGGGTATAGGCCCAATAGTGTTTCTTTAACATACGCTTTGAGGGAATATTCTTTACCTCAGGATGGAGCCCAAGATCGCCAGAACCAAGCACCTTCAATAGCTGGTTAATTGAAGACAACCATGGAAATTTGTTAGCTTTGTCCATCTTAATTATCTCGTATAGAGCAGCTGCATAATGCACCAGCTCCGGAGTAACCCAAACCCTTCGCCAGTAAAGGATTTCTTCACAGCATGACTATGTATGGGTCTTGTTCATGCAGAAGTATCACGTGAGCCCACACATTTCACTTGCCCAATATATGTCTTGTGCAGCTCATGCCACTCCCCTATACCTTGGCCTGTCTGCCCACAATGGACTACTTGCATGATCCCCAGTTTTCTGCCTGCCCCAGATATTGTCCTGATCTGTAATTACCCTACAAAGACGTATCTTTTCTTAACATTTTCTCCTTCTTTATCTTTTCTTTACCTTACAGATGTTAAAATTAATTATTGTACTACTTAGGGCCCGATTACGATGTCGGACACCGCCATTACAATGCGACCGCATATGGTGCGGTCGCATAGTCCCATTTCCCTATGGAAGCTTGTGCTGCGGCCGTAAACCGGCTGTAGCACAAGCTCCCTTGGAGAAATGGGAGCCTGTGCACATCCCTGCAACACATGGCAGGCACACGGTGCCGGGATTTACAGGGGGGCACCTTCCAGCATGAGCCTGCAGAGACATAGGGGCCCTCCTAGGGGCTCCCAAAGTCGCTTTCCGACAGGCTTTTTATGTCAGAAAGCCCGACATGAAAAGCATGTCGGAAACAGACATCATAATCCCCATGGCGTAAACGCCGTACATAGGGGATTATGAGTGGCCTCCGACTGGCCCCCATTGGAAGCCAGTCGGTACGACCAGCTAGTTTCAAATCTGGCAGCCTTTATTATAATAAGGCTATCGGATTTGAAACCTATTGATGTGAGTCGGAAAGCCTCTGACCTTTGGTCGGAGGCTTTGAGTTTCACATCGTAATAGGCCCAATGTCTAGTCTCAGGCAAATTATTAGTTGCCCTGATGACGATCCGATATTGACAAGGGATCATTCGAAATGCCGTCGACCTGCAATCTGACCCGCTAGACTTCGTATACTTTTTCTTTTGGGTGCAGAAGTGCTTTGTTTTCTAAATAAGTGACTCTAATTTTGTATATGACTGTTGGTCATACTTTGTTCTTTGCCTGTATGTTTTTTTGTTATGTCTGTTTTTAACAGTTGTTTTGGATTTACCCTGGTGGGGGTACATTCCTTAATGTGCATTTTATTCCAAAAATAAATCAATTTTTCTTCATAGTCATTGGAACAATTTCTGGGAATTATTATTTTTCCAAAAGTATTGTGTTCATATTTTTTGCTTGGGGACCATTGTTCCTTTAACTATTTTGAAAAACTGTAGCATGGGGCATAGTGCACTTGATTTTACAGTATTTCAACTCTGTGGGTTAGGGTCTCCGTCATGTTATGAAAAGCCCCGGCAGCGATAAGGCAATAGGTAGGTTAATTCACTGAGAGGTTTACGTCAATCCAAGCGATCTATCTTTTTAAAATCTGCTGCAGAGAACCCTGAAAGAGGGAACTGAACAGAATGGGAAATGCAAAGAAGATTGCCTGCCCTTTGCTGGTTGAATTTCCATCTGCCTAATAAAGGACTGTGGAGAAGGGTCATAATCTTAACCCTGAATATCTGGACCTAAAAGTTGCTCGTACCCTACGGCTAAAGAAGCCAGCTCATGTTGACCTAAAATGGCAAAAGAGTTCTAAGTCCTGATTGGGGATGCCTGCTTGGTATTGGATATTGTTGTCTGAGCCTGGGAGAGATCGGAAGATACAAAAAACGGAGACAGCTGTACCCGCCTGGATGAAATCCAGCAAGGCATTGTGAATTTGACATTTAGGCTATGTTCCTTGACTAGAAGTTGAGAGGCCTTTTTATAATATCAACATGGCACTCAGGCCTTAGACAAAGTGCCAAGCTTATCCCAAAAAGCTGCAAAATCAACAGCTATATTTCTTAGATTTGACTGCTTGGAGCTTTTGACCACAGAGCTTAAGGCTACCTTGGAACTGTGAAAATAATGTACTGGCCTTGTGGAATCCTGTTTGGGTACTGATTTCAGCCTTGCCCAAATAAAAAGTTCCTGTCTCCAGAAAAGTTATGTGTGAAGGTAAAACATTTGGCCATGACAAACTCAGAACCCTTCTCTGGCCCTGTTTCATCGCCAGTTGACTGGAAAGGCTTCCTAAGTCTTGGTGCTCTATGAAAGTTGACTGGAAATCTCTGTCCCTTCAGAATAGTGCCACCATCTTTATGTGCTATGTTCAATATGCCCGCACAACCTTCAGAAAGAAACTCTCAAAGTAACTGTTTGTTTTTAAAAAACAAAATATAAATGTCCCTGACACTGATAGAAGTTTTATCCCAGTGTGTCGGGGTGATTTATTTGTTTTCCTGTTTAGCGCCACCAGACTTTCTTTCACTGATTACCAAGCAGGAAAGAAATTGCTTTGGTAAATCTGCCCTAAATAGGGCAGACTGTCTGAGGTACTTTGATGAATATATATTAACAACTAAAGAGCGAGGGAATAGTCACTCTTCGTCCCCCTGACGAATATACTAACTAACAACAAAAAGCGAGAAAAGAGGGAAATCGCTGAGGCAGCACGAGGAGAAACCTCTTTATTTAAAAAGAACCCTCACTCACCAACCTAGTTGGTGACATGCTTCATCATTGGGTTCCCACCAGAGGGACCGAGTGTCCCCCTGGTGTGCTACGACGCCTGGAATTACAGCGGAGCGGGTTTTTGGGGGGTAGTGTAAGTGTACGGGTAGTGCAGATTAAAAGAGCACTGGTTATCTCGCTAAACAGTTTAAATCCTCTTACTCCGAATATTACTATCTTTAATAGCTTTAATAAGGCAGGTGCTCTGCCTGCGCTGCTATTGTGCCCTATCCATCACAGTAAAAGGCTTTAGGCTTACAGGCTGTTCAGTAGGGGCCCTACTTGAGTGGTCCCTGCTGTTCTTCTAGTGTGTTCTTGGTACCCTCCCTCTTCCCATCCCTCCCCAAGTGCCTGCAGTGGTGCACGGTGGCCTGGAGTCTGGTGTGCTCTGATAATATTATTTCTTACCACCTCCAGTTGTCAGAAAAAGCAGGATGGCAGCAGTGTGAGGTCACATTTTTTGTTCTGAGCGTAGCACACTGTGGACAAGCTACCTTGACTTCTCCAGCTATTCTCTGAGTGTGGGGCTTGTTGCCCCAGTTCATCTCCTTCTGGTGGCCTTCCATGGCCTTAGACTGCTACCTTGCCTAATCCTATGATGGCAAATGCAAAAACAACAAGGATCATGGATGGCATTCTTGAATTAATCTCAGCCACTGGCAATCGCTTGGGGCCGCATCCCAATCCATTGTTTTTATGCACACCATGCCACCTCAGTTTGGACCCCGTCATATGCATATCAGTTTAAACCCTGCTCCTCATGGGAACAGTCCAGCCCAAACTGCCAGGCCATGTCCTCCCTGAACCAGAACACAAGCAACCTAGGACCGGTTTCGCCCTAGTTAGGACTCTTCCCCAGGTAAAGCTTGGTTCCAGTGGCACAGTGATTAATTCAAGCATTCCATCTATCACTTTTTTGTATACTTTAGTGTATCGCTCTAAGCGGGACCGGTATGCCCAGACATGGGTCCCATGCACACTGTGTCACTGGAACCAAGCTGTACCCAGTTGATGAGCCCATAACTAGGGCAAAACCGGTCCTGGGTTGTTTTGTTTCCAGTTTAGGGAGGACCCGGCTTGGCAGTTCGAACTGGAGTGTTCTTATTTGACCTGGGTCAAGACTGATTTGCATATAGCTGGGTCCAAACTGAGGTGACATAGTGTGCAAAATAACTATAGATCAGTATGAGGCCCGAGTAATTATCAGTGACTGAGATTAATTCAAGAAATCCATCTATCACTTTGTTGTATACTTTAGAAATCCTATGATGGCGGCAGTCTTTCAAGGCTTCTGTGGGTTACGTTGGATCAATTACCTCATAACCTGTAAAACAGGATGTATTCTCTGGTACTATTTGTTGGCATTGCAATGTTTAGCCACGGAGCACCATATACACTTCCAGAAGAAGCCTTGGACAGTTCCGCCGATAGACCGTCTGCTCCGGGGGACTTGCCAGTGGCCAAAGCTGCGATTGCATCTTTGATTTCCACCAGTGTAAGAGGGCCATCCAGCTCTGGTCTCTGGTCCACGGTAATGCGGGGCAGTTTCAGGTTGGCAATGAAGGGTCATAGTCCTCTGGACCTGCACCTGCAGTTGACTGATATACCTGTGTATAGTGGCAAGTGAGCTCATCATGAATAGCATGTTGTGTATAGAGGATGGAACCTATTTCGGAGCTTAATGCCACTATGGCCCACTGAGGCTGATCCTGTTGGATAAGACAGGCCAATAGCCGTCCAGCTCTGTCTGCTCTGGCATACGTGCGAGCTGAATGTGCAGTGTAATTAAGGCAGCACAATCTTTCTAACAGTGTGACGTGTTCACTCTGCGTTTCTGCCAGCTCCCCGGCAGCACTGGGATCACTGGCCACCCTACTCTCCAGGTCTAAGAGGGTATGTTCTTAGTAATGTCTGTGTTAATTAGTTGTCTCATATTCCCTTGTACGCCTAGACAGTGTACCCACAGCGTCACCTTGAAGGCTTCCCATTCAATCGTTTAGAAGAGGCGGTACCAGCTTTGTGGTCAAAGTAGTCCTCAATCACGGATCCAAGGGGTTGTGATCAGAGAGGAAATGGCCCATGTAATCTACTCACGTGGTGGAGGGAAGTTGCAATGGTGCCCAAACCAGCCTGTCAATGTGGACATGTAATTTGTGAGTTACTGACTAGAAGGAATACACCATCGTATTCAGATTCCAGAACTGCCACAAAGCAATCAGCCACCACTGTAGAAGCCAATCTGTGAGCATTTGTGCGTTGGAGACGCAGTCATGCGGGGCAGTGGGGGGGAAGGACTGATCCAGGGTTTTGTCTAGAACACTATTAAAATCCCCCCCGATGAACCATGGTGTAGCACTCCATCTCAATAATATATTCTAGAACACATGAAAGAAGGTGGTCTGTTCCGAGTATGGGGTATATATAGAGCCCAGAAGAATGGAGCAGCTGTCTAGGCGGCCCAATATTATAACATATCGACCCTCCGGGTCTAGGATCGTGTCTTCAGCCAAATGGAGTCCCTGGCTTGACCCATATGAGTACCCATCGGGCATAGGTGGAATAATTGGTAGCAAACACCTGTTGGTGCCAGCGCTGAAGCAGCTTGATGCCTTCTGAATGTATGAGATGAGTCTCCTGTAACAATGCAATATGCGTGGAGCGGCGCTTCAGGTGGGAGTAGACTGAGTATCGGCATGAAGGCGTTTGCATGCCCACCACATTCCATTCAAGTATATTAAAGTGAGCCATGAATGACAGGACATGTTGCCCATAGTGTTGGCGTTGTGTGGGGGCAGCAAAGGTGGATCGATGTACACTGTGTATAAGGGGAGCTGGTGACGGAATTCGGGGCCAGTAAGAGTCGTGGGTCATAACCAAAAACATGGGAAGCAATAATATTAAAATGTAAATACCAATAGAGCAGAGGAACAACATATTTCCGCCCAAACTATGTGATAACCAAACTCAGCAGCAGGAAACCAGTCGTGTAACTGATGGGGGAAAGCTAGGCAGTCAAAGAGGAGACACCCCTGTACAAGTGAGGAGGTATAGTTGGGAGCACTTGGCTATAACTTCCTGGTGCTAACTGACCACTAAAGCAGGCACACATGTAACAGGGATTCTCTGAATCAGGCCTGGCAGCCACCCCACACTCGCGACCCCGTAGCCATGCAAAGAAGGAAGAAGAACCATACCATTTACTCCACACTCCCTGCGAAAGAAGGAAAACAAATGGGTTATACATTACAGGTGAGGATGCATCAACACTTGTCTCTATAGACATAATGGCAATATCAGTCAACAGTAGCTCCACCTCAGGCAATCTGCGTCGCTCACCCAATTCAGGAAGGACCTCAAGGCCTGGCTCTTCGAATGATCCTCCACCCAGTCAGACCAGCAGCCCCCACCCCCAGCACTTTGAGACCCTCACGGGTGAGTAGTCGCACTTTACAAGTCCCTGATTGATTGACTGTAGCCAGACATTTTTTGGCATCAGAGGATGAGAAGGATGAGAAGTTGAAGAAGTGCGTCTTCCCCTCTGCCATCACTCACAGATGTGCCGGGAACAGGAGGGCATATCTGATGCTAAGGTCTCAGAAGTGGTGTTTAACTGCGAGAAAGGAGCTGTGTTGTTTTTGTGCCAATATCGTGGAGTCCAGAAAAAACATTATTTTTGCATTGTCCACTGAGATCTCCTGCAGCTTTGTGTCTCACACAAGACGGCATCCCTGTCTTTGTAGTGCAGTAGGTGGAACATCATTGGTTTGGCGTTGGGTCCTGGGGCGGCCGACATAATGAGTGCGCCCCACCGAGAAGAACTGCGAAAAAGTATCTTGAGGTAGCAGCCGTCACAACCATTGCTCCACATACGCGATGGCATCCAATCCCTATGCTCCCTCTGGTAAACCCACCACACGGATATTGTTGTGGCGTGAGCAGCCCTCTGCATCTTACATGCGGTCCTCCAGGACCTCCACACATTCCGCCATCAGGTGCATCTAAGAGTCAAGTTCACCGGCCCTTGGCTGCAGTTCCGTGATGGTCAGTTCGTTAGTATGCACCCTATCAGCCAGTTTGCAGTGATCCACATGGAGCAGCGTCAGATCCGTCGTCACCGCTTCTATCTTACATTCTAAGGACATCCCGGTCGTCTCCAGTGTAGTACCAATTTTGTCCACCGCTGCAAGAACAGCGTCCAGTTTGTTGCTTATAGGCACCAGTGGAGCGGATCCATCAGTGGGGCCAGCGCCACCCGGTAGCTTGACCTGCTCAGTGGGGGGCTTTGAAGACACACCCTACTTACCCGTACGTGGGCGCCCCATCGCACCGAGACCCAACAGTCCTTTTTGGTGTAACTTTGCGCCACTGGCTGGGGCCCTCTTGTTAGTACCAAGCAAGGGGAAGGACACAGCAGCACAAGCAGCCCCAAGACTTCAGATGTGCAGTAGCAGCTGGTGCGCACAGGAGGCGTTACACTTCTATGCTGTACCTGGTGGTACAAGTTGTGTGATGGTCATCCCCAGGGGAGTTCCATACAACCACTTCAGTCCCAGTGCAGCAGATGACAATACACTCAGTGAGAACAGGGCTTTCTTACTTGTGCCATTCAGGGTCCTTAAGCACGGCAGCACGATTAGCTCCCGACATCAAACTGCACAGTAGGCCACGTGGGTAAGCTCAGCAGGCTGAGCAATGAAGGGCAGCAGCAGGAACAGGAGCAGTCACCTATTGGGCCCAAGTCTAAACTAGTTCAGGGCTGATACCCACAGCAGTAGTGAGCAGCTCTCAGATGTGCATGTAGCAGGAAGACAGGTGCAGGGCCTCTGGGCAGCCACACTTCAGGTCCTGGCAAAGATTCAGAGGGGTCCAATATTCGCACTGCAATATGTTCAGCAGTGCCACAGGGGGCAGCACGTCTCCCCAGGGATGCCCCGCACATCCCACCAGTAGGGCGCCACTTCCCAGCTTCAGCATGCTCGTTTGCAAGGTTTAGGCAATCTCAGGCCTTCAAAAAGGCAGGTGCAGTCACACGCCGCCTCAACTCGCCACAGAAGGTGTCAGGAGAGGGCATCGGCAGTGCTCCACATCAAGGGCCAGCTCGTGCCTCGGCAGTCCCAGTCCCAGTGGGTGCCAGCAGCAGGGGAGTACCGCCCAGGGGAGGCCACATTCACCGCGTACCTGGGAGCGCCAATGTCCGTCCCCGTCACTCAACCACGCCGCACTCTTCTTTCGGTCTCGCTGGGGAGGTAGGCATGCTGCACCCCTGATCACTGCAGACTGCAGACTCATGGGACCTTACTTGGCAGACCGCAGAAGGGGCTCGCCGCTGATTCTTCCGCTGCTCCGTGCCAACGGCCAGCGGGCCGAGATCAGCAGCCTTGCCTCGTGGGCTGCGGGCCTGGCTCACTGCCTCCTCAAATGTAGCCCACTGTGCGGGTTCCACACCATTTACAGTGGTGGTTTCTCCCTCAATTGCAGCATGGTGGGCAGGCAACACAGGGAGGGACATTTGTGGCGGTGGATGCTGGGTGCTCAGCTGGATAAATGCCGGGTAAACGTGGTGAAGAGCAGAGCTCGCATAGAGCACATCCGCCATGATGGCTGCTCAAGCCACGCCCCATGGAACACACAGGCTTCATATTCCGCATTCTAATTGTATTCTTACCAATGTGCTATTTTATCTTATTTTGAAATATCGACATTTAGATTATTTGAATCCGTAATAATGATAACTAAAAGTTAAATACTTACTGAACTAATGGTTGATTTTAATTAATTTGTTAATAAATTCTTTTAAACTCATTCAAAATCTCTTTGTCAATTTCTGTGAAGCCCCTGTTGGACTACACTGTTCATGGTAACTGATGTAAATGATAGCTCCTTATCCTCTCTCCTTGTTGACTAACAAAGGTCCATATGACCAATGGCAGGGGTTATTTGATGATTATACACGACGTTTGAGATGCAAGAATCCCCACTTCATCAAATGGTAGCAGAGTGACGGTTAATGTCACAGGAGAAGAGGAGCTAAAATTGTTTGAAAATCTAAATTGATTAAACTTGCCCCAGTTTAGAATTGTCCATGTCCCTGAAGTCCATGGCCCAACCTTGAAGACTAAAAGAGTGTGGCAGTTCTGAAGGCATTTGCAGTGGTGGAGGTGTGAGTATTAATAGGGTTTTGCATTGCAGTTGTCTATGTTGAGCTTATGGTGTTGTGTTGAAGTTGTATGTTTTGCTTTCTGGTAGTGTTTATGGTTTAATTGTGTAAATGTATATAGCCATTTGATGCTGAGCAGTTGAAGTTGTTATTGGGCTCGTCACAGTCCAAGATCCCAAGACAGATAAGCGATATTATGGTTTTATTTGTCTGCTAAAGTTTTATGGTGTCAGTTTGTGAGGTACCATCAACCCCACAATTGAAATAGGGACTGTAACTGTTTGTTGTGATTGCACTATTAGGTATTGCTGCTAGTAGATCCTATTGCGCAAAGGTCAAGCTGCATCAGTCAGGGTGATGTCCACAGGTCGAGATTTCATTTGTGTATGTGTGAAGGTTAGAAAGAATAAATTTTTGTATGAGTGATTCCTTTGAATTCCTTAGTGGAGCAGACAAGGGTTATTTGTTTATTGTTCTTGCTTAAAGTTATGGAATTTTACATAAAAGAAATTGTAAAGGAGGGTGAACCGCTGGGATAGGTTAACTGGTGCGAAGTGTTGCACTAGTATTGGTTAGTGAGTCATGTACGAGTCCCTGTCCTTGAGGACGAGGAGGCTCCACCAGAAAGTATGCCAGGCCATTACGTGGCAACAACATGTGTAGTGGTTCATACGAGCTTGTGGCTTCGTCAATGGCACAAAATCACTGAAAAGAAGGGCGCATTAAGATTTTCACAGTATGGCACATTTGATCTGAAGGCCGTTGAAAATTTGAGGGTAATATTATATGAAATGAAGTCACCTCCTAGACCTGCACAAAAGAAAGCATTACATTCTGGGAGCATGCAGCACATGTAAAAGAGAGAGAAAAATATCAGAATAGAGCAAAGAGAGCAGTGTGTAATTACGCTGATGCCAACTGGTATGACGAACAGCATAGATGGAGGAAATGTGTAGTTGAGGGAGCTAGAACGTGCGCAACATTGACAACAGAGAATTCTAAAAAGAATCGGAAACAGGGAAGTGAAAATTCAGATACTGCAGAGAAATCTGGCACTGATAGTGATTCTGGTGATGATCTTTTGGATGCTCTGCTGTCCTCACGTCCACCGCCTTATGCTGCTCCATCATCAGATTCAGATAGTGCTACAACATCTAGTGGTACAGTTGCCACAGCCACTGTTGATCCTAATGTGATTCAGATTGGGGGAGCACTCCCAACTCTTTCAATTGCAGCTGCACCTGCAGAGACAGCTACTTCTGTAATTGCTCTGGTTCATTCAGCCTTTATTGTGACTGTTCCTGCACCAGTGTCACAAGTGATATCAGCTCAGACTCTAGCAATTCCTTTTGTATCTACAGCAGTACCCATTGCCCTGAATCCTGCTGTTTCAGGAGCTATAGGTGGAGTAGCTGCAACAGGGTTTATCCCAACGTCCCAAAATTCACAGATTGTTGCCTGGACCCCACCACAAAATGTGCAATTTGTAAAAGAAGAGAGAAAACTTGTTTTTTAACATCTCTAGTAGCTCAGGGAGGATGGGGAAATAGGACCATTCGATAATGAGATTTTACCCCCATGGTTTGAGGAGACTTCAGAGAGTACAGGGACAGGAGAGACAGAGTCACCATCGACAAGTCAAATGAGTGTTAGACTCTTAGACATACCAAACTTAAAGGTGGAATTGGAAGAAATCATTAGTGAATGTTTAGACATCTTATATCTGAATCAATACCAGGAAAATGAGTTGATATATCTGAGTAAAGAGGTTACTAGCATGCAGCTACCTACATGAGAAATTTACAGAATTGACAGGAAAATAAGAGGTACATGTCTCTAAAAGTATTCCTTTCCAGAAACGTTTCAGGGCACAACTAGATACTGAAGCAATTGTCCCCATGCGATCTTCAGGAACGAAGTTATACATTTCTGAATTGGTTAAATGCATTCAGAAATGGGGCTATTTTGACAGATTAGAGAGCAAATGGGAGAAAAAGCAAGGAAAGAAAAAGAAGCAACCAGATAGTGTAAAGGTAAATGTCAAACTGCCTCCAGCACCCACAGATGAAAATGAGTCTTTGACATTCCCTATGAAGGAGATACAGGTGGAGGATATGTTCATATAGTATAGAGTCAAGGTGATTTTGCGAAATTCACAAACAACATCCCTAAACTGAGGTAGAATCCTGCTCAAAGGTATACCTGCTCAAAGGTTTGTGAAAAGTTTGAAAGTTTTGTGAAGAGATTTGAATTCTTTTTTCAACATGATCTATTGGCTTAAGTATAAGATAGTCGAACAATGGCCATGTACAGAACCCACAAGAGATCTGCTTACTCATGCACATTCATCTGCGGTGAAGGCAAAGTATGATAAGGTGATTACTTTCTTGAAAGGGAAAAGTTCAAGAAAGAGACATTGATTGGTTAAAGATCAAGAGGAAGTCTCAGGAAGCTGAAGAAGCTGAGCATGCCTATTATGAACGATTGTTACAGGTATTTAAACAGCACAGTAGTCAAGAAAATCCTGAAAGGGGAGATATGGGTAGCTTTCCGTTACAGCTCATTCTTGGGTTGTGCCCAAAGATACAGTATGTGCATACAACAGAATGTGATTTGTTGGCAGTCTAAATCTTTAGATCAGATCTTGAGGTATGCTAAGTACTGTAGCGATGAACAGGAAAGGAAGCGAAATGGGCTCAGAAGGGGTTTCAAAATCAGCTGTGTATGGGAAATCCTGGTAGAATGCAAGGTGTTGGTTAACAGAGTGGAGGCAAAATGATGCAAGGTGGTGTTAGCATTTCACAAGGTAGAGGTCAAGGTGTTGTGGTTGCCCCAAATTCAGGTGCTGATATTGCGACGTGGAATAGATTGACTCCTTGCCATTATTGTAACAAGCTTGGGCACTGGAAGAGGGAATGCCAACAGAATCCTAATAGAGTAAGTGATGATGGGCAAATGCAAAATGTTGATCTGATTCAAATGCAGAATGTTCCAATTCACCAAGTGCAAATTCCAAATCAGTCACAAGCCCCAAAGTATCAGGTCTCACAAGCTTAGATGCCTCTGCAGAATGTGGGAAACCCCAGATATAATGTGAATTAAGCTTCAAGAACAAATCCATTTCAAAATCACAATCCATTTTAACAGTTCCCCATGTTTCATAACAAGAGTTTTGACTCTGACAACTGACAGTGATGTTGCCTGAAGGGGAAGTAAGATTGCCTACTTGGCGCAGTCTTAGAGGTAGACCAGAGTTGTCCATTTGTAGAAGGTGAGGTAAATGGCCACAAGTGTCATTTTTGATTGACACCAGCACTACCCGTTCTACTGTTAAAACAGAGGAAGTCCCTGTCCTAACCCTCTCGGGAAAGAAGTTCCAAGTTGTAGGTGTTACAAATAAGCAAATAACTAACCCTGTCTCAAAGAAGGTCCCTGTAAAAATAGGCTCATTGGAAGAGGATCATCAGTTTATTGTGTTTGACAATTTACTGTACACCGGACGGTATGGAGTTTCAAACACATAATAAAGATGTTGAATTTAAAATGGCCAGACATGGTACAGTTGTTGGATTGTTCCCTGTGAGAAAGGTAGAGGACTTGCCTCCTAATTTACGAGATAATGTGAAACCTGAAGTATAGGATTTTTCAGGGAAAGACACCACACTTATTAGAACTGTAGAACCTGTCTGAATAACAATTAAACCAAATGCTGAATTTCCGACAATGCCGCCATACAATCTGATATCTGAGACAGTGGCTGGAATCACTCCGGTGATTGAATCAATGCTACGACAAAGAATTTACAGAGAAATAGTCAGAAGACCTTGCAATTCGCCGTTCATGGGCCTGTAAAAGCTGACGGCAAATACAGAATAGGACTTCCATGTTGTCCCGTGATACCGAATCCAGCTACAATATTGTTCAGATTCCCTGTGATGCTGAATGGTTCACCATAGCAGACCTTTGCCAGCCATTTTTTTCCATCCCATTGCATGAGGACAGTCAATTTCTGTTCTCATTCAAATTTTAGAATAGAGTTTTGGCATGGTGCTGAGTCCAACAAGGGTATACAGAAAGCCCATTGATCTTTAATCCAATCTTGAAAAAGAATCTCAAGACTTTACAGATGCCATGCAATGTATTTCCTGTGCAGTATATTGGTGACCTGCTTGTATTGTCAAGTACACAGGACGCCTGTAAACAGGACATGATTGCCCTGTTAAATCATTTTGGTGAGAATGAACATAAGGTGTCCCCGAGTAAGTTGTAATACTGTCAAAAATTAGGCCCTGTATTTAGGACATCTCATTGATAAGAGAGCAAGAAGGTTGTCACAATAGAGAATGAATGCAATTTTAAAAATGAATCCACTGCAAATGCAGACAGCAGAATGTTTTTGGGAATGGTGGGCAACTGTAGACAGTGGATACATAACTTTTCCCTAGTTGCCAAGCTGGGTCTGACGCACAACGATGTGCCTGATCCGCTTCCATGAGACAATAATTGCTTAAAATCTTTTCTAGAGCTGAGAGAAAGTCTCTGTTGTGCCCCGGCACCAGGAATGCCTGATCGCAGTCAAATGTTCACTGTTATTTGCAGTAAGAGGGAGGGCTGCTCTCTCTCCATGCTTATTCAATTGCATGGAGACTCTCAAAGCTCTGTGGCATACTTTTTGACTATCCTTGACCATGTAGCCACAAGACTGACCAGCTGCCTCAAAGTGGTACAGCTGTTGGTGTCAGTATTGAGAGAAGCAAGCATATAGTCACGGGACATCCTCTTAGAGTAATGGTCCTGCACGCAGTGGAGATTTTGCTTACACAAACCAAGACTCAATATATGATAAATAGCAAACTCGCAAACTATGAACAATTGATTCTTGCAGCAGAAAAGGCCATTTTAAAAAGGTGTCAGACTCTTAATCCAGTTACATTGTTACCAGTGCCTGAAAATGAAATTGATGGGGAAGAGGTTGAGCATGACTGCCTTGATGTGACAGATTTATGCACGAAGACAAGACCTGATATTAAATAAGTCAGGGCGGAGTTTGCGTAGCATTAAAAAAACTCCACTGCGGTACGTGGAGTTCCGCGAGCGGGCGATGTTGCTTGTCCTGCCCGTTCGCGTGACGTTTCCGCCATACGGCAACACAGATTGCGTGTTTGGGGGGAATATCATGCGAACTGCAACATGTGGTCGCGCATGGGTGCGGCCATCTTGTTTTCTTCTTTGTTATGGTGCTGGGGCCTACTTTTCAAACCTCCCTAAATCTTTTCAATCCTTCTTTCCCAAAATCTTTTTTATGATCTTTATTATTTAATATTTTTCCCTCGGTCATCTTAAATGTATATTTTGTGTATTTTCTACTTTCTGTGTGTTTTTAGAGAGTTTTGTACTGTTTTTCTCTATTACTTGCGTCCTATTTTTTTTACTTTCTTCTTCTCCCTTAATTTTTTCATACTTTTTACATTTTCTTTTCTGCTTCACCCCCAGCATCATGGCAGAGACCCGTGCCACTGAAAAGGCGGCAAGTAGAGCCGCCTTTGGTGCAGAAGGCAGCGCCCGGAAGGGGTACAGCCCTGGTCCTTGTTTTCAGAGGTGGAGGTGGCAGCTCTGGTTTTTTTTGTGCAGCGCTACCTCCCCTACACTCTGGCAGCAGGCTGCAGGCCTGGGTCTGGGTACGGGCTTCGGGAGCACCATCAGCGGTGGGCGAGGGTGCGCCGGGCAGTGTATTGCTGCTCTGGGGTCCGGCGTATCCACAATTAGCTGATGCACCAGTGGTCCAACATCCTGGACCAGGACCTGCTGGACCTGCTAGGGGTTGAGGTCGCGGGGCTTGGTGAGTAGCTAATTATTAATATTATTATCACTCGTGTGTTCTATGTTATTGCTAATATTTTTCCCCAAATAGCAAGCATGCTGCTCACAGGGAGGTAAGTTACGTTTACAAATCTTATATTATGTGATCGTTATTCTTCTAGACAGGTGCTCGGAGCTACCTAATTATACTTGTTTGCAACTTGGGCTGATTATGTAAGAACTTAAGTTAAGTTGTGCAGACTAGAGAGAGACTCCTTTCCTTTATCCTGTCACTAAGATAGTGGTAGTTAGTATTAGTAATTTTGCGGCGCGCGTCCTCTCACTTCAGTTCTTAGAACCTTTTTGTAGCTCGTACAGTGACAAGCAACCAACCAATCAGGTGTATGCATGCGTCCATCTATGCATTTTAAAGAAAAAATGCAGACTTGGGGCCCGATTACGATGGCAGGCGGAAAAGCACTCCGACCGCCGTGGTAGCGGAAATTAACCGTCTGCATGTACCGCGGGAAAACCGGCGTTCAGATTAGGATGAACCACCAGAAAAATCCAACCGCGACGGTCAGATTCCATGAAAGACCGCCGGGAGCGTGCGGAGCAGGTAAAAATCCATCCACGGCGGTCGGTCCTGCAGCGGAAACACCCAAAACCGCTGCACGGCCAGCGGAGTGACCGCATGTTGAATTAGGATACCATTGCGGTGACAGCGGAACAAGCACCTTTTTCCGACCGCCGCGATCACAACCATTGGTGAATGGGAGAGCCGGCGGAAGGGCTGTTGCATTCCGACCGCCGCAATCGCAAGCACTGATGAATGGGAGAGCCGGCGGAAGAGCGGCTGTATACCCACCGCCGCGCTCACTCCGGAACAGCAATGGCGGACGACAAAAAAACACAACAAGGCTACCAAGTGTGGCTATTAACCTGGCTCAGCCTCAAAAAACACCCAACACACCCCAATGACACATCCCCATGGCAACAAAAAAATACAAATCCCAGGTCAACCCACCTGACAGGAATACACCATTTTGACCCACCCACATAGCTGAGAATAAAACCAGCCCCTTCCCTAACCAGAATCCTTTGCACTACTCCACTACTGAAGGGCCCAACCCCACAGCACAAAGGATAGACAAATCTGCACACATCACACCATCACAACAGCACACCCACCACACACATCACCACCACCTCCTCCGCACCTGCACCTTTAACCCATTTGCACATCACACACCATGTCACAGACGAAAATGCCCAAATTCACTGACAATGAGTTGTCAGTGATGGTAGATGAGGTAATCAGAGTAGAACCACATTTGTTTGGAAACCTGGTCCAACAGACACCATTAGCCACCAGAATGCAAATGTGGGCAAGGATAGCCAGCAGGGTCAATGCAGTAGGGACCATCCCGCGCACCAAGAAGGAGATCATGAAGCGGTGGCATGACCTCAAGAGCTAGGTGAAAGAAAAGAACAACAAGAACCGTGAGCTGGCTCAGAGGACTGGCGGTGGCCCTCCCATTCCACTACGAACATTCACGGTATGGGAGGAGAAGGTGCTTGACATACTGCATCCAGAGAGTCTCACAGGAATACCCGGGGGAGTGGAGGCTGGTAAGTACCAACAAATGTCTACCATCACACTGCTATGTACAGTCTTGCACAACTACAAAGCTACACCTCTTAGGTCAAAATGCATGCATGTGCACCACACTCTCCCCAACACATGTCTCACAGTTCCAACATCCACTCCCTCTGATTCACCCCAAAGGTAGCTAGCAATATTACCATGGGGGCAGGTGTACAGGCAGCCAGCACTACAACTCCCACCAGGCCCCCTTGTCCCAAAACTCACCAGGATGGAGCACTCCCCCCACCCCACCCAGAAGCAAGTGGCAGACATTGCATTCCCCTCATCAAACTAACAGGTAGCTAGCCATCTTAACAGGGAGGGGGTGGTTGTGTTTGGGAAGCCTGCACTACAACTCCCACCAGGCCCCCTTGTCCCAAAGCTCACTAGGATGGAACACTCCCCCCACCCCACCCAGAAGCAAGTGACAGACATTGCATTCCGCTCATCAAACTAACAGGTAGGTAGCCATCTCAACAGGGAGGGGGTGGTTGTGTTTGGGAAGCCTGCACTACAACTCCCACCAGGCCCCCTTGTCCCAAAGCTCACCAGTATGGAGCACTGCCCCCCCGGAGCAAGTGGCAGCCATTACATCCCCCTCATCAAACTAACAGGTAGGTAGCTATCTTATGCTCTCTTGTCCCACCCCTGAGCAGGATGGAGCACTCCCCACAACCATGTGTCAGCCATTACATTGCCCACCTTCACCCAACAGGTAGGTAGCCATCTTAACAGGGAGGGGGTGGTTGTGTTTGGGAAGGCTGCACTACAACTCCCACCAGGCCCCCTTGTCCCAAAGCTCACCAGGATGGAGCACTCCCCCCACCCAGAAGCATGTGTCAGCCATTGCATTGCCCACCTTCACCTAACAGGTAGGTAGCCATCTTAACAGGGAGAGGGGGGTTGTGTTTGGGAAGCCTGCACTACAACTCCCACCAGGCCCCCTTGTCCCAAAGCTCAACAGGATGGAGCACTCCCCACACCTACAACCATGTGGCAGCAATTCCCCTCAATTGTGTCACAGTACAGGTAGGTAGACAGTGCATGCACCCTGCCAATCCTCTCAAAAAGCATGGAGCCATGTGACCACACCACCCCTCACACGTCACCCAACATGGCATACATCCAATAGTCACTTCCTGTGTGCAGACAGCCAAGCATATGTAACTGTCACAGAAATGTAACGTTAAGCCAGCAAGTCACATTGTGAAGAAATTCAGGGCACAATCATGTCCAGCACTGAATGCTATGTGTAAGTGCCATGGTGGCAGAGCATGAAGGCCCATATGAACACAAAACATGCATGGTCAGTTGTTTAAAGAAAGTAAAGTACATGATATTACAAAGGTATGCAGAAGATTACAATGACTAGTTCTGGCTCAGATGTAACGTCTTCATTGCAGAGCAAACCAAAAAGACAAATCACATAAAGTTGATGGGCTGCAAGTTGATAGATGATGACATGTCCTTGTAATCACACAATCTGTACGTGGAACATGGTATCTATTTACATGTCACACCATGGACAAGTAATGTATGTACCTACACATCATGGCATGACGTGCAGTACCTTGCAGCCATACAAAGTGATATCACTGTAAACTGTGTGGTGTAACACATGTAACATCCAAACATCTAACACCATGCTGTGGGGTGCACTTTAATGACCATTTCACCTCTGTTCAACAGGAGATCAACAACTGACTGCTGCAGAAGACAACACCAACCTGCAGAGCCAGTCTCCACACTCGGAACATGGACTCTCGGATGCAGACTCCATAAGTTTCTCGGATGAGGAGCACCAACCTGGCCCGTCCGGACTGCCAGGGCGCACCACGTCCCAGGCCCCCACTGTCCCCACCACCACCACCTCAGCAATAACAACCGCGCTGACCCCTGCTGCAACGACCTGTGCGGCCTCAACCACCACCACCACCGCTGCCTGCAACACTCGCCCTGCCTCAGTGGTTACCAATACCATCACACAATCAGAGGAGGGCAGGGAGAGTCTGCGGGTGCGTAGAGTGGCAACGCCACAAGTCCGGGACAACAGGGCAGTTGGGAGGGCAACTGGGGGACAAAATCGAGAGGACACTGCGACCGAAGCCCTGGCCAACATCGCCAGAGTCCTTGGGGCATACGAACAAGCCCAGGGACACACGGGCCAGGCTCTGGAAGAATCGTGTGAGCTCCGCCTGCTGCTGAGGTCCATAGACACACGTATGGGCCAAATCGTGGACCTCTTGGGCCAGCTTGTGGGTGTTCTGAGGGACAGACCTGTGGCCCAAACTATGGCTCAACCCCCCTCCAGTGGCCCGCAGGATGATCCCCCCACCAGCCCAGCTGCGGCCACAGAGAGGGGTGAGCAGCAACAGGATGACTCCTCAGACACCGCTGATCCCGCAGCAGAAGCCCCCCCTGGAAAACGCAAGAGGGGCCGTCCGAGAAGCACCACGGGAGGATCACGTGGCAAAGCACCAGCCAAACGCAAGTCAAAGAGACAGCCATGATAGCACGTCTGTACACCTTGACATTGACTTTGTTGACTATCCTTACCCACACTGTCATGTTGATGGCAGGTGTCTGTTGGACTGTGTCACCTCATCAATGTGGTGACTACTCTATTGTCTTGTTTGCCATCACTGACAACTCATTGATTCACTTAGCACCATTTCTTGAAACATCACTTGTCTGTCACAACCACTCAATGTAAATAAACACTCTTTACACACCTATGTCTTTGTGTCAGCTCCATGTTTATCACATTATGTACAATGTTGACTCAGAACACAATGTACCAGAAGCTGAGATCGTGACGAGGCATTGAGAGTCTGAAGGGACCTAGAGAGACACAAGAGAATGACATTTACTCGTCAGGTGTTGGCATCACAGCCAGTACACAACACTAGTCATCGAGGTACACAAACCAGCACACATCACAAGGAGAAACAATCTCAACATAGACATCATGTAGCTGGTCAGGACTACACTGTGCCATAAACATAAGCCATCAGCACATAGCCAACAACAGGCAGCAGTCAAAAAGCTCCTCTCGGCCTCATCACCACCATCAAATACAGCAGACAATGGCACTGTTGTACAATGTTACTCACACTCAAAGGAAGTAGCGGTTGATGATTTGTTGGCGCAGGTCGACACCTTCCTCCTCTCCACTATCCTCGTCACTGGACATGTGTGGGCTTGAAGGGGGGCATCTGCGGCGCATCATTGTCCAGGAGCAGGGGAATCTCCTTGCGCAAGGCCAGATTGTGGAGCATGCAGCATGCAACAATTATCTGGCACACCTTTTTGGGAGAGTACATCAGTGCACCTCCGGTCCTGTCCAGGCACCGAAACCGAGACTTCAAAAGCCCAAAAGTACGCTCCACCACACGACGTGTCCTCCCATGGGCCTCATTGTAGCGGACTTCACCCGGGGTCCTGGGATTCCGCCGTGGGCTCAGCAACCAAGGCCGGTTGGGATATGCAGAGTCACCTAGGTGTCAGATACACAGAACAATTTTGTAATATGACTGTAGCTGCGGCCAGCATGTCATACATACAGCACAATACTTGACTCCGCTAACTCACCTACAAGCCATGCACGGTCAGGATGCAGATTTGCCATCATATGTGGTACGATGCTGTTACGCAGGATGTAGGAGTCGTGGGCTGAGCCAGGGAATCTGGCACAGACATGTGAGATCATCATATCTGCCTGGCATACAACCTGCACATTAATGGAATGGAAATGCTTCCTATTCCTGTAGATGTGCTCACGTGCCTGTGGCGGAACCAGGCCAACATGGGTGCAGTCAATGGCACCAACAACATTAGGGATGTGGGCAAGGGCATAAAAATCACCCTTCACAGCTGCCAAATCTTGTCTTTGTGGAAAATGGATGTAGGTGTCCTTGTATACCATCATAGCGGACAGGACATCACGTAGCACCATGCTGAACATTGCCTGCGACATCCCACCCTCGCTGGCCACCGTGTACTGGAACGAACCAGTTGCAAAGAAATGCAGGGCCACCATCACCTTACATGTTGGTGACACAGCAGTTGGATATGTCCTGCGAGGCCTCAGATGGGGCTCCAACTGAGCACATAGGTCTTGGAGGGTTTGCCGATCCAAACGGAACTTACGGATGATGTCCACATCCTCCATGCCCGCCAGCAATGTGAATGGACGATGCACATTTGGTCGCCTCCTACATAAGATAAAAGGGGACACTTGTCAATTCAATTCCCCTATGAGATGTGTCCAACATCTTACGTCTTGACTGACGCAGCGCCAACAATGACTGGCCTGAAACAACAGCTTACAGCACAAATCACATGCAGAGACAACTTGACCCCAAGTAGTTGTACACGTGATCAGTATGTACAAACTGAGTACACCCGAGACAGATTCAGACTATGTGAACGTAAAATGGGACATTCCGACATCTTGTGTCACCAGCCCTGAGAGTACTTGACACAGCACATGTCTGAAACAGCAACACTGCTGTCTCCTACGTAGCTGCTGTACCTGCCACACCTTCTTGCGTGAGTCGGACAGGGCACACATTAACAACACAATGAGTACAGTGTGTGCATAAAGATCAAGTATCAAAATGAGTTCAGCAATCTACACAGTGAAGTAGGCACATTAAGTAGTCAGTCCATCATTACTGTGTGTTGCTTAGCCATCTCACACATTGACATGTTTCCACATTTGAGAGTCCATCACACAACAGATCTGTGTACATGCACAACAACATCATCAGTGACATGTGAGGGAGTACATGCCAATGCATGTAATCCAGTGCACTGACATGGCATGTGTAGATATCAGTGAGTTAAATGTCACACTAGCATTCAATTTACCTATCTGGTGGCATGAATCATTGTAAGTGTGGAGTGTTCAATGATGAGAACTGGCCATTGCCATTGCTACAACATGATGTGTCCATAGGTGCCCTAAGCGTGCACCGCCACCGCAATCACGGTCATTGGCACCAATAGAAAAATGACAAATTGTGGTACCGACCGCCTGGGCCCCGCGGTGTGACACCACCAATGCCCATGCCCATTCAGCCAATGCGAACCGCAATCGCGCTAGTGGAATACACAGTTTTGAAAATCGCGGTAGGCGTGCTCCGCTACCGCGGGGCCGGTCATTGGATACAATTGTAAGATGCACGATTGCGGTAGCGACCGCCTGGGCCCCGCGGTGTGACACCGCCAATGCCCATGCCCATTCAGCCAATGGTAACCGCAATCGCGCTAGTGGAATACACTTTTGAAAATCGCGGTAGGCGTGCTCCGCTACCGCGGGCCGGTCATTGGATACAATTGTAAGATGCACGATTGGGATAGCGACCGCCTGGTCCCCGCCTTGTGACACCGCCAATGCCCATGCCCATTCAGCCAATGGGAACCGCAATCGTGCTAGTGGAATACACTTTTGAAAATCACGGTAGGCGTGCTCCGCTACCGCGGGCCGGTCATTGGATACAATTGTAAGATGCACGATTGCGGTAGCGACTGCCTGGGCCCCGTGGTGTGACACCACCAATGCCCATGCCCATTCAGCCAATGGGAACCGCAATCGCGCTAGTGGAATACACTTTTGAAAATCACGGTAGGCGTGCTCCGCTACCACGGGGCCAGTCATTGGATACAATTGTAAGATGCACGATTGTGGTAACGACCGCCTGGGCCCCGCGGTGTGACACCACCTATGCCCATGCCCATTCAGCCAATGGGAACCGCAATCGCGCTAGTGGAATACACTTTTGAAAATCGCGGTAGGCGTGCACCGCCACCGCAGGGCCGGTCATTGGTTACATTTGAAAAAAGCTGACCTGGAACACCAATTGCAGCAGCTGAGTACCACTGAAACAACCCCAGGGGGCTATATATGTCTGTGAGAGAGCCACACATTTCCACTGCATCCAGACACTGCTGCCTGCCATTCTTCATCCTCAACTGCTGCTGTTCCTGTCTCCTGGACCCAGTGATGGCGAGAACTGAGAACATCAGGGCCCGTCCCTTCACCACAGAGGAGCTGGAGGTCCTGGTGGACGAGGTGCTTACACACTACGGGAGGCTATATGGTGCTCCTGATGTAATGGTAAGTGTTTCAGAGTGAAATTTGGAGAGTGCCAAGAGTGCTCACATGATGTTGCTCTGCTGTAGTATGTGCCTGCGAGTGCAAGTTTGTGTGATACACTGCCTAGCATGCTGACTTCATGTCAATGGGGTGTGTAGCCTTATTACCACAGATCCATGGCTGCATTGAAGGATGGGAGGGACATGCAGTGTCTTTGCAGCCATACAGTAACACTGCTGGTTTGGAAAGTGGAAGTCAGAACAAACATTGCCTGTGCTAATGGATGTCAGAGTCCATTCGCTTTTCACATGCTCATTTGGGACATTAAAAATGTGTTTCGTCCAGAGGGTACTGAAGGATGTGTGTACACTTTTCATATTGTCACCATGGATATGTGAGCATTATGCACAAGATTGAAATTGCTGAGGGTGACACTCTTGGTGGAAAATCGCCTTTGACACATCAGAGTGATCTACTTCTGAAACATCCTCCTTCCATTGATTTCATAATGTGTACTGACTTGCATGTGTAAGCACTGTTTGACCTCTCATATTGTACATGCATGTGATTGTTCAGATGGGCCAGGTTTAACCTCAGTGTGAGTCCCCCTGGCCTGCACAGATACTGCCCAATTTGACAGGGACCCATCAGTAAATGGACAGAGTGAGACATATGTGTTGTCTGCCACCCTGTTTCTCAATGAGCTATCTTAGGCCTGATGATTGCACAAGACAGACCTTGTGAGAAGGGTGTGAGAATGTAAGATCATGTCCCTAGATGTGACATCCACGACACAGTGAGCCACTCACAGGCCAAGGACATTGAGGGGTGTGTAGTGTTGGAGACAGTGAGTCTTACCCAACACATCATTTCCAACATGATGTATGTCTTGCTCCCTCACATACTGCATCACAGATGAGGGCCTTCTTCACATTGCTTTGTGTGCTGCCATTCTGCATGTGTATGAGATGGCCAGGTCCTGTGTCCATCCTCATACCTAAATGCATTTCAATCCGATTATCTGATGCAAATGTACTACGTGTCATGCTGTATGGCCTCTGCTCAAGGTTTCTGTACAGCTGTGCTAAGTGTTTGCATGCTCCTGTACTGAGACACAGTGGAACATGACCCAGTGTCCCTGAAACTTCCTCTTCTTGTCTCCCATGCCGGAAGCTTAAAGTCCGCCAGCGTAAGGCCTTATGGAGGGCCATTGCACGCAAGGTGCGGGCTCTGGGTGTCTCCAACCAACGGCACACACACTGTCACAAGAGGTGGGATGACATCTGCCGGCTGAGCAAAAACGTGGCAGAGATGACGCTGGGGCTGCTCCCTCAGACTGGAAGGTTGTATCGCAGGAGCATGACACCACTAATGGCCCGCATCTTGGCTGTGACACACCCAAAGCTGGATGGATGTTTGAGGGCCCATCAGCAGCAAGTTGGGGGTGAGTATTCTGCGAAGGGTGACTTTGGGTGTGAGTGACTGCATGTATCCCAACCCTGCGCCAGTGTTGAGCTCTGTGATGTTTCTAGTGTGATGCAATGGCTTGTAAGTGGCCTCTGTGTTGAGTGCAGCTGCCATGCATTTTTGCTACATGTACTTTCTCATGTGTTTAAAATAATGGCCATTGACATTGCAAGATGAGATGTAGCCTCATGCCATCTGCTGCATTATGGGTGTCATAGACATCACCGGGAAGTGAACAGCTGTGTTCCTCATCTTAGTGTGCTTTTGTCGATGTGTGCAGTGCCTGACTTTGAAATTGTGAGAACTACACATCTGACAACAATGTGCAAGGGTCGTTGTGCTTCAAAGCACAACATGGTGGACATCAGTAGCTCATGGCCATAGTATAAGGACATTCTGGAGTCAGTATCTGTGTTGTCCCCTTAAAGTGACTCCGTATGTGACTGTGACAACATGTTGAGATGTACATCTATCTCACCTACAGGCACGTAGGTATGCTTACAGGAATCAGTATGTCAGGTAACAAGGAGGCACGGGCCAGCTATTTGGCAGTGTGAACGTCACATGGGTCATTAATGCCAACTATGCATGTTTCCATGCATCTTCAGACTTTTGCATAAAGCTTGCACATGCAGACTGCACAGGGTGGTGTGCAACATGGGGGTATCATATTCTATTTTTGTGCTTTGGTTGCATATGATGTTTGTGAGTAGGGCACTATACTGAACCTACGTCTCTGTCTTTTGCAGCATCTACCGAGGGCACAGAAGGACAGGGGACGGACACCAGTGGTGAGGCATCTGGCACGACTGCTACACATGAGCTCACTGACACTGATGTGACCAGCGCCTCGGAGGGGGACAGGAGTGTCCTGGAAGAATCACGCCCAGAAACACCAACCTCAACATCATCTGACTCTAGCGGTGACTCCTCGATGTTGGCGGGCACAGGGAGTGGGAAATCTGCCTCTTCTTCCACCACACATCGTCCTGTGCCCACCCTCCCGGCTACTACCACTAGTGCTGCCCGTTCCCGCAGCAGTAAGAAGGGTAGAGTGTCCTTCCCCCAGGCACCGCTGCCCCTGCCCCTGTCTCCCCTGCTGCCCTCAGTGTTGAGGCGGTGGACCTTTTGCGCCAGCTGTGTGTGGGTCAGACTACTCTCCTGAATGCCTTCCAGGATCATGACAGGAAGTTGGCCCAGGTAGTTGCCTTCATGGAGGGCATTCATTCTGACATGGGTGGGCTGCACAGAACTGTCCAGTCTTTGTCCTCCACAGTGACGGCAGCCATTCAGCTGTCACAGGCTCAGAGTCCAGCTCCAGTCCCATCGGCAACTACCCTGCCAGTGGCATCATCTGACGAGAGTGGCCATACACCACAGCCCTCAGGCTCCAAGTACTCAACACGCAGCACACAACAGCAGCACTCCAAGCGGCCCAGAGCACAGACACCATCCCCCAAACCAAAAACAGGCACACAGGAGTGCAAAGGCAAAAGCCCTTCTGGTGACACTCAGGGGCATCAGGCCAAGAAGCAGGCCTCAGGCTCACAAGCATCCAAATCACCCCATCCAAGGACACTCCCGTCCCCAAACCTGCTCCCAAAGGCAAACAAACAGTTGCCCTGCCTGCTGTGAAGCTGGTGCCTGCAAAGAGTCCGCACAAACAGCTCTCTATGGCAGATTCACCCACAACCTCAACTCCCACCCACACCCCTGTGAAGCTGGGACAGGAGAGCAATGTGGGGGGTTCACCTGGTCAACAGGGGATGGAGGAGAAATGGCAAGGCCAGCCCAAGCGTAACACCAGATCCAGCAAATCCCCACAGAGAGAGCCACCTGCATCTGATGCACCTTTGGTTGAGAGTGAGGCTGTGCCCGCCCCACTTCCCACTCCTCCCAAGACAATTCTTACCTATCGAATCCCCAAGAAGTGGAAAGGCAGCCCTCCACATTCTCCCTCACACACTGTGTCTCACGGCAGCATGTCTCCGCCTCCCCGTGCCACCATGCCACCCGGTCCAAGCAGCCCTCCGGCTCCAAAGCCACTGATGCCTCTACCTCAGCTGGTTCTCTCTCTCCCAGGTCCAGTCCTGCAACTGGCCCCGACAATCAGCCACCTCCCAGTTCAACTGACAGCCAAGTGTGAGGCAAAGTCCCTCTCCCAAACCCATCACTCCCACAGCGGTGCCTGGACTGCCCATTTGTATCCCCAGAGCTGTGCTGATTCTCATGGCAGTGTACGGTGTTACCTATTCCCTGTGCAGTTCCTCATGCACACATGTACATACTTTGAACTATGGACTGGCCAATGGCCTTGCTGTTTGTCACTTTGGATGCCCATTCCCTGTGCAGGGTCTCATGCACACATGTACATACTTTGAACTATGGACTGGCCAATGGCCTTGCTGTTTGTCACTTTGGATGCCCATTCCCTGTGCAGGTTCTCATGCACACATGTACATACTTTGAACTATGGACTGGCCAATGGCCTTGCTGTTTTCTACTTTTGGTGCCTATCTGAGTAATATGTAATAAAGACAGTTACTCCTGTTGTCTGCTTTGTCTGTGTCCTTGCTAAATAAAAGGTTTTATGTATGGGTATGGTTTCATGTGACACATGCTCTGTATGCCACTTCAACATTGCCAATTGGTTGTTTTACTTTTTCAGTGTTTGGCAGAGGTGATGGTTCTTTGTGATGATCTACTCTTATCCTAATCACTCTATGGTCAGGTTTGCTACATTGTACACGTCATGTTATGATACAATACCACTTGCAATTGCGTGAAAAGTTTTTAGGAAATTCAATACTAAGTGGACCTTACAGATTTCAATATCAATATAACATTGGCCAGATGCTAACAATTTACAAAAATATTTTTATTTGTTCAACACAATTAAATATTTTTTCTTTCTTTTATCATTTTTTTGTTAAAAATTAACACTCATATTTCATATTCGTATTCAAGAAATAGATACAGTGCATGTCACTCCACTCCGTTGGTGTTATTCTATAATAATTATAACCAAATCCTATCCAGACTTTCTTCCACATTCATCCACTATTTACCTGATCATGTAATTTGATACAAGAATTCATAGCATATATTGTATTTTTAGGCAAAACACAGTTTGTCCAGTATTTTCATTACAAATGACTATTGGTCAATGCTAAACATGATTAAAGTTGTATCCATGTGGAATATATAACAATTCATTGAGGATGTGGATTCACCTATAGGGATATGGCATCTGTTTCAATTGAAGAAAACATTCAATATAGTCATGGCTAAAATCAGTCGTGTCCTATGCGCGTTTCGGCTTTGAGCCTTCATCAGGAAGCCATGTTTGATGTAAATCCTTATAACTGGAAGTTGCAAATATGATTTTGAAGAAGGTGGCCAAATACTTTGCGTTTTATGTATGGTCTACAAACCAATATCGGTGGTTCTCAAGTGCTCCAGACCAAGCAAAAGATCAGATGTAGTGTTATCTGATATGTTTAGGTTCTTTATTCATCCGGTTACTGGTACTCCTTACTCTGCCCGTTCCGGTCGTCGCTTACAATATGCGATTGATACCGGTCCGCTTGCCAGTATCACATTTTCAGCCGGCTGCGGAGTCCCGTTCGTAATAACAGAGAAGCTCACCAGTATCACATGTAACACCCAACTACGTGGTCCCGTTTATAATAGCACTTGCTTTGAACTATGGACTGGCCACTGGCCTTGCTGTTTGTCACTTTGGATGCCCATTCCCTGTGCAGGTTCTCATGCACACATGTACATGCTTTGAACTATGGACTGGCCACTGGCCTTGCTGTTTTCTACTTCTGGTGCCTATCTGAGTAATATGTAGTAAAGACAGTTACTCCTGTTGTCTGCTTTGTCTGTGTCCTTGCTAAATGAAAGGTTTTATGTATGGGTCTGGTTTCATATGACACATGCTCTGTATGCCACTTCAACATTGCCAATTGGTTGTTTCACTTTTTCAGAGTTTGGCAGAGGTGACAGGCACTTTAGTTCTTCAAGACCGTGAGGCCTGAGGGTGCAATGATGGTTGTTTGTGATGATCTACTCTTAATCACTCTATGGTCAGGTTTGCTACATTGTACGCATGTCATGTTATGATGCAATACCACAACAAAGGTGATTTTTATCCACAGGATTACTTGCGGGGTGGCCATGGTCCTTCATATCTGTGTGATCTTTCTTGATGTGTGAACAGCAGTGTTGATGTGTGGTCATCTTGTGTAGGCCTGTCTTCCTAGTCACACGGGGTAAATTTGAATATGTGAACTTCAGTGGTCATACAGTGTGAATGGGCTGTCATTGTCAGTAGTGTTGATGTGTGTGTGCCCCTGCAATGCCAACTGCACACATGTATGATCCAGGTAATGAGTGCTTGTTTGTTTCAATTGTCTGCCATGTGCTTCAGATTGTGGGCACATGTAGGAGTTGTAGGTTGGGCACTGTACAGTGTGTTGGTGTGTCCTTGCACTCCTGGGGGACACCTACTTGTTGTCGCTGCCAGTTGTGAGTATGCAGTGTGTGTGCCTGCCAAGACTGTGTTGTGTTTTGTTGATCAGCCATGTGTCTTGTTACTGTTTGTGCTCACTGTGCAGACCTGCTCAGCCACACTGACATTATTTGTGAGTTTTCTCATGCATTGCTGTCACTTGACCCATTTTTGGCTCCAGTATGGCATGTGGTATGTGGAGTCATGCCATCCCCTATATGTGCTTCTGATGCCTACACATTGTGAGTAACTCCTCTATGTGTTTGTGTACTGTTCACTCCTCACCTGTCCACTACTGACGTATACACCACTTCAATCTCATGTCTTCCATCCCATGGCTTGCCAGTGTGTGAGCCTCCCCACCACTTCATAGTGTGACACTATGCTGTGTGAGGCTGAAATGTGTACAGGACCAATGTGCCACTCAGGACAGTTGCCCAAATTAGTTATGTGTTGTTTTCTTCAACTGTTTTGCAGTCATGGTTGCTCATGTGCAGTGCATATGTTTGAGTAGCATAGTCCTCTAGTCATGTTCTTTGCCCCTGGGTTTCCCTTAGTTGTGCATCTGTGGGTGATGGTTAAGCTGTATGTGTGTTTGCTGAGGTACTGCTACCCTTCCTGAGTGTGATGTTCTCTGTGTGCTGTGATGATTTGTGTTGTGGGAGTTCATGGTGTGGCACTCAGATATATGTGCTACTGGTTTGGTTGGTGTGCACACCATGCTTGGTGTGCTTGCAGTGCTGTCAGTGTGTGTTGCCTTGTACTTGCCTGGTGTGCATCCCCTGATGTCCAGCTGAGTTTGCTATGTTATGGATTGGTATGTGCATCTGTTGTGTTTTTGTTGTGGATGTATGCAGTGTTTGGCCTGTGTTGGCTCTTTCTACTGACAGATGCTATGTGTGTGTGATGTTCTATTTGCATGAGATTGTGTGTGAGTAGTTGTTGCTGTGTGATACATGCAGATGTGTGTTGCAAGTGTAGTGTGCATTACTTGTGTGTCTGGCACATGCAGCAAGGTGGATTCTTGTTCCTGAGCTTGTTTTGAGTGCACATTGGTGGTTTCTCCTCCAATGTTTGACCTGTCACTTGTCAGGATTGTGCATGTGCAAGCTTGTGGTACACTGTGACACCATGTTCACTTGATGAGTGGTGTGGTGTCTCAGTCTGTGTCAGCTGATTGTCCCATTGATCCCAGTTATTGTTCATGTTTGCTTTTGGATGATGCGATTCTTGTTTGTGTTGGGGTATGGTGTCTGGGCATTGGCCCTGAGTGACAATGTTGTGTACTCCTGTTCTGTCTGTGGTCACATTGCCTTTCCACTATTTGGCTGCACATGTCTGGGCTTGTTGGACTTCTGTGGATGTTGTTTGTGAGCTTTGTGTCTGGCTATTTTTTTTGTGTCAGCATTGGTTCAGGCATCCCTGAGTGTGAGTGTGAATTTTGTGGATGCACCACAGGGAGTGTGATTGGTTGTCATTGGACTCACAGGACATCATTTGGACCATTCTGTGTGTTTCTCACAGGTGTTGTGTGCTGCAGGTGTGAGGTGGGTAGAGGAGGGGTATGTGTGAAGGTTCCTACTTGTGTTTGACAGTCAAGGAGTGTGACAATGAGCCATGTGTGTTGTGCTGATGACATAAATGTCAAGTAAGTGGAGACAGATGTGTGGCTGGTCACTGTATGACTTCAGACACTTCCTATCATTCCTGTGCCTATGCATGGCCTGCCTTGATGTCTCCCTGAGTTGTTGCACAGAGGTCACTTTGGCTTAATTTCACTCACTGTGCCAGCCATGTCTGATTTGATGGCCTAAGGGTGGTGTGATATGTTCCTTCTCTTGCATGTGATGTACAGATGCTATGTGGCTTGCTCCATGGTTTTCCAGCACTGTCCACTTCACTTCTGGCTGGCCCATTCATTGTCCTCCATTGCTGCTGACCTATGGTATGAGTATGTGGCTGGGTGTCAGTGTGGGGTGTTTGTGAGTGACTTGACAGGCAGTGTGAACAGTTCATTGGAGGTTCATAGGCAGTGTGAGTCTTCATTTTGTGATCATACTCAGTTTGCTTCACAGGAGTGGAAGGTTGGTGTGAGGAGGAGGGTTGTCCAGCCCCTGAGCTTCTGTGCAGGGTGTTCCTCTTCACCCCCACCTTCCCAGTCAATCTCCCGTGTCCTTTGATGTGTGAGGTGCAAGGTCTGGCTACACCTGGCAGATTAATTGTGCAAGGGGGGCACAGGAGGAGCACACAGCATGGTCCCAAATGGGTGTGGGAAGAGTAGTGTGGGAAGGGTGAAGGTGGAGCCCTGTGAATCTTTGCAGACTGCCCATGCCTGGCGCAGGCCCTGCCTACTACATTGTGCGCAGGTTTTCCCACATCTTCACCACTGCAGTGACGTGACCGGGACATTGCTGTGATTTCATGGTTGATGGGTGACCCGGATGCGGAGGGGTGAGTTTCTGGCAGGTGGGAGATGTGTGGGTACACTGGGGGATGTGTTCCTATCCCCACCAGAGTGTCTGATGTGGACAGGAACCATGTGTCAGCACAGGAGTTGTGTGTTGTGGTTGTGTGCGGAGTTGTGTATTTGCGTACCTGCAGCGTTGTCCGCGACGGTGCATTATTTGCTGGTAGTGGATGAGGTACAGCACCGGAAGCGCTTGGAGAGCTGCATCCATTGCGATCAGGACCGGGTGGAGGCGACCGGGAGTCTGGTTTCTTGCTCCGCTGTCCTGCTTCCGCCGTCTCTGGGTGGGTTTGTGGCATTGTGATTTGTACGGCGGATGGAACATCATTCCGCACGGCGGTGAGTCTCTATTGGCTCCCTCCGCCGCTGTGGCGGGCGCAAAATTCTGGCGGTTCACCTGACTCCGCAGCGGACGGAAAATGGGCTATGTTTGCCCATCATAATATGGCGGACGGGAGGACCGCTGCTGGAGTGCAGAAAAGGGCATTTTCCGCCAGCGCCACGGATGTGCCTCCGCCCGCCATCGTAATCAGCCCCTTAGTGAATTGGCCCGTCAAAGAAGGGTTGAGAATGATTGCGAATGAAATTGGAACTTAGAAGCAAATATCATTGATTGTAATTTATTCCAAAGTCTTTGGAATAGGCGGGCTAGGTAGGTTTAGGATATGTGGAATCGATTGGACGGTCCGCGATACTAGTCTACTACTACTTGATATGATTTAGGAAAGTTCAATGTTATTGCAATTGCCGTTTACTGTCCAAATGTTTTGGGGAGAGATTATTTATTTACCACCAATTATTTCTTGTCTCTTTAATTATGTCTTACATCAGCATCCAGGGACAAGAGGTCGTCCGAGGTGGGTGAGGGAGCTAGTGGTGCCTCACAGGAAGAACGCTCTTTGGTTGACGGCTCTGCTGGCCCCAGTAAGTCCTCTTGTTGTTAATATATTTCCCTAACTTTTACTGCTCCTTAATTTGAACTATTTTCTACCTGTTTTCTAATTTAATTTTTTGCCCAAATCCTCTTTGATTTATCTGTTTGAAAAATCTTGTTATGCCTGCATTATCCTATTTACTAAGTTATTTTATCTATCTAGTGACTGTATTTTACCTCAAACTGCCTCTGTCTGTACTAGTTTGTCTGTAGCTTCTTTTCTTCTGGTTTTTCAGTCAGCTTTCCCTCTCCCCATATATATTTTGTGGACTGCCTAGTGGTGGTACTGTAAGACTCAGAGAACCCATTGGTCCTTACTGCTCTACTGGTACTAGTACTACTACTCTGCCATGCAGAATGCATGCCCAAGTAAGGTATTCTACGCATGTTTGTTGAGATGAGAAGGCTTTCTTTTACTTTCTCATGCTCAATCAGTAAAACAAGAGAGTGTCCATGGTCAAGTTGGACACCCCAAAGTTGTGTCTTCTTCTTATCTAGGCCTAGTATTATTAGCAGCAGTTGATGGTGAACTGATTACCGTGCACCATGGCTGGAAGGAAGTATGAGGAGGAGGATGAGGACGACACCATTACATGTGCCAACCAAGAAGACTTTGGTGCCGATTCCGATCTCGGCCGGTAGGGCTCCGAATCGGATTTGGCTTAACCGGATCCGATTCGGAGCCCTATTTCCCGACCGATTCGTACGCGCGTCCGGGCGAGCGAGTACGATGTGAATTCGCCGACCGACTCGTCCGGGCGTCCTGACCGCTCCGACCGACTCGTTCCCGGGTCGAACCGCACCGACCGACTCGCTCGGACTCGACTCACACCGCGCAATGGAGACGTTCCCCGGCCGGGTAAGTACGATGCGCGCCGCGAGCAGTCCGACCGAGCCGCGCACTCCGGCTCCAAAGAGCAGTCAGAGCCGTACTTTGGGGGTCCGTGTCGGACCCCCCTGTACGCGTAGCCGCGTGAGTCGCACACAGGGGGGACCCATGGGTCCCCCCTACCTGTGCGTGTACGGCGCGAGTCGCTTCGCCGCGTACACGCTGTAGGGGGCACCCTTGTCCGCCTCGCACCCATTGAGTCAATGGGAGCCCGCGTACGCGTTGTACGACAGGCTCCCAATGGGAGTCTGACCGACTCGAGTCCGATGGCATACGTGCGCATCGTACTCGTTCGGTTGGGCTGCCAGAGTCCGATTCGGTCGGAAATCTCTCCGAGTCCGGCTCGGTCGGAGAGATTTCCGGCCCGAATCGGAATCGGCCCCTTTATGTCCGATTGTCCGGCCAGTTGGCCACTCTTATTTATTTTCAAAAACTCAGATTCACCATTAGCTCTAGCCACTCAGTTCAGTCCTTTATAGGTTGTCTTCTTGAGAGGCTTTTCAAAAATTGCCACCAACAAAAACAAAATGCCCAACCGAATATTTTATATTTTTTGATAGTACATCCTGTGACTGTACCCGAATTGCTAGTGATGTGTGTGGTGTATGTATTTTCAATTTTGCTACGGAAAAAATAAATAGGGGGAGGCACATATGGCATCTAAAACATGTTTAATGTTTTTTCTAGCTACACCGACCACCATTGCCGCGGCCAGCGGGGACGGCGGCCCAACCAGGGAGCAGATCCGGCTGTTGCAGGGGGTGAGTCAGCAGCAGTGGCGGGCGATGGGAAGTCATAATGCTTGCTTATTGACAATTTATATACTCACTGCAGGGTGTACATTGTACTGTTGAGAGTGAGACTGAGTTATCAACAGTTGAAGCCACCCCTCTTTACTTAGCTTTAGCATATACAGCGGGAATTGAGTAACTAATGGCCTCTTCTATCTTCAACTCAGGAGAGAAAGTTCATGAAGAAGAGTCAGACCTTGATGGGTTGATGGGAAAGAAGGCTGGAAGGAGGAAGGACGGGTGAAATGTAATATAACTGGCAGAGAAGGATGCGTGGGTGAAAAGATGCATATATGTGGCTGATAGGATGCATGCATGGGTCGTGGGTGAAGGATGGGTGAAAGGTGAAAGAAATTATGCCTGCCTGCGTGGGTAAAAGTGTATGGGTGAAAGGAATCCTCCGGGCGGTTTGATGGGTCAAAGCAAGGACCCAATGGTGGTTAAAATGACAAATGTATGTTGGTGAAAGGTTTGTTGAGAATGATAGACATGTTTGGATGAATGGATGGTACTAGTATTCATAGTGAAGATTGGATAAAGAGAATGTAAAACATAAACGGTGACTGAGTAACAAAGCCAAGGGTGAAGAATAAAAATAATGCTAGAAGAAAAATGCAGTGAAAAATGGAAAAATCCCTGGGAAGAAGAGTAAACAAAGAATGTTTTTTTATCAAGGTTTTTGATTCAGGTTGTATTTCAGACTAACTACTACCTTGACTCCCAGTAGTTTTCAAGCACAACATATATGTACCCCTACCAACCCAACATCATCAATCGCCTCCTTTCGAGGCCCACTTTCTACCTATGGTATTTCATCAGTGTCAGCCATGGATGGCCTATAGGCTGCATGGTAAAGTAAATAATGTTCCCTAGCTATATATATATTTTTTGGGCGTCAAGGAAAGAAAGCCTAGTAGTCAGGGAAGTAGAGCTTGTCCTCAAACTCTGGTGGTTCACCCAGAAGTAGGTCATCTAACATACTACTTCCATGACCTGAGTCTCCGTCATCTTCCTCCTGTGGTACTTCAGGTATGGTGTAATCCGGTGGTATAGAGTGCTGATTCATTTTGATCATGGTTAATCTCTCCATGTTTTGGGGCAAGAGACTGGTCCTTCGCACTGTGACAATGGCACCAACAGCACTGAAAACATGCTCAGCAGAGACACTGGCATCAGAGCAAGCCAGATAGTTATTGCCAGACTGCCGAGCCCAGGCCATTGGCACCTCTTCCCATACCAATATACCAATGGGTTTTGATCAAGGTAGACCTCTGTGTCATCCAGATAGGCCTGGACCATTCGCTCAATGTTCATTGCTCGTGTTCCACTTTGCTCGACCTCTTTTGCCTTCGCCTCTGCACTGGACTTAAGCTCTGCCAGTAGAAACCATTCAGTTGCAGATTTGGGGGCTGATGCTCCTGGTCTTGGTGTTGTTAATGGTGTTCTTGTCATTGGTTTTGGCTGCTGTGAGCCAACAGCACTGCCCTCATGCTCTGAACTTGAAGGCTGCCCCACAAGACTTGTGCCCTGGACCAGTGGGCCTCTAATTCCCTGCCAATCTTTTTCTTCCTCGCTTCCTTGCTCAGCTTTCCATGTTTTGTATTTTCTAACATCCCCGTCTGAAAAAGGAATGAAAGTGGACAGTAATGGTTTGTACTGTGGGTCAAGAATTGTGGCACAGATGTAATGTTTGGAGGACACAATGTCTCTTTGCACCCTTGTATTAGCAGACAAGCGAAGGATTAAGCTCTCCACCAAGTCCTAAAACCTTGACCTACAAAAATATTGCGGAAAAAATATCGTAAACATAAGTATCGACACCCTATGCTTAAAAAAGACATTACACAAACATCGATAAAAATATATCGTCTATAAAAATATCGATGGCAAAAATATAGACAACGTAAATATAGTTCACAAAAATATCAATAACACCAAAAATATCGATATCAGCAATATCGACTACACAAATATCGATAAAATACATATAAATAAATCAAAAAGAACATTTAAAATTAAAAAATACTATTTAAAACTATAAAATTAAATTGCATATCCCAATTACTTATAATAAACTATAACAAGATATATAATGTTTTTTAATTATTTAAAACTAATACTATTATAATACTAACACAAACAAATGAATTAAAATATTTATATAGCAACAATAACTAATTTAAATTACATTTATTTACAAATATATTTAAATAACAATAAATAACAAATACAAACATTTAATAAACATTAAATATATGTTAAACTAATTAAAAGTTAACTGCTAAAAAATTAAAAAAAGGTATCTCAACCAATAAATTTAAACAAAACAAACCAATAGAAAACGTTAACTAATTAAATAAACACTATAAAAACAAGGAATTAATTAATGCAATGTTACTGTATATCGGCCAAACAAGGAGGAAGAGCGTTACTTTGCGATAGAGAGAGCAGAGAAGAAAGAAGAACAACATAAACAACTATATCGAATTTTCTACTACACAGGTAAGAACAAAACCTTATAACAAAATATAAATACTTCACCTTTTTTAATTTAATTAAGTAACATCATTACGTTTATCTTTAAATATCACAGATTAAACTTCATTACAAATACACCTAGAAAATACAGGAGAAACATTTTAGTGCCCACAATATTTAACTCAACATCATTAAAAATATAACAAACTAAATATAGAACTTAACCTACAAATAAATGAAATTAATTTGATTTTTAAAATGTAATAAAAGTACAAAACATAGCTAACAAATACTTTTCTTTTACAGCTGCCACAAAATTCAAATAAACATCAACAAAAACCACTACATCAACGAAAATTTGTAAGTATATAATTTGTATTACAAAATGTTTTAAAATAAAAACTAATTAGCACATGCATCAATGTTATTACCGGTCACAAACAAGCCAATTATCATAATAGCCTAATTTATAACCAATAAAAGTACTTTTAAAATACATCAACTCAAAACGCAATAGCAAAATAGGTACTATCAATCTACAAATAGTTTCCAATTAATTACTATGACCCTCTACACCCATAGGAATTAATAACAAAATATTATACTCCCTATTACAGATTGTGTATAAATATAAATTTATTTAGCCATTCCTACATACATTAAAAATTTCAACTCTTAAATAGCAATTCCTTAAACATGGCTATTAAAGATTGGCAATTCTTTAGCTTCATACATGTGTTCATAAATTATAAAAATAATTTAATAAACTAAAAATATAACCTTTTCTCTTTTACTTCACAGCTTACACTTCAATACAACTGCACCAAAAAAGGTTACAACACACAACTTCAAAGAAAACTACAAAATCTACATTAAAGAAAAATATCAAAAAAGTAAGTATATAAAGGAACTAACAAATAGAACAAAATAATAAACAATAAATTAAATAAAATGACAACTTTAACTAATAAATACTTTTCTCTTCTCAGCTTCTGCAAACTGCACCAACCAAAAACATCCATGAAATTAAATTCATCAACTACAACTAGTAAGTATTAATTGTTTTACTACTGAAGACAAAACAATACAATTTAATTAAAAATATATGTAAAATTTTAATAACAGAAACATTTTGCTTTCATACCAACAGAAAATATAACAGTAAATAAACAATGACCATCAAAACATACCATCAAGAAAAGTAAAGCAACACTAATGTAAGTATATTTTATATAATATTAATTATACTAGCATGTTTATTATTTAACATTGCATAATTATTAAACATATATATATATTCACAGATATACCCCACAAATGGCAGAAGGAGCAAAGTTCATATCATCGCAAAAGGGGAAACTAATGCTTTGCTACATGGGTTACACTTATATCCAAGAAAAAGCTATTGAAAATAAAACCCATTGGAAATGTAGCAAATATTATTCCAATGCCTGTTATGGGAGAGCCACTACAATAGATACCAATGTAGTAAATGTTAGAGAACACAACCATCCCCCCAATGTAACTGAAGTTGAAGTAAGAGATGCCCTAGAGACAAGAAGGGAAGCAAGCACAAGTTCCCAACAAACAAGCACCCAAATACTGAACATTTTTTGACTAGAGTGCCAGAACATGTCACAGGACAACTACCTTCTATCCCCAATTTGAAAAAACTAATAGCAAATACTAAAAGAGCTACATCTCAAACTCCACCTATCCCCCAAACTTTTGGAGAAATTCAAATACGACCTGAGTATACCTTCACCCACAAAGAAGAAAAATTCCTTATTTATGGCAACGAAAGTAATGAAAAAAGAATTATTATGTTTGCAACTAATACAAATTTACAAAAACGTAAAAACTGCGCAACGTGGATGATGGATGGCACATTTAAAGTTTGCCCCAAACCATTCTATCAGCTGTATACCATCCACAGAGAATATGAAGAGACAAATATCCCCTTTATTTATGCATTACTGCCTAATAAACAGAACACCACTTACTTAAAAGTACTAACTATACTCAAACAATTCACAGAAAATTACTGTCCCCAAAGAATCATAATAGACTTTGAGCAGGCAATGATTCAATCCATCCTCAAACTATACCCACACACTGCAATACAAGGTTGCTATTACCATTTTAATCAGAACATATGGAGGCACCTACAGAAATTTACTTTGAGCATAGATTATTCAACAAATAGCAACTTTGCTTATCAAATTAAAAAATGAATATCCCTGGCCTATGTTCCAACTTCTGAAGTAGCCAATCACTACAACTTACTTATAGAAAGTCCTTTCTATCAAGCTAATGAATCAAAATTAAGTCCCTTCCTAGACTACTTCGAAGACACCTGGGTGAGAAGGTTACATAGGTCAGGGCACCGTAGACAACCTAAATTTCAGATCCCATTGTGTAACGTATACGCCAGTACTGTGGCTCAAAAAGCCAAAACAAACAACGTGGTGGAAGGATGGCATAATGCCTTCCAAGCCACAATAGGAAGGGGACAACCAACACTACACAAACTAATTGAAGCAATTAAAAAAGAAGAGCTACCAAGAACTCAGACTAGAACAATCACTAAGTAAAATAGGCCCTAAACTAAGCAAACAAACTAAAACCATGTACGAATACCTGCAACATAAAACTAAGTTGTATCTAACTACACAAGGTCTAGAATACCTAGACATAATTGCTAAATCAATTCTTTAAACTAAACAAAATACCAAACATCATTTAAATCTTACAACTATAAAACAAATAAACAACATATATATTTTTTTTAATTAATAATTATAATTGTCATAAAATTTAAATTATAGCACAAAATTATATGACATAATATAAATATTAAATAAAAAAAGAAACAATGAAAAAATAGATAAATTTCCCACCCACAGTAAAAAAAATAATACTTACAGTTATGTAGCAGTAGAATATCATCGAAAAGGATAAAATCCACAGCAAACCGATTAAATACGAATCCTTTGGATAACAAAGCCCCCCAAAAAATGCAAAAATACAACTGTACAAAAATAAATCCAATGCCGCAATCCTCTTAATAACGAAACCCTCAAAAACCCAAAAATAGTTTAGAAAAAAACGCTCCAACAACCCAGGAAAAAATAGGAAATGTAAAGTAACTTGTTATCAAACAAGAAATAACATTTTCCTTTACTTAAAAAAAAACGCGTCAGTAAATCCATCCATTCACCAAAGACAACACCTGTAAATAAAAAAGAAAACAACACCCGCCCACAACACAAATACAAACCCACAAGCATTAATATCAACATTAAATACACAATAAAACATTTAATAAACACATAACTAACACTACATAAAATTCTAATTATATCCAACACTACTCAAACACATTAAACACTAAACTACCAAAACTACACCTAACTACACCAGAAACAATCAAGTAACGCCCTAACAAATCTATTTACACTTGAAACCAAGTCCTGGGCACACATAAAGTAATTATATCATGAAAAGGTATCAGCACAGTTCAAGTAAGTTCGTAAGCAAAGGTCAATTGTTCTGGTAGGTAGAATGTTTCTTTGTCTTTATTCCATTTTTCATTGAGCAAAAGAAACCAGCCAACACATGTTTCGTCGCAAATGGAAAATAATTCTGCGACTTCCTCAGGGCTGAATTTGTAGAAAAAGATCTTGGTAGTCGCTCCGCCGGTGATAATTCCGACCCGGCTGGCCAAGGTAAAGTCCCAAAATAGTGGACTGCTTTGAGAATAAAGAAGCACCACAGTAATGGTGATCCGGTTGTTCAGTGTGCTGTGAGACTTCTGAGGGCGATCAGTAGTTCGTAACTGGAAAGTGGATCTTCAGCGAGTGCGCTGTGGTTCCTCACAGCAGCTTGCTTCAGTTCCGAGTGCCACGGATCACCATTACTGTGGTGCATCTTTATTCTCAAAGCAGTCCACTATTTTGGGACTTTACCTTGGCCACCCGGGTCGGAATTATCACCGGCGGAGCGACTACCAAGATCTTTTTCTACAACATTCAGCCCTGAGGAAGTCGCAGAATTATTTTCCATTTGCGATGAAACACGTGTTGGCTGGTTTCTTTTGCTCAATGAAAAATGGAATAAAGACAAAGAAACATTCTACCTACCAGAACAATTGACCTTTGCTTACGAACTTACTTAAACTGTGCTGATACCTTTTCATAATATAATTACTTTATGTGTGCCCAGGACTTGGTTTCATATGTAACAGTGCAGGGTTTCCCTACATGTATTTTTAGGGGTTAAAGGGATTATCCCCTTACCTGGTTGCACCATCCACAACTAAGGGGGTCATTACGATGGCGGGCGGAAGCACAACCGCCGTGCTGGCGGATGCAAAAATCACCAGTTACCGCCGGCACGCAGCAGTCCACACGCCCGCCCAATTACGATGCGAAAAGTAGGCCAAACACCGCCGGCAAGCCAGCAACACCGTCCGCCATCAAAGTGCGCCCGTACACGTAGCGGCGCAGCCCAACTGACACACACCGTCTGACGAAAACACGTCCCGCCCGGCGCATAAATTACGATGCCGCAAACAAACGGCTCCCACGGCCAAGAGATACCGTACGACAAACCGAAGCGGTAACACGGACGCCGAGCACGGACAACGAAGAAGCGGCTCCCCCGAGCATGAATCCAGCACTGCAGGCCCTCCCCATGCTCTTGCTGATGCACCACAAAGGACGCAACGTACCGCGGAGACGCAGGTAGGCACACACACAACAAGTGCACGCAAACAGCGCACACAGTGCAAGGGCGGAAAAAGCGGACAACCCCCCCCAGCGCGTGTACACTACACATCCACCATTGCATCCACATATGACACACAGGCCAAATCGTAACATCGCGTAACACATGTGTACACACCACCTGGGACTAGGAACCAACGACCCCGTCACGGCCCCAAAGCGGCGATGACGCCGCCACACATGCGCACAACGCAGAGGCCAACCGCAGCGCCATGCATGCGTCGCACACAGACACAGGGACACAACCAAGCAGCACACACATCAGCCCCACCCCGAACGCACATGACACGTGACAGGCCTGCCACAGACATGTCCCCAACGCCCAATTCACGGACAACACCCAACGCCACACAACCGACGCACACATGTCAGTGAAGTCACGCAACAGCAGGACACACCCCAGTGTAACAAACATGGCGAAGCACACAGCGGCGGCAACACCAACTAGGAGAAGCAGGGCCCCTTCGGGAAGAGGAACGCCAGTACCACACTGAAACACCCATACCACCCTGCACATATGAACAAGACATATAAAACGGAACACCAAAGAGCCCGGGGACCGACAACAGGTGGCCCAAGAATAACATTCACACACAAGGCCCAACGCAGAGCGGAAAGGCAGCCTGCCGCCCACACAAGGGAGAGCAGACAGCACTGAATGACCTTCCATTCCAACTCCGAAACCACAGCCCTACGAAAGAAGCCGGTGAATACAGCCATTGTCCAAGAAAAGACCAACACAGGCATGCCGAGGAGACCGACCACAGGGCAGATAGCGCATATCACAGAAGCACACAACGGACGGGGAAGAAAGAAGAAAACACTCCCCCATGTCGGCCACATGCAAGTTAATTGGAAGGAGTCACACATCACTGACCTTGAACTGTCTGAGAAGCATGTGGGATGAGGGCCCGTGTCCTCCAAACAAGCCAACAGAACACAAGTCCTGTCCCCCTACGACTACACAGAGCTCACAGCAACCTCGGAGCGTGCACATTGCAGACTGCACACACAGCCGGAGCACGCCACCACAACGCACCGCTGCGAAATGGCAACCGCAACACACCTACCCAACTACGCCGGACAGCTCAAGCTGTACAAAACCAACCTGATACATATATTGGGATGCGATCTCCTGTCCCTGCTGAACGTAAGTTACCGACTGACTTACCGCATCACATTGTTCAGCTGCGTCATGCCCGTCTTCTACTGTCGGAGGTGTCCCTACCAGCATCCCGTGGAGATATGCCTCTCCAACCCGGCATGTCTAAAGGCGGACCTGCTACCACTACTCCTCCCTCTGGACGCACACGACAGGGCCTGCTCTGCCTATGGGGGCATGGCGTATGTTGCCAACATCGCACCCGCACTGAAATGGGACCACTGTGCCTCCACACGACGGATCATCGAGAACAGCTACATCGAATGTCACCCAGCATGCCCCATCATGGTCCTCCAAGGGACAACTTACGAACAACACCTTGACAGCCACCATCCGCTACATTGGCTGGCAAACATGTACACCACCAATGACATGGAAGCCCTGCTGGACGGCATCGCATACCTGACAACCTGTAAATTCGTCGGACCACAACGCAGGTTCCCCGATTGACCTATGATGTCCAACCCCGCACCCATGCTTAGCTTCCGCACGGACTGGCCAGTCACCACCACAACAGCCATACCAAACGACCGGCAACTGTTACCACACCATCAACGACATCGCCATGACATCGGATATGACCGGGACATGCACACTGTTCCCCATCACATCCAGGAACACCGCATGCATCGTGGGAGGCAGTGGCATGGGGTCTGTGTATCGCACCCACATGGACGGAACTGCACGAACAACCAGGACACGACATGGATCCAGCGCCCATGGACACACACACCGCTCAGTGGACATGAATAGGTCGCCTGGAGTCTGTGGGTGCTGCACCCCTCCACCCCCGCCCCGGGAATCCCATACCAGGACCTTTGCATGGACGACAAGTGCATACAACAACAACACGACCCCAGTGACTGTGACATGTCCAGTAACCACCACATTGCAACAACAAGTGGCACGCCGCTGCATGCACGCAAGCACATGCCCTGATGTCATCTCACATGCACGCGTGCATGAGGAACAACCGCAGCAAACCTGTCACATGGAACTGAGATGGACTGTGCCCATGATGCCAAGCGGTCTGGTAGGCTACATGTATACCGTCTGTGTCAAAGTCCGCAGCTCCGCAGCTATACGTAAATGTACATTAGCACAGCCTTGGCCAAGCAGATGTAACTCTGAAGCCCACATCCCACATGCAACAGCCAATCACATGTAACCCCACACCCTATCCCATTTGCAATCATGCTCAGTATATCCTCAACATGTATTCCGCTGCCAGTAGTGTCCACTATACTGCATCACAGAGGACAGAAGACTCAATATAATGTTTGAAACCAAAACTGTCTCCGCTGACTCATTTCACAAGTACGAATGAGAGAGGATGAGAGTATGTGAAGTACACGGCAGTCGTGACATGACCATGTAGTCCACTGGTATTGGATGTCAACGCAAATGAGTAGCACAACTGTGGAAGACACACATGTGTCGTGTGAAGTCGTATGGACGCAGTGCTCAGGTGGGTGGGTGTGACGGGTAGATGCGCACATGCCAAGTTGGAGCACGCCGTGTCGGGAGGGGTCATGAACAGTACACCACCGCTTCCCTGGGCATTGTGAGAGGACACCTGTCGGGGGGAGTGAACACGTGTGTGCACAGCAGCCGGGCACACGTACAAAGCGGTACCATGCGCACCTCAGACCACCCTCTGTGGACAAGCTGGATCCTGTTGTGCGCCCGCCATGCCCCTTGACAAGGCACACACAGCCCCAGTCGACCAGGTGTAACCCCAACATAGTCAATCCGCACAGGCGATACAGGGCACGGGATGGCAGTGGAGCATGGTGTGTGAGAGGTCTCCTCGCGCTCCTCCTGGTCATATCACGCAGGCAATAGAACCTCAACGTCTAGCATGGCACAAGTCAAATGGAAGTGTAGGGGGGACGCACCACAGCACGAGCAGCACTGACGTCACGGGAGGTGGCTCGCACCATCCCATCCATTGCCCATTATACCAACCACGCCACATGCCATTGCGACTAAGTGCAAGCGCATGCGCCACCACCCCCGAGCCCTCCCCAGAGAGGCCAAAGAGTGAATGTGTGGGCCATCAGTCACAGACGGACGCGGCATGGCCGCAAGGGCAGCCACAGCCACTGGGTGTCGCAGGTGGCGGATCCGGAAGGCGAAGACTGTGATGCATAGTCCATGCAGGCCGGGTCTCCATTTGGGGCACCACGCAGGTGGACGGCGTCCCGCAACACATCATACCCTGAGACAGCCCACTCGTGCAACTGGACCCACACATACACTCCTTGCCCTCTCTGGTGCGAGCTTGGGGCTGCCTGTGCAAGCGCTAGCCTCGCAGGTGCACATGCATATTGGGGGAGCGTGGGGAGGACATGAGGGCTGGGGCGAAGATGACTGTATCACTGTCAGTGAGTACAAGGGATGACCCAGAGGTGGAAAGGAAGAGACGTGTCCCGTGTGTACTGCAACTAGTCGCCAATCCAACTACCCCCCCATGTCCGGAATGTAAGCCCGCACCTAGGCCCGCCCATCCGCCACATCGAATATACCCCCAGCACGACAACCTTCCCATTCGAAACACTGACTGGGGGTGGCGACCAGTGAACAATCATGTGTAGCCTACCCACGCGTACATGTGGGCCCTCCATGATCCATGTCACCTGCGGCAAAGTCATGACATGCGCAATGAGGGAAGTGAGGAGAGCTGTCCGCCCCACGCACAGATGGTGCATCAGCTCCACAGACCCAGCAGCGAGTCCAGCAGGGGTCACATGTGCAGGGGCAGCTGTGCCTGGTGTGAAGGCACATGCATATAGACAGCACATCGACCAATGTGTAGTCTGCCCACATCTACAGTCCATCATCATGCGGACATAGGAATTGAACACAGGGCAACACATCTGAGTGGGTGCACCCACCGTGACCAACAATGCGCAATCATCGACGTACCCGCCCTGTGCATGGCCCCCCACCCAACGGAGGCACATCCAGTGCCACCATCCCACACACACAAGCCTTCCACGGAACATGCTGTGTCCAATGCTCAGTACAGAGTCAGCGCCCATCTGGTGGATCCTGAACAGGAGACACATGCACACACATGCCAGCTCCCACTATGTACGTCTGCCACCTGGCACGTGCAATGTAACCTCTCACCTGTGACGTGTGACTGCAAGCACACAGCCGTCTTGGCATGGGGCTGTCAATGTGGACACCTGTCAATGTTTCGGGAGGTGTGATCCGTACAGTGCTGTACATAGGGTGCAGTGCTGACACCTACTACTGTCTCATATCCCCTCGTGCCACAGGTCCCACTTGTTTTGGCCGCTCAGCCTGTGCCCACATCGTCGTCGTCGTGTGCCATACTCATCCAGCCTCGGAAGCAGTTCCATGCTCAGCAGACATTCATGTTGCCGTGGCGTTGCCGCTTGACGAATATGCAGTCAGTCCCCATCAGCACGCCCCGCAAGTCATTGGGGCCTAGATCCCCATGTGCATGCACATGGCAGTGGTTTGTATCACTAGCCATTGCCATTGTTGGGAGACCTGTGTAAGTGTATTGTGGCCGTGCCGTCCCAGCTTGACAGCTGGGCTGTGGCTCATGTGCTTGCTCAGTCATGTCAGTGATGTGTATGCGAAATTGCTATGTGTTGTGTTGCTTTGAAATGTGTCCACTGCCATTTTCCCTAGGCGGAGACCGAACATTGACCGCCCATACCAATTGCTGGCGGACATGGACGATACAGAGGTCATTAGGAAGTTTCGGCTGGACAGGCCAACCCTGCATCGACTGTGTGCCATGTTGGAACCCCATCTCCGTCCCCGCAGGGTGTATCCGACAGCTGTCACCCCCACGGCTAAGGTGATGGCCGCCATGCATTTCTTCACCACTGGGTCATTCCAGCACACAGTGGGCAGTGGAGGAGGGATGTCCCAGCCCATGTTCAGCAAGGTGCTGAGGGATGTACTGGCAGCCATGATGCTGTACCAAAACAGGTACATCCGCTTCCCCAGGGCTCGTGAATTGGCGGCAGTGAAGGGTGCATTCTATGCCCTTGGCAGAATCCCACACGTCGTTGGAGCCATTGACTGCACACATGTTGGCCTTGTTCCACCACAGGCCACTGAGCACCTGTACCGCAACAGGAAGCACACGCACTCCCTGAATGTGCAAGTGGTGTGCCTTGCGGACATGGTGATCACCCACGTGTGTGCAAAGTTCCCAGGCTCGGCCCATGACGCACACATAATGCGCAACAGCATCTTGCCACGACTGATGTCCAATCTGCAACAGGATCGTGGCTGTATTGTCGGTGAGTATGTGGAGTGGTGTAGCGTGCTGGTTGTGCGATGCTGTCCCCTGTCCAGTTGGAATAGCAACGGTTCTCTGTGTCCCTCACACCCAGGTGACTCTGTGTACCCGAATGGGGCATGGCTGCTCAGTCCATTGAGGAATCCTCGCACCCCAGCAGACGATCGCTACAATGAGGCACATGGGAGGACCAGACGTATGGTCGAGCGTACCTTTGGCCTCCTCAAGTCCAGGTTCAGGTGCCTGGACCGCACCGGGGGTGCGCTGGCGTACTCCCCACAGAAGGTGTGCCAGATAGTGGTGGCGTGCTGCATGCTGCACAATCTGGCCATTCGGAAGCAGATCCCCCTCATCGTGGATGACGGAGATCAACCAGGGCCCCAGCCCGCAGACCAGGACAGCTCGAGTGAGGAGGACAGCGGAGAGGAGGAAGCTGGTAATGTGCGGCAGCAGCTCATCGCCCACTACTTCACTTGACGGTGAGTGTCCATGTACGACGGCTGATGTGGCTGTGTCTGTGCAGGTGTGTGTGTGCTGTGTCAGGGTGGCCGTTTGTTCACTGCGTGCTGTGTGTCAACGCTCCATGGCCAGGGTAGTATGCCACTGTTGGTGGCTGTGGCATTGTGCCCTATTGCTCTGTGCGATGTGTGTACATTGCTTGTAGTTGTTGACATGTACTGTGTGATGGGTGTGTGACACACTCATTGAATGTGCTCCTGTTCTGTCTCCCACCCCTAGGTCCCTACAGGCCCTCCGGTTCCATTGCCATGCCACGCATCAGGTGCCTTTCCGCCCAAGGTGGCCGTTGTATTCCGTACAAATAAAACACAGGGCACAAACAGCAGTTTGTGTAAGAGGTGCATTTATTTCAAACTGTGACATGTGATTGTGTGTAAGGTGATGACAAAAGTGGTGCGTGCAGTGACAATGAGCTGTCGGTCATGGCTGCGTGATGCTCAGGGTGTACCCACTGGTTCTATGTCCATAGTCCAACACACACATGCCATCCAGATGGCTGTGTGGAGTGGGATCGTAGTCCAAGTCAATGCAGTGGGTGGTCAAGGAAGGCTGGCTGGCTGCCTCACTTGCGTCTGGAGCGTGCGAAGTCCTCCCGGGAGCTCTGTTTCCACTTCGGACGGCCCCTTCCACGTTTGCGAGGGGGGGTGCCTGCTTGCGACATGCTGGTGGTTGAGGTGTGCTCACTGGCTGTGGACGCAAGGGAACTGGACACTGCTGCTCGACCCTGCGCCCCGGCAGGTGGTGGCGGAGGGGAGCTGCTGTCCCTGGCTGTGACCTCACCGCCACCACCAGCTGGCCCATGAGGTCCACGAGTTGGCCCATACGGGCGTCCATGGACCTCAGCACCCCCAGCACCTCCCGCGTGTCTGAAGCAGACCTGACCCATTGTTCTTGGGCCTCTTCATAGGCCCCAAGGACTCTGGCCATTTGAGGCAGGGCATGGCTCCCAGGGGAGACTTGCGTTTCCCTGACCCTGCTCCTCCTACCAGTCCTGCTGCCACCGGCCCTGCCCACTAGCCACATTGCTCACCACGGTCCTCGCTGTGGCTCCCAGGGTGGATCCAGTCGGCCGGGCCACCACCTGCGCTGGGGCTGGTGCCAGCGAAGACGTGGTGGTGGTGGCGGCGGTGTTGGTCGGTGCGGCGATGGTGGCGGTTGCGGCAATGGTAGTGGCCGCAATGACCGTGGGTGTGGCCGCAATGACCGTGGGTGTGGCCGCAACGACAGTGGCAGCAGGGGGCTGGGAATGTTCAGCAGCCCTGGATGATGGGTTGGTGGGTAGGAGGGGTCCTGGGGAGCGGCTGGGCCCTGCCACACCAGATGGGCCTGCTTGGTGGTCCGTGTCCGAAGAGGAGGACAGATCCTCCACATCCGTGTGTCCTCGTTGGGGGCTTGTAGGCTGGCTGTGCTGGCTGCTGTCTCCATCCCCAGCATCCAGCAGTTCGTCACCTGTGGAGAGAATGAGATTTGTTATTGTGTTGCACCTGGCGAAGTATGTATTTGTCGTCTGACATTAACAGTTCGTGCAATCTCGTACATGGGTTTCCCGGAGGCGTGTGTGTGGCTGTGGCATTTGTAGTTGTGTGTGCTTGACAATGGGACTGTGTGCTGTGCACATGTGGCATGGGACGGATTGGCCATGCCGATGGGTGTGTTGCTGTGCCCCTACTTATTGTGACTCTGGTGTATGCGGGCTCCTGGCCCATCCTGGGTCTGGTTTGTACTTTGCTTTTGGTGTTCAGATGGGACGCTTAGGAACGCATATGGCAACATGGGGGCCATGCCCCAGATTCGCATTTGGGATGGAATATGCTTTTGGGGTACATGCTGTGAGCCATGGGTGCCGAATGTGACATGTGTTGTGGCAGCATGACAGTGCATGGTTTGAGGTGTGTGCATGCTTGACATGGCCTGCATATTTGCTGTCTGTTGTGATTACTGGACATGGCATTGGACGCATCGTTATGAGTGAGTGATGGTTGTGTGCCAGCCAACGTATTGCAGTTGTCCCATCTCCTTGGTGTGCGTGCTGCCCTGTGCCATGTGCATCACTGCAGTGCTCAGGGGGGGTGTGGCCCATGTTGTGTGTTGTTGCTCACAGTGTGGCGTGCGCTTCATTGACTTCTGGCACATGGTTGGTCATGGGCATGTATCTTAGCGTGACTGCTGTATGTGTGGCAGCTGTGCGGATGACATGCCTTTCATGAGACTGGGGCTGACGGATGGGATGGATGGTATGTTGTATGTGCATGGTGTGTCTGTGTGTTTGATGGGTTCAGTGGTGTTCGTGTGCATTTATGTTGTTCCGCTCTGTTGCGTCTAGTGTTGTTTGTCTTACATAGGCGTAGTAGTGGGGTGTGTGGTTGACAGGCAGTAGGGGCTACATGGACAGGACTTCAATGGTGTTTCGGTTGTGTGTGATGGGTTGTACAGTGGCTGCCGTGTGGTACTATATTCAGTGTGGCTTGTGCATGCAGACGTGGCTCCTTGGGTGTTGCTGTGTTTGTGATGGGTCATGTGGGGTGTGAGTCTGTGGTTCATGTCCGTGTGCACATTGTTCACTTGTTCGTGACGGTGGGCGGTGCTGCGTGTTCGTCTGCTACGTGACATGTCCCATGTGTTGGTCGTGTTACGGTCCTCATGCCTCCAGTAATCCAGCCCTGTCCAGTTTCCCACCTGCAGGTTGTTCGTGCGTGCACTGTACTGGATGCCACATGGTTCTAAGCGGGGGGTGCTCCATGTTGCAGGTCTGTGGGGGTGGGGGGTGTTGTGGGTCGTGGTGGTGGCTGGACACCCACTGACACCGATTGCTGTGGACCGTGATGTCTACCTTTCGGCTGTCGTTGTGCACTGCGGTGGCTGACACGTGGCTGTGGGGTGTGGGGGATGCTCCTCCTTGCTGTGCTGTGGGACTAGGGGCCTGGTGTGTTTTGTACTTGGGCTGTCCACCCTCCCACCCACTGCACTTTGTGTTCCTGCCACTTACCTGTTACTTGTCGGTTAGTGCAGCTATGGCGGACACATGGGTGTGGTGGGTGCTCGTTGTGGCGCTTCTGGCATATTTGGGGACCTGTTGGTGGTTACGTGGCTGGCTGAGTGTACACATGTCCCCACGCATCTTACAGTTGTTCGGTTTGGGCTGTGTGTGGTGGTGTCTGTTGCATGTGTGTGTGATGTGTTGTGTATTGTGTGCTGGACATGGGGGTGTTTGTCCCTGGGAGCTGTGGCATGGTGGTAGTGCATGTGAGTACATAGCGGTGTGCTGGTATACATTAGTTTGTACTTACCAGCCTCCACTCCCCCTGCTAATCCGGCGAGGATCTCGGGATATATGATGACTCGCACCTTCTCCTCCCACGCTTTGAAGGTCTTGAAGAGCGCGGGATTCCCTCCGCCAGTGACGGCAGCCAGCTCTCTGTTCTTGCTCTCCTTCTTCTTGACCAGGCTCTTGACGTCATTCCACCGTTTGTTTATTTCGACTCTGTTCCTGGGCAAGGTCCCGACTGCATTGACCTGGTCTACGATCCGGTTCCACATTCTCTTTCTGGTGGCTAGTGGTGTGTGCTGGACCAGGTTCCCATAGATTTGTGGGTGCACCTTGATGATCTCGTCGACCATGACCGTCAGCTCCATGGGCGTGAACTTGGGCATTCTTTGTGGTGCCATGGTGTTTGTGGTGCTGGTGCGGTGTGTGTTGTGTAATGTGCAGGGGGTTTGTGGTGCCGGTGTTTGGTGGTGGTGGTGGTGGTGGTGGTTGTGATGTGTGCGTTTCTGTGGTGTGCTGCTGTCCTTGCTGTGTCACTGTGTCCTCTCCTCTCCTCTCTAGTTTGCAATGTTGCAAGGGGTTGTGGTCTGTGGGAGTGCTGCTTTTGTACTTACCTATGTGGGTGTGTCCTCATGGTCTGTTGTTTTCAGGTGTGTTGTGTCTGGGGTTCTGGCCTTTGTAGTTTTTGTTTGTCCAGGGGGGGTGTTTTCGGGATGTGTACTGTGCTTGTGTATTTGTGCGTGCCTTGCTGTGTGGACTTGTTGGCCATGTTGTGTGCGATTGTTTTTGTCAGCGGATGGTTTCTGTGCAGGGACGTGGGCGCCATGGCTTCTGCCGTGTCGATTCTCATCGGCGTTGTTTGCGCTGGCGGGCGGTATATTTGTAGTTTTCCCGCGCTCATGGCGGTGCGATCGTAATCTCACGTGCGGTGTGTCGGGCGTGAGGGCGGGCGGTTTTGTGTTGTCGTGCGTGTTTCCGTCCGTGGCGGGCGGTTTGACTCCGACTCGGACGATGGCGGGCGGTATCTTGTGTGATTTATCCGCCGATGGCGGTTTTCGGTTTGTGTCATCGTAATGGCGTGGTCGGTGTTCAGACGGTGTGTGCGGGCGGATTTTTGCCGCTTCCATGCCTGGCGGATTTTTTTACGCCGGGTATCGTAATGGGCCCCTAAGCTCACTAATAGTCACGTTTACAGAGCAGAGCGCCACACTTCCTGAGGTACTAAAAATTCTTCATCATAAAAATCTATTTACACTACTACTACCTTACCCCTACCCTAAAACTAACTTAAAAGTATATAAAATTAAACTTACCTGAACGGACGAAAAGCAGCTCCTAACCGCAAGGTTCCGTCTTCCAAAATGACCTAAAAACGAAACCGATAGACAGAAAAGTGAGGAAAAAGGAAAAAAAATGGCAGCATAATTAAAATGAAAAAAAGACTAACTCCCCGTTAAAAACAATGGAAAATATAGAACGAAATCTTAAAATTAATATGTATAACTTTATGTATTGCAATGTTTTTCTCCAATGTTTAAAATAAATTAAAAAAATATATAAAATATACATTAACTGATATATTATTCAAAAAAGCTAAAATATAATATTTAATGTACATTAAAATATATGTTTATTTCATACAATGTAAATGTAAAAAAAATCTAAAAATGTGATAAAAAATATATATGTTGTACAAAATATTTCTGTTAAAAATATTGTGAATTATTTAACATATTAAATATTATTTTATTAAAAATAATATTCAATATACTAAATAATAAAACATAACCTTGTAAAATACATATAATTTAATTTTCCAAAAATAAGAAAATTATATAAAATGTTTTATAAAAATGTTTAAAAAAATGTATACAAATGTTTTCTTTTTGGTACAAAAAATTAATAAACCATCAAAATGAAACTGTTTATAAATAAAAAATAAAAAATATTTTTCTTTACCTTTACATGACTAAGGGGTCTATTAGGATGGTGGGCGGAGGCACCACCGCGGTGCTGGCGGGGGTGGAAAATGCAATTTTCCGCCCGCGAGCAGCAGTCCTCACGGCCGCCATATTAGCATGGGCAAACATAGCCCATTTCCCATCTGCCGTGGTGCGACGTGATCCGCCATCTAAAAGCGCCCGCCACCGCGGCGGTGGGAGCCAATGGAGACTCACCGCCGTGCGGAATGACGTCCCGTCCACCGTACAAATCAGGATGCCCCAAACAGCCAGCCGCACCGCAGCGGAGAAACCGGCTAACCAGAGACGGCGGAAACACCACAGCGGAGCGAGCGCAACCAGATTCACGGTCCCTACCACCCGGTCACGACCGCAATGGACCCAGCCTTACTTGTTTTCCCGGCGCTGTACGTGATACACCACCAGCAAGTCATGAACCGTTGCAGACGCCGCCGCAGGTACGCAATGACACAACTCCGCCCACAAACACAACACACAACTCCCGGGATGACATAGGGTTCCTGTCCACACCAGACACCCTGGTGGGGACAGGAACACAACCACAAGTGCACCCACACATGTCCTACCTGTCAGTAAATCACCACTCCGCATCCAGGCCACCCATCTACCGCAATCTTGCTGTAATGTCCCGGTCACGTCACCGCAGCGGTGAAGACGCGGGAAAACATGCGCACAATGCAGGAAGGCAGGGCCTGCGCCAGGCATGGGCTGTGCACAAAGATCACAGGGCCACACCTCCACCCTCCACACACTAGGCCCCCCCCTCAAGGGACATGCCATGTGCCTCACCTGTGCCACCCCATGTACAACAACCACCCAGGTGACCCCACAGCCTGCACCACACACTCCAAACAACTAGGGAGGCAGCCTCAGCAGGTAGGGCTGCAGAGGAACACACAGCACAGAAACACATGGCCAGGGCAACCCTCACACCACACCTACACTACACTCATGGCAGCAAAACTGAGTCCAAGCACAAAATGAACACTCATACAGAATAGGAACAAACACTGAACTGGACACACAGCCTGTCAAGTTACACAGACATACCCCACACTGACACACAGCCACATACACAGACCACATGTCAGCAGCAATGTAGGACCACAAATAGGAAAGCAAAAGTGAGGTGCACACCAATGGAAGGCCAAGGAGACAACCACTAAGCATTTGTACATCACATGCAAGATAAGGAACATTTGACGACACCCTTACCCCATCAAACCACACATGGCTGCCACAGTGAGTGAAATTAAACCACAGCCACCCCATTTGCAACAACTCAGGGAGACAGCAAGGCAAAACATGTATAGGTGCAGGAATGAAAGGAAGTCTCAGAAGTCAAACAGTCAACAGCCACACATCTGCATCCAACTACTTGATAGGTGTCGGTCAGCAGCACCACACACAGGGCCCATTGACAAACTCCACAACTGTCAAACACAAGTAGGATCCTCCACACATACCCCCACCCAAACCACACCCACATCACACAACACCAGTGTCAAACACACATAAGGGGGCCAATAATGTCCAGTCAATACATTGACAAACAATCACACTCCCTGGGGGGCAGACACAAACATCACACACACTCAGGGATGCCTGAACCAATGCTGACACCAAAACAACAGCCATACACCAACATCAATAACAACACACACAGGAGTACAACAAGACCAGACCTGACCTGTGCAGCAAAACTGTAGAAAGGCAATGGGAGCACAGACAGAACAGGAGAACTCAACATCATCACCCAGCAACACTGCACAGACAACATACCCCAACACAGACAAGAAGTGCATCATCTCAAAACAATCATGGACACAAACTGGGACCAAGGGGCCTACAATGAAACACAGACAGACATACCACACCACCCATCAAGTCAACATGGTGTCATAGTGTACCACCTGCATGCACATGCACAATCTTGACAAATGACAGCTCCCACATGAGAGGAGAAAACCCCAGGATGCACCCAAAACAAGCCCAGGGAGAAGAATAGCCCTAAGTGCATGTGACAGACACACAAGTAATGCACACCACACTGGAAACACACATCTGAATGAATCACAACACACTAACAAAACACACACACTGACATGTCAAAAGAACATCACACACAGAGCATCTGTCAGCTGCAAGAGACAACACAGCCCAAACACTGCACACATCCACATCAAACACACAACAGATGCACATGCCAATACATCACATTGCTAACACAGCAGGACATCAGGGGGTGCACACCAGGCAAGGACAAGGCAACATACACACACAGCACTGCATGCACGACAAGCAGTGTGTGCACAAGAAACATACCAGTACCACACAGATATGAGTGACACAACATGAACACACACACCACCAATCAGCACAGCACTGACACAACATCACACTCAGAAAGTGAAGCAGTACCACAGCAAACACACATACAGCCAATACAACACCCACACATGCAGAAGTGTGGGACTCCCAGGTGACAACACCATGACTAGAGGACTGTGCAGCACAAACAGCAGAACTGCAAATGAGCAAACAGGTCTGCAAAACAAAACAAGAAAATCACATATAACCAATTGGTCAACTGTCCTCAGTGGCACATTGGTCCTGTGCACAGATCCGCACCACAAAGCATAGTGAAGCCAATGAACTGATGGGGAGGCACACACACAGGCAAACCAAGGGGACAGCTGACATGAGAGTGAAGTGGTGTGTACGCCAGTAGTGGACAGGTGAGGAGTGCCCCATACAAATATAGATGCAGGGCACACACACAATGGGTAGGCATCAGAAGCACAGATAGGCAATGGTCTTACTCCACACCCCACATGCCATAATGGCTCCAAATCAGACCTAAGTGACAGCAATGCATGAGAAAACACACCCACAATGTCAGTGTGGCTGAGCAGGGCTGCACAGCGAGCACAAACAGTTACAAGACACATGGCTGATCAACAAAACACAACACTGACTTGCCAGACACACACTCTGCATACTCACAATTTCGACCAACAACAAGTAGTTGTCCCCCACAAGTGCAAGGACACACCAACACACTGCATAGTGCACAACCTACAACTCACACATGTGCACACAGTCACAAGCACAGGGCTGACCAATACAAACAACAGGCACCCAACTCCAGGGTGACACATGTGTGCAGTTGACAATGCAGGGGCACACACACACCAACACCACTGACAAAGTCACCCCTTCACACTGCACACTTCATGAACACCCAAGTGCACACATTGAAATTAACACATGTGACTAGGACGCCTCGACATCACTAAGTGAGCATACACCAACACTGCTGTGCACACATCAAGAAAGCACACACAGACATGATTACCCGGCCTGCCAGCCTGCAATACTGTGTATAGAATCCCACTTTGTGCTGGCACTGCATACACACATGACATGTGTCCAATATAGCTAAGCTGACCAAAGAGTGACCATTACAACAGTAGTCCATCACAAACCAACATCATTGCACCCCCAAGCCTCAGAGTCAAGAAGAACTGAAGTGCATGTCACCTCTGTAAAACCCAGAATGAAGTGACCCAAACCATTGGCAATGTTGAAGTGGCATATAGAGCATGTGTCACAGTAAACCATACCCACACAGAATAACGCTTTATTCATGAAGGACACTGACAATGCAGACAACAGGAGTAACTGGTTTTATTCACATATCACAGTGATAGGCACCAGAAGTGGACAAGAGCAAGTCCAGTGGCCACGACAAAGTTCAGACTGTGTCCATGAGATCATGCACAGGGAAGGGGTAAACAGCAAGGCCAGTGGCCAGTCCAAGGTGCAGACTGTGTCCATGAGATCCTGCACAGGGAAGGGGTAAACAGCAAGGCCAGTGGCCAGTCCAAGGTGCAGACTGTGTCCATGAGATCCTGCACAGGGAAGGGGTAAACAGCAAGGCCAGTGGCCAGTCCAAGGTGCAGACTGTGTCCATGAGATCCTGCACAGGGAAGGGGTAAACAGCAAGGCCAGTGGCCAGTCCAAGGTGCAGACTGTGTCCATGAGATCCTGCACAGGGAAGGGGTAAACAGCAAGGCCAGTGGCCAGTCCAAGGTGCAGACTGTGTCCATGAGATCCTGCACAGGGAAGGGGTAAACAGCAAGGCCAGTGGCCAGTCCAAGGTGCAGACTGTATCCATGAGATCCTGCACAGGAAGGGGTAAACAGCAAGGCCAGTGGCCAGTCCAAGGTGCAGACTGTGTCCATGAGATCCTGCACAGGGAAGGGATAAACAGCAAGGCCAGTGGCCAGTCCAAGGTGCAGACTGTGTCCATGAGATCCTGCAGAGGGAAGGGGTAAACAGCAAGGCCAGTGGCCAGGCGAAAGTGCAGGTGAGGCACATGAGAAGCTGCACAGGCAAGGCTCAAACATCAGTGAACAACAAGGCCAGTGGCCAGGAGAAAGTGCAGGTGAGGCACATGAGAAGCTGCACAGGCAAGGCTCAAACATCAGTGAACAACAAGGCCAGTGGCCAGGAGAAAGTGCAGGTGAGGCACATGAGAAGCTGCACAGGCAAGGCTCAAACATCAGTGAACAACAAGGCCAGTGGCCAGGAGAAAGTGCAGGTGAGGCACATGAGAAGCTGCACAGGCAAGGCTCAAACATCAGTGAACAACAAGGCCAGTGGCCAGGAGAAAGTGCAGGTGAGGCTACATGAGAAGCTGCACAGGCAAGGCTCAAACATCAGTGAACAACAAGGCCAGTGGCCAGGAGAAAGTGCAGGTGAGGTACATGAGAAGCTGCACAGGGAATAATGAACACAGCCAGGAGCAACAAGGTTAGTGGCCAGTACAAAGTGCAGAGTAAGTACATGAGATCCAGCACTGGGAATGGGTGGTACTGTACCCTGCCATGGTCAGCAACACACTCAGGGCATCAACAATGGGAAGTCCATGGCACCACTGTGGGAGAGACATGTGTGTGAGGGGGACTAACACTCAGACTTGGCTGACAGTCTGACTGGGAGGTGGCTGTGTGTCGGGGACAGTTGGGGGACTGGACCGGGGAGAGAGAGGCCCAGCTGGGGTTGAGCCATCAGTGGTTTGGGAAGCCTGAGGGCTGCTAGGACCAGGTGGGGTGGTGGCACGTGGAGGTGGACTCATGCTGCCCTGAGACACAGTGTGTGTGGGAGATACTGGAGGGGTGCCCTTCCACTTCTTTGGGATTCGAAATGGCTCCCCTGTCTTGGGATTCATGCCAAGTGGCGTGTACACAACAGGCACACTCACCACAAAAGCAGGATCATGTGCAGACGGTGGCCCTCCCTCTGGGGATGTGCTGGATTCAGCGGTGCGCTTGGCCCGGGATTGCCTCTGCCCCTGCATCCCCTGTTCACCAGGTGTACCCCCTACAGTGGGCTCCTTTCCCTGCTTCACAGGGCTCTGGATGGGAGTTGATGTTGTGGGTGAACCTGCCTTGGAGCTCTTTTTACGTGTACTCTTAACAGGCACCTGTTTCTCACTGGGCACGGAAACTGTCTGCTTGTCTTTGCGAGACACTTTTGGGACAGGTGAGTCCTTGGCTGGGGATGCCTCTGAGGCATGTGATCCTGAGGCATGCTTCTTGGCTTCCTTGCCCTGGGTGTCGCCTGAAGGGCTTTTGCCTCTGCGGTCTGGGGTGGCTTTAGCTTTCTGTGGGGATGGTGTCTGCGCCCTGGACTGCTTGGGCTGCTGCTGTCGTGTGCTGCGTGTGCTGTATCTCTCCCTTGATGTGTGGGGTGTGTGGTCACTATCATCAGACGTGGCCACTGGCAGGGTGGTGGACCTAGGGACTGGAGGTGGACCATGAGATTGGGCCAGTTGAATGGCTGCCGTCACCGCAGAGGACAGAGACTGTACAGTACGGTGTAGCCCACCCACGTCTCAATGAACGCCCTCCACGTATGCAACCAGATGTGCCAATTTCTTGTCGTGGTCTATGAAGGCATTGAGGAGAGCTGTCTGCCCCACACACAGCTGGCGCAAAAGCTCCACAGACTCAGCACTGATGGCAGCAGGGGGGACAGGGGCAGGGGCAGCGGTGCCTGGGGTGAAGGACACCCTTCCCTTTTTGGTGGTGCGGACACGGGCAGCAACAGTGGGAGTAGCTGGGAGGGTGGGCACTGGACGCTGTGTGGTCGACGAGGAGGCAGAGTCCCCGTTCCCTGTGCCCGACAACATAGATGCGTCTCCACCGTCGTCAGATGACGTTGAGGTCTGCGTCTCTGGCTGCGACTCCTCTAGAAGACTCCTGTCCCCCTCTGATGCGCTGGTGACATCCGTGTCACTATGCTCGTGTGCAGCAGTTGTGCTGGATCCCTCACCACTGGTGTCCGTCCCCTGTCCTTCCGTGCCCACGGGAGATGCTGCATGATAGAGAGAGAGATGTAGGATCAGTACATTGGCATTAACATTAAAAATATATGCAAGCAAAGCATCACAAAAGATGATGAATTCTCCATGTTGCACAACACCATGGGCAGTAACATTGTGCAACCTCAATCCAAAAGTCGAATCTTTCGTGGCATCATGCATACTTGGCATAAGTCACCCATGTGATGAACACACAGACAAATAGCCTGTTGGTGGCTCCGTGTAACCAGACACACAGATCCCTCTGTGCACACCTAGGGCCCTGAGGGGGAAAAGATGTTCCTCCCAACATGTTGCCACTGTCACATCTTGAGCCAGCAGAAGTGGCCAACACAGGGACAGCCTCCAAAATATCAGTCCACAATGGCCATGAGCACATGCCATCCACCATGTCGTACCTTGGGGCACAACTACAGTTGCACATTGGTGCCAGATGTGTAGTCCTCACAAATCTGACGTCAGGAAATGCACACATTGATGATGGCACACTCAGATGAAGCACTCTGCCGTTCACTGCCATGGGATGTCCCTGACTACCCCAATGAAGATGGTACCAGAAGGCCACAACTACAAATGCGAATCCAAGGGCCATTACACCAATGACATGGGAAAGTACATGTAGGGAGAATGCATGACAGCTGCACCCAACACCGAGGCCACTTACAAGCCATTGCATCACACTAGCAACATCAGAGCCCTGCACTGGCCCAGGCTTGGAACACATGCAGCCACTCACCACCCAAAGTCACACTCCCAGAATACTCACCCCCAGCTTGCTGCTGATGCTCCTTCAGACGTGCATCCAGTCCTGGCTGCGTCACAGCTAAGATGCGTGCCATGAGTGGTGTCATGCTGCGCCGCGCCAACCTTCCGGCCCGAGGGATCAGCCCCAGTGTCATCTCGGCCACGTTCTTGCTCAGCCGACAGATGTCATCCCACCTCTTGTGACAGTGGGTGCGCCGGCGGTTGCAGACACCCAGAGCCCGCACCTTGCATGCAATGGCCCTCCACACGGCCTTACGCTGGTGTACTTTGAGCTGCAGGCATGGGAGACAAGAGGGGGAAAACATCAGTGACACAGTGTTATGTACCAATATCTCTCAGTACAGGAGCATGATACTAACTCATCCCAAATCCACAGATATGTCTAACAGAGACAAGAATGCATCTCACATGGAACATCAGCATGGGAGAACCACACGTAAATGCATGCAGGTGTGAGGGTGGACACAGTACCTGCCCATCTCATACACATGCAGGATGCCAGCACATTAAGCCATGTGTAGTCTGTCCACATCTACTATCCATTTTCATGCAGAGCAAGACATACATCACATATCAACATATGTATGGGGGTAGACTCACTGGGTCCAACACTGCACAGCCCTCAATGCACTTGCCCTTTAACTGGCTCACTGTGTCATGGAGGTCACATTGAGGTACATGATCTCACAAATGCAACCCCTCATCACAAGGCCTGTTGTGCTTGAACTACATGGCTGAAATGGATCATTGATGGAGAGTCAAGATTAAAAGCACAAATTTGACACTCTGTACATTCAGTGATGTGTCCCTGACAGTTTGTGCGGTGAATGTGCAGGCCAGGTGGGGTCACACAGAGATCCAACGTGGGGCATCTGAACTGTTACATGAAGGGACAATTTGGAAGCACAAACAGTGCCAACACATTCGAGTATGTGCATATGCTGGTGGTGATGGAAGGGTCTGTGCACAATAATGTGGAAATCTACAGTGTCATAGGTGAATGAGCAACAAGAGTGCCAGCCTCGGGGATTGAGGTCCTGAGCATAGTGCAGAACTAGAGATGAGGCACATATTGAGTCATATACAATTCCATCACTACCCTCTGGACAACAACCCTAGATAATGCCACAGATGGGCCTGTGAAGGACATCAGGGACCCACACAGACATTCACACTAGCAATCACAGTCCTGACTCCTGCATTCCAAACTTGCTGCGTCACTGTATGACTGACAAGACAAAACATGTCTCTCAAATCTGGATGTGCAGGCAGGGAAACGTGTGGAATAGGCTATACACCCCTTCCCCCTGGGGACAGCATGCTAGGCAGTGCATGACACAACCCCACACTCTCACGCACATACTGCAGCAGATCAACTTCATGTGTGCCCCCCCTGCACTCTCACTCCCACTCTGAGAGACTTACCACGACCATTGGCGCACCATATAGCCTCGGATACTGGGTGAGAACCTCGTCCACCAGGACCTCCAGCTCCTCGGTGGTGAAGGGAGTGGCACGGATCTTCTCAGTCCTCGCCATCACTGTGTGCAGGAGTCAGCAGCAGCAGAAGCAGTTGGTGGTGAGGGGTGGCAGGCAGCAGGCCCTGGAGACAGCAGCAGCAGAAGCAGTTGGTGGTGAGGGGTGGCAGACAGCAGGCCCTGGAGACAGCAGCAGCAGAAGCAGTTGGTGGTGAGGGGTGGCAGGCAGCAGGCCCTGGAGACAGCAGCAGCAGAAGCAGTTGGTGGTGAGGGGTGGCAGGCAGCAGGCCCTGGAGACAGCAGCAGCAGAAGCAGTTGGTGGTGAGGGGTGGCAGGCAGCAGGCTCTGTGAGCTGTGTAAATGTGTGGCTCTCACACACATATATAGCCCCCTGGGCTCGTTTCAGTGGTTCTAAGCTGCTGCAATTGGTGTTCCAGGTCTACCTTCTTCAAATACATCCAATGACCGGCTCCGCCGTGGCGGAGCACGCCTACCACGATTTTCAAAATTGCATCAGGCTACCGCGATTGCGGTTCCCATTGGCTGTAAGGGCATGGTTTATGGCGGAGACACACCGCAGGGGACAGGCGGGCGCTACCGCGGTGGTGTATCTTTCAAGTGCATCCAATGTCCGGCTCCGTGGTGGCGGAGCACGCCTACCACGATTTTCAAAATTGCATCAGGTTACCGCGATTGCGGTTCCCATTGGCTGTAAGGGCATGGTTCATGGCGGTGACACACCGCAGGGGACAGGCGGGCGCTACCGCGATTCCGGGGCCATACATTGCTATGAGTGACCGGGATCTGGGTGGCGGAGCATGCCAACCACCATTAGCCATGTGTAAATGCCTATCACTCCCGCGATGATGTCTTGGGCCATGGCGGTGACACACCGCTAGTGCCAGGCGATAGCTTCTGCGATTTGGGTGCCATACATTGGTGCCTGTGACCGCGATTTGGGTGGCGGAGCATGCCAACCGCCATTTGTCAATACATATATATCTCTCACTACCGCGATTGTGTTCTAGGGATTGGTGGTGACACACCGCTGGTGCCAGGCGGTAGCTTCCGCGATTTGGGTGCCATACATTGACGTGAGTGATCGTGATTTGGGTGGCGGGACACTTTGTCAGCACCTATGGACACATCATGCTGTGTCAATGGCCAATGGGCAGTCATCAACAGTGCACAGTGGCCACATGATTAATGGCACATCATTGTGCACACAATGCCAGTGTAACATTTAACACACTGCTGACTACACATGCCATGTTTGTGTATGTCATGTAGTACATTGGCATGTACTCACTCACATGTCACTAGTGATATTGATGGGCATGTACACAGAACAGTGTTGTTATGGACTCTCAAATGTGTACACATGTCAATGTGTGACAGTGCTGTGAAAATCACAGAGATGTATGTCTTAATGTAGAATGTGCAGATTTGACTGTCTTGTTTACTTTGATCATGCACACACTTGTTGTTTACGCTCAGCCTGTGGTCATTGTGTTGTTGATGTGTGCCATGTTCAACTCATGCCTGAAGGTGTGTCAGGTACAGCAGCTAGGTATGCGACAGTGGTGTTGCAGTTTTACACATATGCTGTATGAAATACCCTCAGGCCTGCTCATGCTAGATGTGGCCATATCCCTACGTGCTTTCGCATAGTCAGATGTTGTTTTGGATCTACTTGCTGTGTGAAAGGGGACAAGTAAGCGAGTAGTGTGGCTGAAGGTGTCCCTACGTGTAAGCTGCTCTGTAACTCAATTGTGATGACAGTCATTGTTGGCGTTGTGTCAGTCAAAATGTAAGATGTTGTACACGTCTCAGGGTGTATTGAATTGACATGTGTCCACTTTCATCTCAACTAGGAGGAGACCAAATCTGCATCGTCCCTACACCGTGCTGGCAGACATGGAGGATGAGGAGGTCATCTGGAAGTTCCGTCTGGACAGAGCCACCCTACAAAACCTCTGTGCTATGTTGGAGCCCCACCTGCAGCCTCGCAGAACATATCCAACAGCTTTCACCCCAACATCTAAGGTGATGGCGGCTCTGCATTTTTTTGCCTCTGGATCATTCCAGCACACGGTGTCCAGTGCAGGTGGGATGTCGCAACCCATGTTCAGCATGGTGCTGCGTGATGTCCTGTCCGCCATGATGATATACAAGGAGAGGTATATCCATTTCCCCAGGGTGCAGGAATTGGCGGCTGTAAAGGGAGACTTTTATGCCCTTGGACACATCCCCCATGTTGTTGGGGCCATTGATTGCACCCATGTTGGGCTTGTTCCACCACAGGCATGGGAGCACATTTATAGGAATCGAAAACATTACCACTCCATAAATGTGCAAGTGGTGTGCCAGGCGGACATGATCATCATGCACGTGTGTGCCAAATATCCAGGCTCAGCCCATGACTCATACATCATGCAGAACAGCATTGTACCACAGCTCATGGCTAATCTGCTTCCTGAGCATGCATGGATTGTGGGTGAGTACGAAGAGTCCAGTAGCGTGCTGTGTGTGTGACATGCTGTCCTCTGCCACAGTATAATTACAAGGTTTATCTGTGTCTCTCACACCTAGGTGACTCTGCATATCCCAACCGTCCGTGGTTGCTGAGCCCACTGCGGAATCCCAGGACACCACCTGATGTACGCTACAATGATGCCCATGGGAGGACACGTCGTGTGGTGGAGCGGACTTTTGGTCTCCTGAAGTCACGATTTCGCTGCCTTGACAAGACGGGAGGTGCACTCATATACTCACCCAGGAAGGTGTGTCAGATTGCTGTGGCGTGCTGCATGCTCCACAACCTAGCCATTCACAAGGATATCCCCCTGCTCCTGGATGTTGATGAGCAGCCACGGCCCCCACCTGCAAACCAACCCGTGTCCTGTGATGAGGACAGTGGAGAGGAGGATGGTGTTGACCTGCGTCAACAGCTCATCAGCCGCTACTTCACTTGAAGGTGAGTTTCAATGTACAACGGACCCATTGTCTGATCAATCAATCAATCAATCAATCACAGAATTTGTAGAGCGCACTACTTACCCGCGAGGGTCTCAAGGCGCTGGGGAGAAAAAAGGGGGGGGGTGCTGCTACTGGTCGAACAGCCAGGTCTTGAGTAGCCTCCTGAAGGTCAGCAGGTCTTGGGTCTGTCGTAGGCTTAGTGGAAGGGTGTTCCAGGTCTTGGCGGCGAGGTGTGAGAAGGATCTGTCACCGGTGGTTGTTCTTCGAATGCGAGGGACGGTGGCGGGGAGAGGTCGGCGGAGCGGAGCTGGCGGTTGGGGACGTAGAAGAAGAGTCGTCTGTTGAGGTAGGCTGGGCCAGTCTTGTGGAGTGCCTTGTGTGCGTGGATGAGGAGTTTGAAGGAGATTCTCCTGTCGACGGGGAGCCAGTGCAGGTTCCTCAGGTGGGGGGTGATGTGGCTGTGGCGTGGTACGTCGAGGATCAGGCGTGCGGAGGCGTTTTGTATGCGTTGCAGTCACTTGATGAGCTTGGCCGGGGCTCCCGCGTAGAGGGCGTTCCCATAGTCGAGTCTGCTACTGACGAGGGCCTGGGTGACTGTTCTTCTTGTATTTGTCGGGATCCACCTGTAGATCTTGCGAAGCATGTGGAGGGTGTTGAAGCAGGAGGAGGAGACTGCGTTGACTTGCTTGGCCATGGAGAGCGTTGAGTCGAGGATGACTCCCAGGTTGCGTGCGTGGTCGGTGGGTGTCGGGGCTGCTCCCAGCGTCGTTGGCCACCAGGAGTCGTCCCAGGCTGAGGGGTTGGAGCCGAGGATGAGGACCTCTGTCTTGTTGCGTGTGATGTTGCTGTTGTTGTGAAGGTGTATGTGAGCTTTGTGACTGCAGCCGGTTGTTGACTCAGTGGTGGCTGACAATGTTTATGGGACAGGGTAATTTTGAACATCTACAGGATGTGTATGTTGGCACTTGTTGCTCATTGTGATGTGCGCATGTTGTATTAGCTTTATGGTATGTGTTGTGTGATGTCTGTGATGCCACACCCAGACTAGTGAATCTTGTTCTGTTGTGTTTTCCTAGGTCCCTTCACCCTCTCCTTGCCTACATACATTCCATACTCCTGGTACATTTTAATCATGGTGATGACTGCACATCCTGGAATAAAGACGGAGCAGAAACAACAACGTGTGTGTAAGGAGTTTTATTTACAATGGTGACATATGAGGGGTGAACATTTACATTGAGGTGATTAGTGAAGCAGTGAGTTGACAGTCATGGTAAGTGAGAGAATCGAGTAGTCACCACATTGATGTGGTGACCCAGTCCAACAGACAGATGCCATTCACAAGGCAGTGTGGGGAAGGACAGTCCAATGAGTCAATGCAGTAGTGAAGAGTGTTGCCATCATGGCTGGCTCCGTGACTGACGTTTGGCAGGTGCTTTGCCACGGGATACTCCCAGGGATTTCTTGGGACGGCCCCTTCGTCGCTTGGCAGGGAGCGCCTCTGCTGTGGGGCCTGTGGGGTCTGAGGACTCACCCCTCTCTGTGGCCGCAGGGGAGGATGTTGAACTGTCATCTTGCAGCTCAGCAGGGGGAGGTGGAGGTGTTGTTTGTGGTGCAGGCCTGTCCCTCAGTGCTGCCACTATCTGGCCCAAGAGGTCCACAATTTGTCCCATGCGGGTGTCCATGGACCTCTTCAGCAGGAGGAGCTCGCGGGAATCTTCTTCTGCCCGGGCCGTTCGTCCCTGGGCCCGTTCATATGCCCCAAGGACTCTGTTTATGCTGTCCATGGCTTCGGTCCCAGGCTCTGGTTGTCTGTGAGTGACCCTGCCACTCCCACCTGCCCTGCTGCCACGGACCTGTTGCATTACCACTGTAGGCACCCGCATCCTCTCCCTGCCCACCTCGGTTGGTGGTGTGGGGTGGTCATCCTCTGGGACAGGGAGGGTGTTGCAGGCAGCACTGGTGGTGGTGGTGGTAGTGTACGACACACAGGCCGTAACAGCAGGGGTCTGCGTAGCTGTTGGTGTTGCTGCAGATGTGGTGGGTGGAACGATGGGTTCCTGGGACCGGTTGCGCCCTGGCACACCAGATGGGCTGGCTCCGGGGTCATCGTCCTCTGAATACCTGTAGTCAACATCCGAGAGTCCATGTTCCAGGGGGGGGGGGAGACTGGCTCTGCAGGTTGCTGGTGTTGTCCTCTGCAGTCAGTTCTTGGTCATCTGTGGGACAGAAGAGTTAAAAACTGGTCATTGTAGTGCACCCCACAAGCTTTGTGTTGGCTGTGTATTATTCACTGTTTGTACACCACACAGTTGACTCGTCATCACATTTATTGTATGCGCACTACTGTGCCTCCTGAGATGATGTTGAGGTACATGCATTAGTTGTCCATGGTGTGAGGTGTCACAACATACCATGTGCCACGTGCATGTTTTGTGATTACAGGGACATTTTGCCATCTAGGGACTGGCGCAACAGAGCATTTCTGTGGCGTCTCTTTGTTGGTCACTCTGCCCTGGCAGACCTTACATCTGAGCATGTCCTGGCCATTGTCATCTCATGCATACCTTTGTAGTGCCATGTGCAAATATAAATTTGTACCAACAACCAGGCTTTCTTTGTTTACATATGGTCCTTGCTGCTCTGGCCACAAGGCACTTACACATGGCATTCAGTGCTGTGCATGATTGTGCACAGACTTTCTTCTACATGTGAATTGGTGTGTCACACTTTGGTTGCTGTGGCAGTTACATTTGCTTAGCTGTCTGCACACTGTGAGTGGCAATTGGATCTGTGTGTATTTTTGTGTGATGAGAGGGCTGGTGTTGTCATATGGCACCATGCTTTTTGGGAGGAATGGCTGGGTGCATGTACTGGCTAGTTACCTGTTCTGTTTTCACATTTGGGTTGGATTTGTGTCACATCTATGGGGTCGATTCCGATTCGGGCCGGAAAAAGCACCGACCGACTCGGATCCGGAAAAAATACCGATCGACACGTACCCGTGGCGCCCGACACGCCAAGTACGATGCAAGGCGCGAAAAATCCGACCGACACGTAACGAAACCAAGTCGACCGACCGAGCCGCACGGAAAACAGCAATCCGGCCGGAAAAACACGCGAATCCAACCGACTAACACGCACCCGGAACAAATCCGACCGAAACGTACACGCTAACTCCAAACCGCTAAGTACGATGCAAGGCGCGAAAACCACGAGCGAGTCGGACGGAGGACAAGCCGTACGACCGACACGCATACAAAACCGAGCCGAAGCAACACAATACACCGCGACCGACGCGTACGCAGCATAGAAAACTGCACAAACACAGCGTGAACGAAACGGAAAACACCGTACGAGACCAATGCAGGGTCCGACTCGGTCACAAGAACGTTTCCAACATACACAAACAGCACAAAGGAAAAATCACCCAAAAAAAGGCCAAACAAGCAATTACCAAGCCAATAAATACTGGGGGGGTGGGGACAGAGAACAAGGACACACCCACAACTCCACCTATATAAAGGACACAAATCACTACCATGAGCCTTTGCAAATGCCATTCCACTGCCAGCACCCAAGAGAAAGCAACCACACACCCACAGCTCATCCCTCACACAAGCCACACACCATCAGCACACCAACAAATACCTACCTCACATACACCCAGCAAAACACACACTCACACACCCTCACCTGCACACCAACACACACATCACCCACCATCACCACCCATCACCATGCCCCCCAAGAAGAATCCCAAGTTCCTAGATAGTGAATTGGAAGTCATGGTAGACGAGATCCTCAGGGTGGAGCCACAGCTGTTTGGCACTCTGGTCCAACAGACCCCCATGTCGCAGAAAACCAAGATGTGGGAGAGGATCATCAACAGGGTGAACGCCCAATCACCATGTCGGCGCACAAAGACGGACATCCAGAACAGGTGGTATGACGTGCGCAGGAGGGTACGGGACATGCTGAAGAAAGACTACATCAACAGCCAACACACCGGCAGTGGCCCTCCTGCCAAGCCAATATACCTCAGGCCCTGGGAGGAGAAGGTGCGGGCCATCCTTCCGCCAGTGAGCGTATATGGACTAGAGGACATCCCAGAGCCTGGTGAGTACACAACAAATGTACACAATATACTGCCACAAAACACACACATCACTGTCAAGGGGAGAGTCAAACCATGCACTCATAGCAATTACACAGCAACTAGAACAGAATCATCCCAAAATGTGTATGTCAGTCAGATAAACACAACACATGCCATCAAAAAAGTCACATCCAACTGTGCCAACACATGTACAAACACAACCACAACTACAGCTAGACAGTGGCACAAATAGAACTAACAAACACATCCACACATGTAGCCACCACAACAACACCAACACACAGTGAAGACCACTCAAAGGAAGGAATTCTGTGTATGCTGGCCAAGTCAGTGTAGCCAATAGCATCATGGGAGTCGCAGTCACACATATTGCCCGCCCCAAAACTGTCCCATCAACACCACCATGAACCATGCGCACATCACAGGGAGTGGAGAAGGACTCACAAGATGGCTGACACTGGCTACTGCTGTGGGGAGCACAAGGCCCTGCTGCCAACTGTGCACCAACAAACAGCAGGACACCACTGACTGACATCCTGAGAGACAACTTCCACTCCCTGCAATGCAAGCACGTTCCATGGTGGGATATCTGGCTGGCTGGGTGGGAAGGGGGACTTGCAGCACTGACTATAGTCACCAGCACCTCCCCTCACACCCCCCAACACAAACTCCACAGTACCCACCTGGTAGAATGCAATGCCCTCCATCCTAACACAAGATCCCACAAAGCACCACCACCCTGGGTTATGTTGTGTGAAGCACAGGGACACTCTTGGAACTCTTAGCCAAACAACTGCCAGGACAACACTCCCAGCCATCCTGTCAGCACAGCCAGCCCACCCCACAGGGAAGCAGAGTCAAAAGGAAGGAAGCATGGGCATGCTGGGAAGGGGGTGGAGGCAATAGCATGATGGGAGTCGTAGTCACAGACATTGCTCAGCCTCACAACTGGCCCATCAACACCACCCTGAACCATGCTCACATCACAGGGAGTGGAGAAGGACTCACAAGATGGCTGACACTGGCTACTGCTGTGGGGAGCACAAGGCCCTGCTGCCAACTGTGCACCAACAAACAGCAGGACACCACTGACTGACATCCTGAGAGACAACTTCCACTCCCTGCAATGCAAGCACGTTCCATGGTGGGATATCTGGCTGGCTGGGTGGGAAGGGGGACTTGCAGCACTGACTATAGTCACCAGCACCTCCCCTCACACCCCCCCCAACACAAACTCCACAGTACCCACCTGGTAGAATGCAATGCCCTCCATCCTAACACAAGATCCCACAAAGCACCACCACCCTGGGTTATGTTGTGTGAAGCACAGGGACACTCTTGGGACTCTTAGCCAAACAACTGCCAGGACAACACTCCCAGCCATCCTGTCAGCACAGCCAGCCCACCCCACAGGGAAGCAGAGTCAAAAGGAAGGAAGCATGGGCATGCTGGGAAGGGGGTGGAGGCAATAGCATGATGGGAGTCGTAGTCACAGACATTGCTCAGCCTCACAACTGGCCCATCAACACCACCCTGAACCATGCTCACATCACAGGGAGTGGAGAAGGACTCACAAGATGGCTGACACTGGCTACTGCTGTGGGGAGCACAAGGCCCTGCTGCCAACTGTGCACCAACAAACAGCAGGACACCACTGACTGACATCCTGAGAGACAACTTCCACTCCCTGCAATGCAAGCACGTTCCATGGTGGGATATCTGGCTGGCTGGGTGGGAAGGGGGACTTGCAGCACTGACTATAGTCACCAGCACCTCCCCTCACACCCCCCAACACAAACTCCACAGTACCCACCTGGTAGAATGCAATGCCCTCCATCCTAACACAAGATCCCACAAAGCACCACCACCCTGGGTTATGTTGTGTGAAGCACAGGGACACTCTTGGGACTCTTAGCCAAACAACTGCCAGGACAACACTCCCAGCCATCCTGTCAGCACAGCCAGCCCACCCAACAGGGAAGCAGAGTCAAAAGGAAGGAAGCATGGGCATGCTGGGAAGGGGGTGGAGGCAATAGCATGATGGGAGTCGTAGTCACAGACATTGCTCAGCCTCACAACTGGCCCATCAACACCACCCTGAACCATGCTCACATCACAGGGAGTGGAGAAGGACTCACAAGATGGCTGACACTGGCTACTGCTGTGGGGAGCACAAGGCCCTGCTGCCAACTGTGCACCAACAAACAGCAGGACACCACTGACTGACATCCTGAGAGACAACTTCCACTCCCTGCAATGCAAGCACGTTCCATGGTGGGATATCTGGCTGGCTGGGTGGGAAGGGGGACTTGCAGCACTGACTATAGTCACCAGCACCTCCCCTCACACCCCCCACAACACAAACTCCACAGTACCCACCTGGTAGAATGCAATGCCCTCCATCCTAACACAAGATCCCACAAAGCACCACCACCCTGGGTTATGTTGTGTGAAGCACAGGGACACTCTTGGGACTCTTAGCCAAACAACTGCCAGGACAACACTCCCAGCCATCCTGTCAGCACAGCCAGCCCACCCCACAGGGAAGCAGAGTCAAAAGGAAGGAAGCATGGGCATGCTGGGAAGGGGGTGGAGGCAATAGCATGATGGGAGTCGTAGTCACAGACATTGCTCAGCCTCACAACTGGCCCATCAACACCACCCTGAACCATGCTCACATCACAGGGAGTGGAGAAGGACTCACAAGATGGCTGACACTGGCTACTGCTGTGGGGAGCACAAGGCCCTGCTGCCAACTGTGCACCAACAAACAGCAGGACACCACTGACTGACATCCTGAGAGACAACTTCCACTCCCTGCAATGCAAGCACGTTCCATGGTGGGATATCTGGCTGGCTGGGTGGGAAGGGGGACTTGCAGCACTGACTATAGTCACCAGCACCTCCCCTCACACCCCCCCAACACAAACTCCACAGTACCCACCTGGTAGAATGCAATGCCCTCCATCCTAACACAAGATCCCACAAAGCACCACCACCCTGGGTTATGTTGTGTGAAGCACAGGGACACTCTTGGGACTCTTAGCCAAACAACTGCCAGGACAACACTCCCAGCCATCCTGTCAGCACAGCCAGCCCACCCCACAGGGAAGCAGAGTCAAAAGGAAGGAAGCATGGGCATGCTGGGAAGGGGGTGGAGGCAATAGCATGATGGGAGTCGTAGTCACAGACATTGCTCAGCCTCACAACTGGCCCATCAACACCACCCTGAACCATGCTCACATCACAGGGAGTGGAGAAGGACTCACAAGATGGCTGACACTGGCTACTGCTGTGGGGAGCACAAGGCCCTGCTGCCAACTGTGCACCAACAAACAGCAGGACACCACTGACTGACATCCTGAGAGACAACTTCCACTCCCTGCAATGCAAGCACGTTCCATGGTGGGATATCTGGCTGGCTGGGTGGGAAGGGGGACTTGCAGCACTGACTATAGTCACCAGCACCTCCCCTCACACCCCCCCAACACAAACTCCACAGTACCCACCTGGTAGAATGCAATGCCCTCCATCCTAACACAAGATCCCACAAAGCACCACCACCCTGGGTTATGTTGTGTGAAGCACAGGGACACTCTTGGGACTCTTAGCCAAACAACTGCCAGGACAACACTCCCAGCCATCCTGTCAGCACAGCCAGCCCAACCCACAGGGAAGCAGAGTCAAAAGGAAGGAAGCATGGGCATGCTGGGAAGGGGGTGGAGGCAATAGCATGATGGGAGTCGTAGTCACAGACATTGCTCAGCCTCACAACTGGCCCATCAACACCACCCTGAACCATGCTCACATCACAGGGAGTGGAGAAGGACTCACAAGATGGCTGACACTGGCTACTGCTGTGGGGAGCACAAGGCCCTGCTGCCAACTGTGCACCAACAAACAGCAGGACACCACTGACTGACATCCTGAGAGACAACTTCCACTCCCTGCAATGCAAGCACGTTCCATGGTGGGATATCTGGCTGGCTGGGTGGGAAGGGGGACTTGCAGCACTGACTATAGTCACCAGCACCTCCCCTCACACCCCCCAACACAAACTCCACAGTACCCACCTGGTAGAATGCAATGCCCTCCATCCTAACACAAGATCCCACAAAGCACCACCACCCTGGGTTATGTTGTGTGAAGCACAGGGACACTCTTGGGACTCTTAGCCAAACAACTGCCAGGACAACACTCCCAGCCATCCTGTCAGCACAGCCAGCCCAACCCACAGGGAAGCAGAGTCAAAAGGAAGGAAGCATGGGCATGCTGGGAAGGGGGAGGAGGCAATAGCATGATGGGAGTCGTAGTCACAGCCCTACATCCCCCACCACATGGCCCAGCAAGCTCACACTCACGCATGCACATCCCACAGAGAGTGGAAAGGCCCATCAAAGATGTCTGACACTGTTGCTGTGTCGTGGGGAGCACAAGGGCATGCTGGGTACTGCACACCAACCAACAGCAGGACACCACTGTCAGCCATCTTGCCATTGCCCTCACACCCACACCCACTGAACTCCACACAAAAGCAAGTAAGTATGGGAATGCTGGCAAGTGGGGTGGAGGCAATGGCATGATGGGAGTCGTAGTCACAGACATAGCTCACCCCCACAACTGTCCCATCAACACCACCCTGAACCATGCTCACATCACAGGGAGTGGAGAAGGACTCACAAGATGGCTGACACTGGCTACTGCTGTGGGGAGCACAAGGCCCTGCTGCCAACTGTGCACCAACAAACAGCAGGACACCACTGACTGACATCCTGAGAGACAACTTACACTCCCTGCAACGCAAGCACGTTCCATGGTGGGATAACTGACTGGCTGGGTGGGTGGGAAGGAGGTCCGGCTGTCAACCAAACACAAGCAATGCAGACCATGTTCACACCCCAGAAAATACATAGAAATGCCCAAATAATGCAGGACAATGTGCCACACCAATATCAACCCCTGACTGTGACGACTTAGGACAATGCAATGTACAGGCCCGCACCCAGAGGCACAGTCACAACTGTCATGTGTGTCAACCATTGATGCCTGCAGAAACATGACATACATTGTTTGTGTCTCCCAAAAACAGGTGATGATGGGGACACAGCAGCAGACGCTGAGGAGTCCCAGTCCCAGGCTCAAGAGGATGCCGAGCTCACTGGCGTCGTACAGCCTCTGTCCTCCTCGGACGATGAAGAACAACCTGGCACATCCGGTGCAAGTCAACATGCAGCACCAGCAGGACCACCAGCTGCAGCACCAGCAGGACCACCAGCTGCACCCCTGCACCCACCCCTACAACGACTGTCACCACGAATACCATCCCTGCCGACATGGACAGAATAAGGAGCAACACCAGCACAGTGACCCTGGACCAACCTGGGGCCATGGACACCACCACCACCACCAACCCCCAAGGTGGACCAGGGTTATCTGTGCGTGCCACTGCACACACTGCACATGTCAGCAGGGGTGGTGGGAGGGGTGGGAGACAGAGGTCGCTGCTTGCAGACGTTGCTGGTGTGCATGACGACCCACAACTGGTACGCATAGCTGATGCGTACCAGTCCAGCACCGGAGAGCTCAGCCAGGTAGTGGGGCTCCTCAGAGACATTAAACAGCAGCAGGCTGCCCATCATGCCCGCTTGGACTCCCACATGTCCCACGTGGAGTCACACATGTCCCGTGTGGACTCACACATGTCCCGCGTGGAGTCCAAGTGGGATGCACTGCATGAGATGACGGCGGTGCACAGGGACATTTTACAATGCCTCCGCCAGATGAACAGCAACCAGTCCACACCTCCCTGTGTGCCAACAACATCTGGTGCCGAACAAACTGCAACTGCCACAGGGAGGGAGGAGGACTCTGGCGGAGAGTCCCCTGCACCGCAGCAGCCTGCACTTGAGGGCCCCCCCCAAGAAGAGGGGTCGTCCGAGGAGGGAAAAGTGAGAGGCCGATGGCCAAGCGCAACTCCCAGGAAGCCTGAACCTGTTCTGGATGTTCGCCTTTGTGCACAGACTGTTCACCCTGTTGACGGCAACACTACTCCCACACATTGCATGGGGAGTACAAGTTGGACCAATGTGTCAGACAACTGTGGCCCCGATACTGGGGATCCTGTCTACCCGGACTTTCAATTCACCTAGGAACTTGGGATTGCAAGATTCATGTACAGCACAACCCATCCTATGCACTATTAACACAAATGTATCACAATAAACACACTAATACACCATACTTGCCTCTGTCGTGATTCCAACGTGGGTGCTGTTATGGGGATGATGAACTGCAAAATTACACTGTGTATGCGAACTGCAACAGCAAGGACAACACAGGCATGTGAGTACAGGCAACGTGACACACATGAGGGAGACACACCACCAGGGCTACACGACACATACACACCTAGGCCATCTGACTCATTGCCTACACTGATGTTGCCAGGGAAGACGGTGCAATGCACAGACACCACACCCATTCCCAGTTGTAGTCAAGTAGCCCACAGGTGCAGTAAGCAAATGGCAGTCAAATGTGTGACCACAGACAACGCACATCACAAAGTGAAGCACAGGTTTATTACACAGTTGCAACATGCCGTAACCACTACAGATGCAAGGTAACCCCACCTGGTAGCGGGCACACAGTCAACAACTGTAGACGGAAGGAAGTCCATGGGTGTGGCGCACATCACCTGTAGGGACACAACAGCTACCAGCCTGGATGTGCAATCACGTCGTCGGTGGACACAGTTGACCAAACGAATCTGAAAGTACCCTGTGAAGGACAGAAATGACACACAGTCAAAAGCAATGGAGTACAGGACAGAACAGCAAAACTCATGCACAATACATGTTACAAGATACCCACCCAGAACCAAGTTAGCATGTCAACACTGTTGGGGAGTACAGCCCACCTGTCACCACACATCGCAACACACATCCAGTCAAGTAGCCCATGGACACACTCCAACAGCACCAGAGCACCACCCACACATCATGCCAACTCACATCATTGACATGACACCTCAGGATACTCACATTCAGCTAAAGAAGTTGGTGATGAGCTGTGTGCGGACATCACCATCACCATCATCATCATCATCGTCACTGGCATCGTGGTCCAGGCCAGGATCCTCCACAGGTGGCGGATGTTGGTCATTGTCATCCTGGATGAGAGGCAACTCCTTCCGCACTGCCAGGTTGTGGAGCATGCAGCAGACGATGATAATCTTGCACACTTTCGCAGGGGCATATGGGAGGGACCCTCCGGTCTTGTCCAGGCAGCGGAAGCGGCTCTTCAGGAGACCAAAGGTCCGCTCAATCACTCTCCTGGTCCGACCATGTGCCTCATTGTAGCGCATCTGGGCAGGTGTCACAGGGTTCCTGAGGGGTGTCAGCAACCACGGCATGTTGGGGTATCCCGAGTCACCTACGGACAGACAAGTGCACATTAGCTGACTTGGAAAAGTGGGCGGAATACTACAGATCAGATCACACACAATGGCACAAAGTCAGTACACACCGACAAGCCAGGCACGCTGGTTCTGCATCTGTGCCATCATCCTGGGGATGCGACTACTCCTCATCACAAAGGCATCGTGTGCTGAACCAGGGAAACGGGCACACACGTGTGTGATGGTCATGTCTGCAAGACACACCACCAGTGCATTGACCGAGTGGTAGTGCTTGCGGTTCCTGTAGGCCTGCTCCTGGGCCTGTGGTGGTACCAAAGCCACATGTGTCCCATCAATGGAGCCAATGACATGCGGCATCCTCCCCAGGGCATAAAAGTCACTCTTCACGTCAGTGAGTCGTCGCAGTCTAGGGAAATAGATGTACCGGTTCAGGAAGAGCAACATTGCCGCCAAAACATCGCGGAGCACACGGCTGAACATGGTCTGTGACATCCCACCAGCAGTCGCCACAGTATGTTGGAAGGTACCGGTGGCAAAGAAGTGTAGGGCTGCCATCACCTTCACCTTGGGGGTCAGCGCTGTAGGATACGGCCGGCCAGGCTGCAAATGTGGGGACAACTGCACTGCCAAATCCTCAATCAGCTGCCTGGTGAAGCGGTACCGTCGGATGCTGTCCCGTTCCACCATCGTTGCCAGGTCTGGGAATGGCCGATGGACAGCAGGAGCCCTGCAGTGCAGAGGAGAAGTAAGCAAGATTGTCAGTCACCCCACATATGCGGCATTGAACACACTCAAGATCCCAACATACATCATTATGAGGCACAACTACATGAAGTGTGCAGTACCGGAAGGACATGTATGGTACATACATGGCCAACATCTGTCAACACGGTCCTACAGGTGGCATCAATTTGTCCCAGGTTGGCCCATTGGATATCATGATGCCGTGTCACAGTTCCCATCTCCTGCTGCCGTGTCACAATCACCCCCCACAGTGACATGTGAGGACAGATGTGCCCCAGGCACCACAGCTCAACGACAGGTACATTCCCAGGGACCCTGTAATGCCACATGGACACTGGCATCACATGGAGTATCATGTGTACACCACAGCAAAACAAACATGACCCCCACAGGTAGTGGCCCCACTTGCCACGGCAGGACAGACATGGACGTCTGTGACACACACGCACAACATCAGAGTCCATGCACACACAACGTGGATGTGGAGACTGTCTCCCATTGTGCACATGAAATCAGAGACATTGTAAACACTACATGCACAAAGACTGTGGAGGTCCATCACTATTGTGCCACTGGGACACCCTGGCTCAAACATACCGTCCCACATGGGACTCACGGGGTATGTGACATGACATACACAAACACCACTGTGAAATGTGACCATGGCACATGCACAGATATGAACAGTTGCACATCACAGTGGTCACGTACACGTAACACCCAGGATCCTGTCCCCATGAACACGTGCACAGCCTGGGGGTGGCTGCCCACAGGTGACACCCACAGGACAACATGTACACCAACATACACACAATAGGAAATGCAGCCTTACATGCCTTATGATAAGGTTTGGACAGGCTGTCGTGATGTAGGTGTGCCCCTCACTCCCTGGGAGCTATCTGTGGCTGGCATATGTCCATCTGAGACAGGCATGCTGACATATGCCAGTCACATGTACAGTGATGCGTTGTACTGCAATGGACCGATCGGTGCCTCCGGCCGGCCCATTGCTTTCAATGTGTGGGGGTACGCGTTGTACCCCTGTGCGCGTTGAACTGCAATGGACCGATCGGTGCCTCCGGCCGGCCCATTGCTTTCAATGTGTGCGGGTACGCGTTGTACCCCTGTGCGCGTTGAACTGCAATGGACCGATCGGTGCCTCCGGCCGGCCCATTGCTTTCAATGTGTGGGGGTACGCGTTGTACCCCTGTGCGCGTTGAACTGCAATGGACCGATCGGTGCCTCCGGCCGGCCCATTGCTTTCAATGTGTGCGGGTACGCGTTGTACCCCTGTGCGCGTTGAACTGCAATGGACCGATCGGTGCCTCCGGCCGGCCCATTGCTTTCAATGTGTGCGGGTACGCGTTGTACCCCTGTGCGCGTTGAACTGCAATGGACCGATCGGTGCCTCCGGCCGGCCCATTGCTTTCAATGTGTGCGGGTACGCGTTGTACCCCTGTGCGCGTTGAACTGCAATGGACCGATCGGTGCCTCCGGCCGGCCCATTGCTTTCAATGTGTGCGGGTACGCGTTGTACCCCTGTGCGCGTTGAACTGCAATGGACCGATCGGTGCCTCCGGCCGGCCCATTGCTTTCAATGTGTGCGGGTACGCGTTGTACCCCTGTGCGCGTTGAACTGCAATGGACCGATCGGTGCCTCCGGCCGGCCCATTGCTTTCAATGTGTGCGGGTACGCGTTGTACCCCTGTGCGCGTAGAACTGCAATGGACCGATCGGTGCCTCCTGCCGGCCCATTGCTTTCAATGTGTGCGGGTACGCGTTGTACCCCTGTGCGCGTTGAACTGCAATGGACCGATCGGTGCCTCCGGCCGGCCCATTGCTTTCAATGTGTGCGGGTACGCGTTGTACCCCTGTGCGCGTTGAACTGCAATGGACCGATCAGTGCCTCCGGCCGGCCCATTGCTTTCAATGTGTGCGGGTACGCGTTGTACCCCTGTGCGCGTTGAACTGCAATGGACCGATCGGTGCCTCCGGCCGGCCCATTGCTTTCAATGTGTGCGGGTACGCGTTGTACCCCTGTGCGCGTTGAACTGCAATGGACCGATCGGTGCGCACCCATTGACAATGGGCTTGCCTGGCAACGGACGCGTTTTCGAATTTCGAACGAGTCGGTTGCTGGAAAATCAGTTGGTCACCCACAACAATGTTGCAAAATCATGTATGTCATGAAGTTGAAGATTTGAAGGATGCTGTGGGCGTGTTTTGGTGCTGCTATTCCATGGATTGGCCAGATTCAGAAGATGCAAACGACTTGGACCTATCACTTTGGACACAAGGGACAGTATCTGCCTCTCCAGCACATATATATTGCTGGCTGTTCCCCTGAGAGCCCACTTGCCTGCACTACATGCTCCAAGACGACATCTGCCACTGCACTGCTGCTGTCTCTGCCCCTCTGGACCCTGCAATGGCACGTACTGTGGAGAGAGCCCCAGCCTTCAGCCTTGAAGAGAACCAGGCCCTGCTGGACAGCCTACTTCCACAGTACAGCAAGCTGTATGGGACACCAGGGGAGCAGGTGAGTGTCCTGTGCACTGCCTTTCTGAATGTGCATTTTGTCTGACTAGCAAGGCTGAGAGTCTGCACGCCACTGGCTAGCAGGCTCACTGAGTAGTTGTCACCCCCCATAGTGTGTAGTGACTTGCACTGGACAGGTATGGTGCAGTGACAGTGCTTCTGAACAGGGTTTTACTCCCCATGCAATGATACCATGTAGTGACTTCTGGAAAACTGTCCATGGGCAGCCGTGCACTGCCTGTGTACACCATGTGCCCCTGTGATTGCGACATGTATATGCAACTGTGTCATGCACGGATATGTTGCATGTGTAGTAATGGCCTTATCACTTTGTCATCCTGACAGGCTTCTGCCCATCGGAAGCAGGAGATCTGGAAGGACATCGTCCGGGCTGTCCGGTCCGTGGGGGTCTACAAGCGCCGGATCCGCAACTGCCAAAAGAGGTGGCAGGACCTTCGGGGCTGGACCCGGAGGATTGCACGGGTCCAGCTGAAGCTGTCGCCTCCTCGCAGGAGGGGCGGAACACGGACCCTGACCCCCCACATGCTCAGGATCCTGGCGGTGGTCTTTCCAGACCTGGATGGGCAGCTGAAGGCCAGAGAGCAGCAAGGAGGGGGTGAGTCAAAGACTGCACTGTGAACTCTGTCTAACATGCTATGTGCCCTCCTCGGGCCTGGTTAAACTGCCACAGTACAGCAGTCATGTTGTCCAGGAGCCATGTCCCTCTATTGTGCACTGCCCACTCCTCATCTGATACCCAGGTGTGGCCCTTACATGCAGGGAATTCTGTCACTTAGGACTGTGTCCTTGCAGTTTGCTTGACTCAAGGTGGGAGACAGCATCTGTTTCCCTGACTCTGTGGTGGGCATCATGGGTGGGTCCATTGCTTACACAATGCCTGTATTCTGACATGTATTCAGCGTGTTACTTTGATCTGTGGTCCAATTGCTGAGCTGATCCACCACATGTGGCTGGGGTATCTGGCACACACCCATGCTGCGGGTGGGAACAATGTTTGGGCCCCAGGAGTATGTATATGACGTGTGTCACACATACTTAGCCAGCTGCCTACAGTCCAGGGCTCATCCCTCATTCATGTGGGGCTGGACAGTCATGCCTACTCCAGGCCATACAATACACTCTGTACTCCCACTCCCGTGTATCAGCTGACACATTGTGCGCAGTGATTTGACCCCTCAGGTGTCTGCCTCTGTGTCAGTGTGCTGTGGATTAGTCGCCAGGACTGCTGTGGAGTTTCTTGGTAGGGGCTCAGCATGCCACTGGAGATGTGACCATAGGAGACGATACTTGTGTGTCACATAGGTGTCTGATCAGCTGCCCATGCAGACTGGGGCATGTGAATGTGAAGTTCAGGCAGCTGTTCCCCATTCACAGCAGAGTGTGAGGGGCTCAGGTTCAGAGGGTAGTGTCACAGGTCTCCCATATGTCCAATAGGTATGACCTGGACAGATGAGGGTTAAGAGGATGTGTTGTGGGGGGATGTACATGTGCACTTGTGCAGCTCCAGGACTTGCATTCCCCATGACCTACTATTGTGACACAGTGCAGAGTGTTGTTGTCTGGCTGCAAAGTCATACATCACTGAGACAGTGATGTATGACTTTGCAGTCATGCCTCCGCCATGGCATGTGTCTACTGATTGGTGAGCCTGCAGGGGAGTGACATGTGCTACATGCACACCATAGTGGCGCTGGCTATCAGGACATGGGTGCATCATGGTGTCTGTCGCTGGTATGCATCACATGCATTTCCTATTTGACTCTGGGCATCCCTTTCATCCGGAAACCTGTACTGACTCAGTGGCAAGAGCTGTGATGTGTGCATGTCCACATGCCACACCGTGTCCTCTGCACTGTCCAACTACTGTGTACTTGGTGCATGTGTCCACACTGGGGTGTTGCAATCCAACAGACACCAGACAGATGGGTGCAAGGCCATGTGGGATGTGAGTGCCATGCTTGGCATCAGACTGACAATTGGCTTCTCCTGTTCAGTTAGGGCACTTTTAGCAATGTACAACTAATGATGCCAGGGCTTGCTCTGTGATGTGCTGTGCTCACAGTGGTGTGTGCGTTTTGTGCAGGTGACTGATGTCTGTCTGTTTCCCCATTGTTTGCAGATACATCCACGGCCACGGAAGGGGACAGCTCCACGGACCAGGAGGAGCCAGAGAGCCAGACTGGGTCAGCAGCCGAGGAGTGGTCGGAGGGACCCAGTGGCACGGAGGGCGAGGGGAGCCACACCGAGGAGTCCTCAGCAGCATCCACCTCAGCTGAGGACCAGAGCAACTCGGAGGATGACTCCCTTGTGGAGGCGGGTGTCAGCAGCCACCACACCCCAGCTAGTGTTGCTGTCCCCGCCACCACCAGCACCACCACCGCCCTCCCATCGGCTCCCATTCCCCAGGTCCGTGGAGGCTCCCATGTCCGGGAGCGTGTCTCCTTTGGGCCAGGCACCGCAGCCCCTGCCCCTGTGTCCCCTGCTGCCCTGAGTGAGGAGTCTGTGTACCTCCTTCGCCAGCTCCATGTAGGCCAGACAGCCATGCTGAGTGTCCTCCATGCGCACACCGCGCTGTTGACTCAGCTGGTGTCGTTCATGGAGGGCATCTCATCGGGCATGTCTGACCTACAGAGGGGCAATAGGTCCATGGACTCCTCCCTGACGGCAGCAGTGTCCCTCCTCAAACGGTCCCTCACCCCTCCTGCCTCTGCTCCATCCACACTCCCCAGCACCTTACCCATCCCAAGCACACACACACCGGCACAGGCACACACCAGCACACACACATCCAGCACACTGACACACACGCCAATGACAAAACGCACACGCACGCACATTCAGGGGACTGAAGCCAGACTCACAGGGGATGGGGCCCTGGAACACACACACGCATCCACATGCACTGCGCAGTCCTCAGTTCCCTCTCCCTCCAAAGCACCCTCCCTTGCCTCACCTGCAACCCCAAAGTCACAGCAGCTCTTCCTCTGTGACCTCGGCCTCTTCCCCACCGATGAAGCTGCTCCAGCATCCCGGGGAAGAGGAAGCCCACCCACACGGAGCAGAGTGCCCCTCGCCCCCGGACACCCTCCCCCAGGCGCAGACGGACTGAGGCCCCCACCCGCAAGTCCCCCCGGAGTCCTAAGAGCAAGACCCCGCCACCGCCCTGCAGCTCAGGCACAAGGTCTCCGTCCTCCATCCCTCAGGCCCCCACTGCACAGGTGCCCCCACCACACCCTGCCCCAGGTTCCCCCACCCACAGATATACCATCCCCAAGAGGATCAGGCCTTCTCCCCTGCCACTTGCTCTCCCAGCACCACACCCCCCGCTGCGCTTGTCTGTGCCACTGATGTGGTGAGGGTGTCCTCCCCTCTGTCCAACCCACCTTGCCTGTTCCCCATTCTCCTCCCCTGGAGGTAGGCACTGCAGTGGAGTCCACTACCGCCCTGTCTGACTTGGGCACTGCAGTGGCGGACCTGTCCACTCCATCTGCAGGGTCCACTGCAGTTGTGCCGGCACCCACGACATCTGAGTCATGCCCCCAGTTGTGCCGGCACACACCATGTCAGACACCTCCACTGCAGTTGTCAGTGGCTCTCCAGCACCCACCACCCCTTCCCTGACTCCCCTGGTGAGCCCTGATCCTGTCCCTGCGGTGCCTGGCCTGCCCCCCGGTTGCCCCTCCTAGTGGATTGTCCCTGGTTTTGTGCAGGCATGCGTAGGGTGACATCTGCCAGTGTCACCCTGTTTGAACTTTGACAATGGACTGGCCATTGGCCTTTGCTCTTTTTTTCTGGACGTCGTTTTCATTCAACACATATGCTGAATAAAGCAACTTTCTTTTCTCTAGTGCTCATGCTTCAGATGTACATGTTGTTGGTGCTGCTAACCATGCCCTTGCTGCAGTGATGGTGATATCTGGTCTCATGATTATGAAGTGTTACTGTGCAGGAACCCATGTGGTCCAGGGGGAATGTGTCCTATCATGTGGTGTATCCATGTCATCCATAGCAGCATCTGAGGGTGTCATGTGTTCAGTATTTGGCAATGGGATTTCCTACTTACATTAGCAATTTCATATCTGTGGCTTCCACCCCTGCACATCTGTTGTGCCTGCCATTGTTGGATTTGTCTACTTCCCTGACCGTGTTGCCATCTCCACTGGACATGCAGGTTTGGGCATCAATGGGGAAGGACTCATCCGTGTAGTCAGTGCAACATTGCTATACAAGTGTGTTGGATCTGTGCTGATGATTCCGTTGGCACATCCATGACCAGGCTGATGTGACGGGAGCCCTCATTTGGTGCTAATTGTTGATTGTGTGACCAAGTGCTCAGCTGACATGATGGGGCCCTACTGAGGCAACATATGGCACAGCTTTCCTCACACAGGAGTGGAGTCCCCTCATGGCAGTGTGTACACGTGTGACATTGCCTGCGCCCAAGGTGTGTGTTGTATGTGCATGTCTGTGTGTTCACTTCCATTTATCTGCGCATGCTGTGATCCCTAGTGTTGTACCTGTTTGTGATGCTTGCTGACTTGAGCTATGTTCCCCCAAAGTCTTCTCCCTGTGTTCTCTGTGATGTGGGTGCATGGCACATTACTGGTCATCAGGGTGTCACCCATAGGTGTGTTTGCTGTCAGGGCTGAGTTTGTGTGCAGACGCAGATGGGTCACAGTCAGGTTTCCCTTGGCACTTGTTGTTTGCCCCTGTCATGTGATTTTCAGTTCGTGTTATCTTTAAGTTATTGTGACACGTTGTGTGTGTGACTGCTGGCACTCCTCAGGGTCCGGGCTGCGATGTTGGTTGTTGTCTATGTGTGTTCTTTGTGGGTGACCTTGGCTTCTTCATTGGTGTGTGACTGTGGCTGGGATCCCATTGGTTGGTGTGGTATCGCCGTCATGTCCATGTACAGCGTAGTGTGCAGTGTGTCAGACATTCAGGAGTCTTGTTGAGTGGCCATGTGTGATGTGTTTCTGCACCTTGGTTCCCACCCACCACCCTGGAATAGTCATGGGTGCATGTGCAATGTCACCAGTGCATGTGTACTTCACTGCTGCACATTGTTGGAGGTCGAGGGGTGTGGTCTTGAGTGTGTGCAGATGGGAGTTGTTGCCCAGCTAGACCCCTGCCTCCATGTTGGCCTTGGCTTACTGGCCATGCTGATTGATTTGTGCTTGTGTCGGTGTGATGGTAGTTTGTTGCTCAGGACACATGACTGTGGTTCACAGTGTGAACCACATTCAGCTTTGTCATCAGAGTGGGATTTTTATGCAGCCAAGGGTCACCACATTGTGGGGGCCCTGGGGGTGGTGCTGTGGTGTGTCTGTGTCTTGCTGTGTCAGTTGTTGTTCCTACGTGCCTGTGTGACATGTGTGTTTTGTGCTCCCTCTCATCTGACAATGCCTGCTTGCCCACATAGGGGATTTGGATCCATGAGTTACCTTAGTGTGGCAGTGTATGCACATCTGTATGATTGGTATTCAGCTCTCCTCATGTGTTGTGTGGTTGCCTGGGGACACTGGCACCCCCCTCACCTGCTGTGTATGATGACAGTGTTGGTCTGCCTGTTTGTGTTTGTGCATCTGCACCACTGCATTGGCATATCTTGGGTGTGCCATTGGCTGTATGTTGTTTGGTGTGTTTCCCCTGCTGTCCCTGGGACTCCTAGGTCATCGGTCAGCACAGTGATCATGGTTTGTGTGTCCCATTGCTGCCATGGTATGGTATCTGTTCACCTCACATCTGCTGTCTCCACAGGATATCTGCATTTGTGTGCCCATTGGTGCAAATATGTGGTTCTGCATTCTGATGGTCACTTCTGTCATTGTGTCATTGATGAATGTTGACGGTGTCAGCCCCCATGGGTGTTGTTTGTCTGCACATGGCCAAAGGAATGTCTCATTTGCACTGCAGTATTTGGCTCACCCAATTTATGTTGCAATGGGACACATACACTACTTTGCCACAGATGAGTTTTTGGTTCTGTGACCAGGAATGATCCATGCAGTTTGGCAGTTGCAGCTCTTTCTTTGTCAACACTTACCTTTGGTCACTGTGATGATGGGGGTGTAGACCCCATTGCCACAATGGTCAAAATGTGCTTCAGCTATGGACCCCACACTTCCCTTTTGGTCACTGTGATGATGGGGGTTTAGACCCCATTGCCACAATGGTCAAAATGTGCTTCAGCTATGGACCCCACACTTGCCTTTTGGTCACTGTGATGATGGGGGTTTAGACCCCATTGCCACAATGGTCAAAATGTGCTTCAGCTATGGACCCCACACTTCCCTTTGGTCACTGTGATGATGGGGGTTTAGACCCCATTGCCACAATGGTCAAAATGTGCTTCAGCTATGGACCCCACACTTGCCTTTTGGTCACTGTGATGATGGGGGTTTAGACCCCATTGCCACAATGGTCAAAATGTGCTTCAGCTATGGACCCCACACTTGCCTTTTGGTCACTGTGATGATGGGGGTTTAGACCCCATTGCCACAATGGTCAAAATGTGCTTCAGCTATGGACCCCACACTTACCTTTTGGTCACTGTGATGATGGGGGTTTAGGCCCCATTGCCACAATGGTCATGGGCTGCTTGCATTGTGGGTGCCACACACATATATGTGTGGCACATGTGCTAGGGGGTCACATTGTATGTTCAAAGTCATGTTCGGTGTTGTAGGCATTTGACACAGCCTACACACGCTTGTCATGGTGGTGGGGGGATGTCTTTATCTTGCATTCCCTAGGTTGTGGTGTGCTGGTTGTGTCATGCATTGTCCATCCTATGAGTGGGGGTGGTAGTAGTGGTAGGCATCCAGCCCCCCTGGGTGAGGGTGGTAGTCGTGGTAGGCATCCAGCCCCCCTGGGTGAGGGTGGTAGTAGTGGTAGGCATCCAGCCCCCCTGGCTGAGGGTGGTAGTAGTGGTAGGCATCCAGCCCCCCTGGCTAAGGGTGGTAGTAGTGGTAGGCATCCTGCCCCCCTGGGTGAGGGTGGTAGTGGTGGTAGGCATCCAGCCCCCCTGGGTGAGGGTGGTAGTAGTGGTAGGCATCCAGCCCCCCTGGCTAAGGGTGGTAGTAGTGGTAGGCATCCAGCCCCCCTGGCTAAGGGTGGTAGTAGTGGTAGGCATCCAGCCCCCTGGGTGAGGGTGGTAGTAGTGGTAGGCATCCAGCCCCCTGGCTGAGGGTGGTAGTAGTGGTAGGCATCCAGCCCCCTGGCTAAGGGTGGTAGTAGTGGTAGGCATCCAGCCCCCCTGGCTGAGGGTGGTAGTAGTGGTAGGCATCCAGCCCCCCTGGGTGAGGGTGGTAGTAGTGGTAGGCATCCAGCCCCCCTGGGTGAGGGTGGTAGTAGTGGTAGGCATCCAGCCCCCTGGCTGAGGGTGGTAGTAGTGGTAGGCATCCAGCCCCCCTGGCTAAGGGTGGTAGTAGTGGTAGGCATCCAGCCCCCCTGGGTGAGGGTGGTAGTAGTGGTAGGCATCCAGCCCCCTGGCTAAGGGTGGTAGTAGTGGTAGGCATCCAGCCCCCTGGCTGAGGGTGGTAGTAGTGGTAGGCATCCAGCCCCCTGGCTGAGGGTGGTAGTAGTGGTAGGCATCCAGCCCCCCTGGCTAAGGGTGGTAGTAGTGGTAGGCATCCTGCCCCCCTGGGTGAGGGTGGTAGTGGTGGTAGGCATCCAGCCCCCCTGGGTGAGGGTGGTAGTAGTGGTAGGCATCCAGCCCCCCTGGCTAAGGGTGGTAGTAGTGGTAGGCATCCAGCCCCCCTGGGTGAGGGTGGTAGTAGTGGTAGGCATCCAGCCCCCCTGGCTGAGGGTGGTAGTAGTGGTAGGCATCCAGCCCCCCTGGGTGAGGGTGGTAGTAGTGGTAGGCATCCAGCCCCCCTGGGTGAGGGTGGTAGTAGTGGTAGGCATCCAGCCCCCTGGGTGAGGGTGGTAGTGGTGGTAGGCATCCAGCCCCCCTGGGTGAGGGTGGTAGTAGTGGTAGGCATCCAGCCCCCTGGCTAAGGGTGGTAGTAGTGGTAGGCATCCAGCCCCCTGGCTAAGGGTGGTAGTAGTGGTAGGCATCCAGCCCCCCTGGCTGAGGGTGGTAGTAGTGGTAGGCATCCAGCCCCCTGGGTGAGGGTGGTAGTAGTGGTAGGCATCCAGCCCCCTGGGTGAGGGTGGTAGTAGTGGTAGGCATCCAGCCCCCCTGGCTAAGGGTGGTAGTAGTGGTAGGCATCCAGCCCCCCTGGCTAAGGGTGGTAGTAGTGGTAGGCATCCAGCCCCCCTGGCTAAGGGTGGTAGTAGTGGTAGGCATCCAGCCCCCCTGGCTAAGGGTGGTAGTAGTGGTAGGCATCCAGCCCCCTGGGTAGGGGTGGTGGTGCGCATTCAGGCCCCTGTGTGCATATGTGGCATTGGTGATGGGCATCCCGCCCCTATGGTGCTGCTGTTGCTGGTGTAAGTATATTCAGCATCCCCGTGTGTGTGTGTGATGTGTCGTGTACGTGTTGTATGTGTTTTGTGGTTGGTGTCTGGCTTACCTTCTGCGCCGTACGCGTCCGTGCCTGTTCCGGTAGTAAATGTAGAATATTGGTATGATCGGGACGAAGGGATTCATGGTTGGTTCGTGTCGTTCGTCCTTCTCGTTGCTTGGCGTCGTCCTCGTCGCTCGCCCGTCCTCGTCGCTCCGCGTCGTCCTCGTCGGTGCCGTGTTCGTCTCGGAGCCGTGGATCGTGTTGTGGCGCGAATCGGAGCTTATGTGCGCCTCTCCCGGATGCTTTGACGTGCCGTGCGTAGCGACGGGTTCGGAGCGTACGGAAAGCGCATCGTACTTGTCCGGCCGGACGGGGCTGCATTTTTCCTTCCGTGCGACTCGATTCGGCGTTTCCGGATTCGCCTCGGTCGGAGAACAGGACCTGGTTTGGGTGAGTACGGCTCGGCCGGATTTTTTGCTGTTGTGCGCATCGTACTTGCTCGTTCGGTGTACTGTACGGATCGGTCGGGAAACAGGCTTTCGCATGGCTTTTTTCCCGACCGAATGGTATTGGGTGCGCTCCGACCGAGATCGGAATCGGCCCCATAGTGTGCTCTTCGTGTGCCAGTCCGCGCTCCAGTAACGCGCTGTGGTGTGTTGTCCTTTTAACTCTCCCCTCCTGCTCCTGATCGCTACAGTTCTGGGCTCCAGGTGTTGGGATCGCTGTATTCCTCCTTCTCGGAGGCGGCCCGGGTGGCGGCTGCTGCATCACCGGTCCTGCCCGTCCCTCTCTTGCCACTGCTGCTGGCAGCCAGGCCGTCTGCCTGCCCTATGCGGCCGGTGGAGGAGCGACCGCCGGGCTTGCTCCCCGGGCTCTGTCGCAGCCATGATCCACAGCGTAGTAACTGGGCTGACCAGTGGGAACAGCAGCACCAGCAGCCTGAGCGCCACGACACAAGGCGCCCCTGCCAACCGAGGATGCGGCAACGGAGCCCTGATGGACTACTTCGGTATATTCCTGCAGGGGCTTCTGGTCGTGGTGGCCTTAAGCACCCTCATGTGTAAGTATATCATGGGTGTAAGTGAGTGCTGGGAGCATGGGGAATGTCTGCTGGAAGGTACATTAGCCCTATGACAGTATTGACTGTGTGCCATGGTGGCCAACACAATACACTTCATTGGCATGACAAGTCTACTTTATTGGCATGGCAAGTCTTGCCAAATTGACTACATAACAATTTATTTAATCACATAACATACCCAGCCCTCTAATATAAAAGCGTAGCATACAAGAAGAAGCTCAGCATCCTTGTGTGAACACCGGGCGCATTTGAGTTTTATTGAATACATAAACTAACAGAAATGCTTCACGCCTTGACATTCAATACACTGTCACGTGAACAGTTTGGGTGGTTGCCTTTGTAGTAGTTTAAGTAAATGTGCCTTGGCGATTATAACAAGACATACATATAACAGCTGTGTTATGCAAATGACATACATGTATGCTGCTTATTCTCTGATGAGCAAAATGAACATGATTGATTGCCAGAGAAAGTAAATGGAAGGAAATGGTCAGTTGTGGGGTCTGATCCTCTTCGTGTCTGATTTCTTATTTAACTTGAAAGGAGAGAAGTGGTGTCGTGGCAGGCAGTAAGGGAGGAAGTTCTAATTAAACTACCCCAGTAAACCGAGTTAGCGTACACAGTGGAATGAGGACAAATCATGTATAGATTGGATGATTGCAAATTGAAATGAACCTTGCCAGTGTTTTTCATATGTATGTGAGGCAGCCACGTGCATTATGCTAAATATTGAGTTTAGAACTTTGTAATGCCATTACATAGCTAGCAGTTTTCTTAATGGGAATGACAAGTATGAGTGTGGATAAAGAGATTGAAATTGGCTAGCCTAACATAACTAAAACAAGCATTTGCAATGCAATAGGTCTCGCATTTACGAGAGTTTAAGCTATTGGCATTGTAAATGACAATGCCTATTATTTTTGCTTTTGAAAACATAAATAAAAGGCATTGTTAATTACTATGCCAATAGCTTAAACTCGCGTAAATGCGAGACCTATTGCATTGCAAATGCTTGTTATTTACAGCATCTTAGCATCAGTGCCACGTGCCTATAACTGAGAGAAAGTAATCCTTAAAGCAAACAACAAAGTATTGAATTAGTACTTGTGCTCCCATGAAATCTTGTGCTTTTAGGGGTCGTTCAGGGCCAACTTTTCTCTTTGCAGCACTAAAATTATAGCTGCTAATTTACAGAAGAATTGAGACTAGTGGTGGCTTGGGGAGTAGGAGGGACCTATTCACAAAAGCATTTTGGAGTACGGAAAGTGGTAATACATGAGTACTCATGCGTATTCTTAGATGATTTTGTCAATTGGCCCTTAAGAAAGAGCCTTGGAAGGTGCAGGGCATTGTGTGAAAGTGCTGCACAAGTTATCAGCGTGTGTTTAACAACCAATGAAAAACCTGATGAACTGTTAAAGACCCTCCGGGGCCTGCTGCGCTGCTTTCCGTAGCGCCTACATTTAGTCCCTGACCCTGTTATCCTCTGCGACCGATAAAGTAGCATTGAAACGAGCATCAATAACGCCAGAAATTAAAAGTTCCAAGTGTCCAATCAGGTTCTTGCGTGTGCTTTGTGTATGGTAAATGTTGTTACCATATTAGATTATTATTAATATTTGGGTGATCCCAATCCAGGAAAAAGTGTGTCTGTATGTGCGGCCACCTCAGATTGTGCTGTCACCTTGTCTCCGTTCGCGTCCAAAATAAACCTCAAATAACATTATGTTTTGATGATTCACTCGAAGGAAGCTGCCCTGGAATACAACTAACTGGGTGTAATTTCAGCTTTTGGGTTTGAAAATGACAGGGGAAGAGAGAAGTTTGATTGAAGGGCAAAGGAACATATGAGATCCGTCAACAAGCAAAATGTCATGTCAGCCCTGCTTGAACACGCTGCAATCAGTGATAAATATACCACCGTCTAAGCCTGAGTCAGAGGACAATTTCAGAGAAAAACACTGCTCGGGAAATCCATTTTCTTCAAAACTGAAAGGGACAGTGATATATAACTCACATTTTCAAGATAGCTTTTAGACACAAACAGTTCCCCAGTAAATGATATTAGGAAGGGTATGTTGACTAACACAATAAAAGGTGGACCAGACAAGAAAGTAGCAAACTGATCTGAACCGCAGTTTCCTCTTTTTAAAGAGGGATTGGTGTCAACAAACCATATTAAGATTCGTGCTATTTCTAAACATGAAAGTGAGTGAGAATTCCATAAAACATATGACCCATTTCCACTGTCACAGTTTTCCCAGGAGTTGTCCTGGGATTCTTTTATTAATTGTAACTTCCGCCCACGCAAAGACATTTCACCTGCGCAAATGGAGCCTATGTCCACTTAAGATTGCGTAGACATATTTATAATAGTGCCGCTGAACTTTTTTGTTTATTTTTTCTCAACTGGAAAAATATGTTTCACTGATGAGAAATGCCTTTGTGAGTCGTGGACTAGGAAATTAGGAGTTACTCAGTGCAAGCAGACAAAGGATTAGTAAAATAAATGCTTACAAGATAGCCATGCTGAGATTAATTTTCATAGCGAACGGAACATGATTAATATAGATTTGCATTCTCAGAGAGGACCATAGGCAAATCTAAGGTACTTTATTAATCGGTACATTCGAAATACTTTTAGAGCTGGTGCTGCAGGACCTAATACTGTTCCTCAAGAAAAAGAGAGTTACCCCAGCTGGGCCAAAAGGGACTGGGTAGTTAAATCTTAAAACAATAAAATTTCCCTTGTGTGCCGTGTATTAATCATTACATTAAGCAGTATCCACTGAACCAAGTCCACTCAATACAAACAAAGTGGAAAGCAAGTGATTGATATCCACAGATTCTAATATATTATAAAACAAATGTATTTCATTTTTTCAAAAATTTTCTTTCATGAGAATTATGCATTTAAAAATACATTCATTTTTTTTTTCTTTAAAAAAACCAGAGGGAAAACATCATTACGACCGCCCCCACCCCTATGTCAAAATACAGTAAGGTTTAACCACAGTGGGAAGAACCAATTACAGTTAAACAGTAGTCACTTTTTTAGGTTCATAAAGGGAGCAAGACAAAAGCAATTAATTTTTACAACCATAATGATAGCAACAAAGCCAGACGATATAGAACACATAAAATATCAGTGCATAAGTTTAGAACAAACAGGCAAAAAAAAAATAATAATAATGATACCCCTGCCAAGAGTCTTGAAAAGGATATAATGACCAGAAAGGATTAAAAAAAAAAAAACATCTCCGTAGGGGTAAAGTATAACAACAGAACTGTAATAAAGACCATGCCATGAAATGATATATGTAAAGCAGGGACCCTAAAAGTTCGTCTGATTGAGCCACCTGGTTAGGGGTTCCCATATAGCTAATTCCGTTTTTTTTTGCCCGGATGCCTTTTTTTGCGTAGATAGCCTTCTCAAGATTACAAGTCGATACCAATCGACCAATCTTAGATGATTTTGTCAATTGGCCCTTAAGAAAGAGCCTTGGAAGGTGCAGGGCATTGTGTGAAAGTGCTGCACAAGTTATCAGCGTGTGTTTAACAACCAATGAAAAACCTGATGAACTGTTAAAGACCCTCCGGGGCCTCCGGGGCCTGCTGCGCTGCTTTCCGTAGCGCCTACATTTAGTCCCTGACCCTGTTATCCTCTGCGACCGATAAAGTAGCATTGAAACGAGCATCAATAACGCCAGAAATTAAAAGTTCCAAGTAGATAGCCTTCTCAAGATTACAAGTCGATACCAATCGGGCCAACCATTGGGAGAACAATGGAGGATTTGGATCTATCCAGGAAGAAGCTATACAAATCCTGAATATGGTCATGGCTACAAAAATTAACGCTCCACCGTTCTTTCTATTGAGCATGTCTTGTATACCCAGCAGGATAATCGTGGGGTTAACTGGATATCCTGGGATAAAACTTTGCTTAGAAAAGTTTGTATTTTATCGAGTAATGGCTCTAATTTCAGGCAGGTGGCAAACATATGCACAGAGTCTACACTAAACTCCGAACATCTAGGGCAGAGCGTTCCTTTGCCTGTTCCCCATTTAGCAATTCTGCTGGGTGTAGTGTACAAAAAGAAACCGGTCTTATAAAATTGTGCCTGTAGTTTTGCGGACAGCAAGTCACTCTGGGCAGATCGCAAGGCAAGATAGAAAGTATTGCAGGGAACATCTAGTTTTTGCTGCCAATTATTTGCAATCTTGACCATGTCATCAGGCATTTGACTGTTCAATGCAGAGTATATCAACCCAATACAGGGCAAAATAGGGTCCTTTAGTTTGTCAATGAGGTCAATTTTTGCAAACCCAACAGACCCACCGGCCTTGCGGGCCAGGAAATCCCAGATGGCAAGATATTTAAAAGCCTCATTGTCACTCAGCTTGAATTGAGTTCTAAGGTCAGTAAACGACCGGATTCCTTCGGGAGAGAACAAGTCTCCCAACTTTAAGATGCCCGCTTTATACCAATTTTGGAGATATGATCTCCCAAATATATATGGCAAATTAGTATTGTTATTAATAGGGGTATAAAAATTCAGTCTGCCCAGCCCATAAAGTCTACGTATGTTGGAAAAGACCCTAAGGCGCTCAGCAGGGTCTTAAATCTGACCTGTTTGTAATATCCATATTTAAGTTGCCACCACAAACAGCCCCGAGCCTCCGCCCCAAGTAGTAATTCAAAGGGAGACGGGAGTCTTGTGGTGACGATAGATGAGTGTTCATGTAGCAGTTCCGTACAATACTGTAGTACCGTAGCCCAATAATACAATCTTAGATTAGGGAGCGCCCATCCCCCTCTCTCCCGAGGAAGGGAAAGTAGCTTAAAGGCCCTCCTGGGCTGAGAATAATACCCAGACAAATTGAGAAAAGAGCTGTTCAAACCTCTAAAACATTGTTTTACTGAATTCTAAAGGGATAGCCCTAAAAAAATAGAGTAATTTGGGGAAGAAAGTCATCTTAAGAACATTACACTGCCCCACTATGGTCAAGTGCAGATTGTTTATCCGATTAAGCACTCTCTTAGTTTCTACTGCCAGCGGGATCAAGTTTTCTTCTACAATCAAGTCGGTGTCAGCTACGATGTTAACCCCCAAATATTTAGCTTTATGAACAACCCTACTGTCTACCCACTTAATTTCCTTATTTAAAATGATCTGCGTCTTTCCTTTATTAAGTGCGTATCCAGAAATATTCCCAAACTCTTGAGCCTCCTGTTCCAATGCAAGAGTGGCTGTCTCAGGGTCAGGAGTCACCACAGCCAGATCGTCGGCGTAGGCCATGATTTTAGTGTCCAAGCCGAATCTGCTCACAGCCAGAATTTCTTGATTTTTCCCAATTTTTTTAATGAAGGGATCTATATATATAGCGAAGAGCAGCGGAGAACAAGGACAGCCTTGTCAAGTTCCTCGTGAGATTTCAATTTGCTCCGTCAGTTTCCCGTTAATTGAAATTCTGGCTGTGGGATTTAAATATAGAGCTTGAATGGCTTGAATCGCCCTAGGCCCAAAACACATCCTCCTCATGACGCCCCAAAGAAATTGCCAGGAGACCCGATCAAACGCTTTTTCAGCATCGAGTAAAATTAGCGAGATCGGGTCTCCTGAGATCTGAGCTGCGTCAAACAGGGTGATGGTCCGCCAAATATGTTCTACAGTGCCTTTCTTAGGAATAAATCCGTGTTGCTACTTAGAAACAAGGGGCTCAATTTTGGAAGATAATCTGGATGCGAAAATTTTGGAGTATACCTTAGAGTCACAGTTGATGAGCGTGATTGGTCTATATGAGCCCATTTCCAGTGGTGACTTATCCTTCTTTGGAAAGATTACGATCTTGGCTGTGAACCATGAAGCAGGTGGAGGTGCCCCGTTAAAAATAGAGACTACTAGAGTTGTAAAAAGGTCTCTTATTTGGGGGGAAAAGATTTTATAGAACTCGACCGGAATACAGTCGTCTCCAGCCGCTTTGCCATTTGGTAAGCTTGCTAAGGCTATGGCGATTTCTTCCCAGGTCGGAGGATCTTCTAGTTGGTCATGATCTTCCGCACTGAGTTGAGACAGTGAGATTGCATTGAGATATTTAGAGATCTCATCCTCTCTAGAGTCCAGTGACCTGGTGTTCTCCTCCGTATAAAAATTCTTATAAAACTCTCGAATGCCCTCTGAAATTTAATCGGGTCATTAGTAATCTCTCCTGTAGAGACTTGTATCGAGAGTATTTCATCGGAGTAAACCTGTTGCCTGGTTGTAATAGCCAACTGATGGTCGATGAGCTGGCTACACTCATAGGTTTTCTCACGAGCAGAAGCCCATTTGTCGGCCACCCACTCTGCAAATATCGACCCAATTTTGGCTTTGACGGCTACCACCCCGATCTGTGCTGCTTCAATTTCGGCCCCGACTGAACTGCCCGAGTTAGTTTCTCCTCTGCCTTTATCATCTTATCTTGTAGTTTCAAGATCTGCATTTTTTCTTTCTTATTTTTCCTAATAGAGTACTGTAAGGTCTCCCCACGGATACCCGCTTTCAGTGCGTCCCATACCACCATAGTTGAAGCAGTCCCTGTGTTTATCTCGAGGAACTCTTGGATCCAGCCCTGCATGTGCGTCTGATATCCAGTATCAAAGCTCCAGTTCGAGATTTCCCCACTGGATCCTAACCCCCCAATATTTAAAATAAGTGGGTTGTGGTCTGACGTAAATCGCGGAGCGGTGTCAATAGAGCAGTCCCGAACCAAAGAAGATGAGACCAAAAAGTAGTCCAGCCTCGCTAAAGAAAAGTGCGGGACTGAAAAATATGTAAATCCTGATTGATTAGGTTTTAGGCTGACCCACACATCACTAAGCCCATGAGTTTGCATTAGGTTTAATACAGCCTGATATACTTTGGGCTTCCTGCCTACATAAAGCCAGTGGTCACTCGCTTTCCAGTTGCTAGGCAAATTGATGTTAAGGTCGCCACAGATGATAATTGGGAGAGGCCAATGGGCCAGTTCGCCTGTGATCCAATTAATTACCCCAGGATTGTCCATGTTACTACCATAGATAGAACATATAGTAAAAGAGAGATTGGGAGGTAGACAGCATTCCGCTATGACCCATCTTCCAAGAGAGTCAGATTTCACACGGACAGACTTTAGTGGGTGCTTCCTTTGAACCATGATCCCAACACCTCTCACCCGCGCGCCCTGAGTGGTCCCCCCAATAACTCTATACCCCAATGAATTCAGCAGATGTTTCGGCGTTCCCTCGATATGTGTTTCCTGGAGGCTGACAATGTCAGCCCCCAGCAGGCGCAGCCCCTTTGCCACCTTCTGTCTCTTCAGAGCATCATTCAAGCCATAGATCTTTACTGAGACAATTCTAAGATTACTTAGCTTGTTCATGTAGGAATTTTGACCAATTGGCCAGAGTTAAGCCAATAAAGCCTAAAGAATTATTTTTCCTTTATCAACACAATCTTTCTCAGTACCATAATTTCATAACCTAACTTAAAAGTGACTAAGAACAACAATATAAAAAACCACAGATGTTCCCCCCACCACAGTGTTGCTGGCCACCCAACCCTCCCGAACCCCCCCCCCCCCAATAATAGAGCAATCAGGGAAACCCTGAATGATGGTTGTCACATGTGAATCCCCGCTGCCAGGCCATGCCGTATATTGCAGCCAAGATGATTTAGGATATGTCGGCAAGTAAAAGAGAGACGTTTTCCCATGAGACAGGCTTACCAAGGCCCTCTTGATGTACCTCCCACAAGACAGACAATAACAAAAGTAACGGAAGGAAAAATGGTAAAATAGTAGGAGAGCAGTAAATCTAGAAAATTAATCTTTAACAGATGAAGTACAGCTTAGCTAGGCCCCTTCTTTGCCTTAATTTCACCCAAGAATTCACCAGCTTTGATCTCTGACAGAAAGATCCGAGAGGACCAGTCTAGAATAACTTTCAGTCTGGCAGGGTTCATTAAAAACACCTGAGCGCCCTGTTGCTGAAAGGGGACTATTAATTGGCGAAGACACCACCACCGCTCTACTGTAACGTGACAGAAATCGGGTTTTGCAAAGAACATTACCCCATTAGACCCCTTCTGGGAGTTCGGGCGGGCTTGGTCGTAGACCAACTGTCTAAGGAGAAAGTTCCCAAAAAACACCAAGAAGGCCCTGGGTTTTCCTACGATGAAGCTGCTGCCATTGCGTCGTTGCTTTAGGTTGAAGGGGAAGCGGTGTGCCCACTGAACCTCGTGATCCCAATTCCAATTTGAGTGTTCAGGAAAAGCGTCTCGCAGGAGTTTCACGATGAAGCGCCTTGGGTCGTCCCCCTCCACCCCTTCAGGAATCCCTAGTAGGCGAAGATTATTCCGGCGTTGGCGGTTCTCCTGCACCTCCATCTTCATCATTAGATCAGTCAGGCATGCAGCTTGGGAAGAGCCTTGTTTTTTAAAAATAGTTACATCGGCTTCTAGGCTTTCTGTGCGGCCTTCAACCATGGTGACACGATCTCCAATGTCGGTGCAGATTTTGCTTAGCTTCCTCATACCCTCTAGTAGCTTTTTGGCGGCCCCTGTAGCAAGATGGCTGTCAGAGCGAACCTCTTCTTGAAATTGTTTAATTGAGACCAATATGGAGGTTAAAGAAGGTTCCACCGTGGGCTCTGGTATGGCTTTTATATTTTCCCAAAGTGAGGTCTGTTCAGCTTCTTCACCAAGGGGAAAAGACATCTGAGAGTCCGAATAATCCCACTTAAGCTGGCTGCGTCTTTTTGCCTTGTTGCATAGCTTTTTCTGGCGCTGAACGCTTCCAGTATCTTTGGAAGGATCGGTGTCGTTGTTATTAGAGAGATTGTCATCACTTGAGCTGGTTACACCGTCGTCTGTCGCGGACATAGAGCCATCTGATACTGAATAGAAATGTTCACCAGTAAATTCGGGGGTCGGAGGAGGCTGGGGGCCTAGATTATTTTCTAAACTATGGATGTAGTTAACAGCTCCAACTGTTTGAAGTTTAGATCCTAACTCTGTTAAGGTAGCAGCCGAAGCAGAGGCTAGGGCACCAGGGGTGAGTGGTATCGTTGACCTCGAGTCCACGGTGGGGCCCGTATTTCCCTTGATGAAAGTTAAGGGAGAATCTGCTGATTTGGTAGAGTCCATGGAGCCAGCCGGTCCCTCTGTACCATGTGATTGGTCCCCGTGTATCACGGCTTCCCCAGACTGGACAGAGATATGATTTTCTTTTAGGGTGTCAGCCGATTGCATGATGTTCACATCCCCTTGTTTAGCTAGAGATAAACATCCCAATTCACCTTCAGTGAGCAATACAGAGTCAGCCGGGGGGAGCGGTACTTTAACCGCCAAGAAATGTTTAACAATAGAGGGCTGGTGACCTGCACCTTCCTTTAGGGCTCCTGCACCCCCAGGTCTCCCCATCACCTTTTTGAGACCGCCAGTCTCGTGTTTACCTTTGGGGAAAGTGTCCGGCCCCTTGGCGTCTCCTTGAGCAGCGCTGGCTTGGGCAGCTTTCGTTTTGATGGTTCTTGTTCCTCGAGTCGCCATGTTCCGCATCCGTCTTCATTTGGACCGGATTATCAACTCGATGAAGACCGAAGCAAAACTGGAGCAAACTGGCCAGCAACCCAAAAATTCCCTGAGTGCTCTTGCCAAGGTGAGCACACCGCAGCCGTAACTATCGTCCGAAGCAGCCCCAGCGGTCTGACTGCAGAGACGGGCCGCTTGCGTTCTGCACAGCTTTCGAATCAGCATCATGGGGTCAGGCAGCATAGCCGACTGCCGATACTCTCTTGCACGGCATGAGGGGCTGGGAGGCGAGAACTCACATTAAGGCAATCTTGCTTGGATCATCCAGACTGCCTTAATGATTGTAAGCTCGTACAAGTTTTGTTTACGGCATATATCTTAAGTCTCAATATGGCGTAAGATATATGCCGTAAACAAAACTTGTACGCCTTACAATCATTAAGTAAGTTGGTCGGCCTGACTTAATCATGGGCGTCACGTACATACACGTACGCTTGTTGAACCGGAAGGATACTTAAACCCGTGGTTCAAATATCCGAAGAACGGATGAAACCAAAAGGCTAGAACTCTGCCGGTCCAAATAGGTAAGCTATAATATTACGTCGAATGTTATCTTCATGATATTTTACCCATGAGGCTCGTACGACTAGAGAGGCAGACTCAGGCTTTTGTGTAGTGAAGCTCACGATTATAATTGGAAGGTAACTATCTACACTCTGTAGAGGATCAAAATAGACCTATTAAAAATTTAAATATGGTACATTGAGCTGTTTGGTACCAATAAGAGATGCAATCTGCATTATAATCTGAGACAATTTGAGATGTCATAAGAATTATTAAAAGATAATCTGTGCACATATAGGCTGTAGGCATCATTGTAGCAAATAGCGAAAAATGTAAGAGCTTACAATCACTAAGCAAGTCGGTCGGCCTGACTAAATCATGGCCGTCACGTACCTACGTGTACGCTCATTGAACCGATAGGATATTTATATCAGTGGTTCAAATATATGAGGAACGGATGAAACCAAAAGGCTAGAACTCTGCCGGTCCGAATAGGTAAGTTAATGTGTGCGTTATTAGGAAAATAGGAGCAATTAAAGCAAGCTAAATGCCGAACGCTTTTTAACTGATAACGTCTAGGACTAAATAGTGGGTAACTATTACGTAGAATGTTATCATCATGATATTTGACCCATAAGGCTCGCACGACTAGAGAGGCAGACTCAGGCTTTTGTGTAGTGGAACTCACAATTACAAATGGAAGGTAGTTATCTGCATTCTGTATAAATAAAAATGTAAATATGTTACATTGAGCGGTTTGGTAACAATAAGGGATACAATCAGCATTATAATCTGAGATAATTTGAGATGTCATAAGAATTATCAAAAGATAATTTGTGCATATATAGGCTGTAGGCATCAGTGTAGTAAATAGCGAAAAATGTAATACACGATGCCACTCGGAAGGAGGGACTTTTTTGATAAGAATAGGAGTATATGCATTGATACACTAAAACATTTTTGAAGAAAAAAATGATATACAAAAAATATCTATCTATGTACTTAATGCAGGTACCTTGGATCTGACTAACCAAAAGCAAACTGGCTTTTAAGAGCAAGGTGTGATACAAGGGATTTGAAAAAACCCATCTGTGCTTCAAACTAACTGGGAAATATCAGACCATATTAGGGTAAGTGTGAATATTAGCAAAACTCTGACAATTTACAAAAAGTAGACCACAGTAATAATTTGGTTCCATATGGGTCTTTTTATAGGGATAAAACCCTTAAAGCAGAAGGACAAGTCCTGAGGGGCCCTGCAGAGACTGTGAATCTGTACCGCCCGTCTAGAAGTAAGTTATACAAATGGGTGTTGATTAGCCATGATGGTACAACCAAAATACTATATCAATAATGGCTGTACACAATTTTGTCATTGTTTACAGGAGGCTAATTGTCGCAAGGGATATAAATTGAATAAAATATCCTTGAATACACGTGCACCGCAATACTAATTGAGTGCATGATTTGGAAGCGGTTTTGCTCCAGTTTTTTGGGTGAGTTCCCCCGTTTATATAAAAAATAGAAATATATACACTGGTTAAGGTTTCTCTCAAGCAAATAGATTTAATATACCCTGACCAACTCTTCACAATTGTGATAAAATTAAATCGATAGATAGTTTTATATATTGTTAATTTGCACTGAACCAACTCAAGAAATATTTAGGAGGTGTCACTAATGGTGTTTTTATCTCCTTTTATTTTTAGATTTCATATCTGTTTTTAACATATTTTTAGAAAAATCTGTTTATATTGAATTAGTCCTGAAGAAGGCGGAGATATAATAAACGATCCGCCCAAACGCTGCGTCAACACTCATTCAATGATTATGAAATGGATTCCGCAATAGGGGATCCGGAAAGTTTTAAAAAGAATTTGTTGTTAAGTGAAGCAAAATATTCTATATGCATGCAAGTGGATTTTATGTTAATATATGTTCTGAGAATGTACTGAGATCTAGATATTAGGAATTGTTTGTCTAGATAATCGAATTGATTGTATTTTTGAATGTATTTTTAAATGTATAATTCTCATGAAAGAAAATTTTTGAAAAAATGAAATACATTTGTTTTATAATATAATAGAATCTGTGGATATCAATCACTTGCTTTCCACTTTGTTTGTATTGAGTGGACTTGGTTCAGTGTATACTGCTTAATGTAATGATTAATACATGGCACACAAGGGAAATTTTGTTGTTTTAGGACCTAATACTGTTGACATAAAGTGCATTCATTAGGTCAGCTCGCTTCAGCCATTCGCTTATTTGAGACAGGTCTTCTTCAGCTTTTGCTTGTTTGAAGTGTCCTTCACGTTTAGGATCAGCCCACAGGATTTTATGGATGTTCAAATATTGCAGTGCCCGGAAGTCAATGGTAAAACTAAGGTTCTGAATGGAACTCTACCCAAAGAACAGCAGTCTCATATGGAAGTCTTTCTCATTCTGTAGAGCTCTCTCACCCACCTTCACCTCTTTATGAGTCCCAAAATCATGCTCAAGTGTCTGTCTGTGCCACGCATCCTCCATAATTTAGAGGCTCAAATGGCTATCCTTCTTCCAGTGATGCCTTTCTAGTGTTGTACTAGGACTTCAGCAATGTGGGATTCATCCAAAGTATATTATTATCACTATGGAACCCCACACATCTTCAACTACTAATGCCCTCTGATTGCTTAGTATCACTTATTGCTTTCGCATTTCCAGTCTGCATACTTACCTATATAAATTTTAATAAGCTGTTTTTTACTTTTCGCTCTTTTACATCAAAATGCTACAATTCCTTCCATTAATATGTGTTAATAGGAATTTGCAGAGTGCTGTAGAATGGCCACTGTCATTTGGGCTTACATGATTGCTAATGCCTCACCCTGTCTACCACAGAAGTGTAGTGCTTAAAACCATTTAGGAAGCCACCCCCAAACTACTGAAAAGTGTTGCAATGTCATATCAAGGGCAGATTATGCTATCCTGACACGTTACCGAACATAGCGTTGCAACTGTAGGCTAACGGTGAGATAGCAGGTCGTATGATGGTGTTGGCACACTGTTTTGTGGTGTTAAAAAGGATTTTGATTCTGTTGATTGCTTCGTTGAGGGTGGTTTGTAGCAAGTAGCTTTGGCTCTGGTGTCGATAGAAAAATGGTTGGAGTGCAGTGTTTTAAGATGGTAAACTCTAACTGCCATTTTGATATCCATTTCTTCTATTGTCTCCATAAGGTGCACTTGCTTTCTGTAAGCTCTTGGGTGTACCAGGGTCTGATGGCTTAGATTTGAACTTTCAAGTTTTAAAAGGAGCATAGCAGTATTAAACTGCCTATTCGACTTGGCAAAGTAAACTTTTTGCCAAACCTGAAAGCCCCTTTTTAATGCATGTAGGTCAGCCCTAGGGTAGGCCCTAAACAGTGCAATGGACAGGGTGCATTGCATTTAAAATGTTGGACATGCGCTTTTAAGTTTTTAATGTCCTGGTATTAAAAACCTCACAAATTTGTTTTTACTACTGTGAAGCCTGCTCATACCATTTGATAATATTGGGTTACCTTATTGCATCTAATAAGTGATATCTTTTGCTTGGGAACAAGTAGAAATGTCATGTCTGGTGTCTAAGTGTTAGACCTGTCAGCCTTAGGGCGATTTTCTCCCAAACCTTTTACCTTCACCCCTCCAATTTTTGCTGCTTTCGTTTTTGCTGGCCTTAGAACACTGCACACTTTACCACTGCTAACCAGTGTTGAAGTGCGTGTGCTCTCTCCCTAAAATGTGGTGGAATTGGCTTATACCCAATTGGCATATTTAATTTACTTGTAAGTCCCTAGTAAAGTGGTACTGTATGTACCCAGGGCCTGTAAATTAAATGCTGCAAGTGGCCCTGCAGCATGTATTGTGCCACCCACTTAAGTAGCCCTTTAAACATGTTTCAGGCCTGCCAATGCAGCCTGTGCGTGCAGTTTTTAAACTGCCATTTTAGCCTGGCAAAATAAACCTTTTCCCTGCCAAACCTTTCTTTTTAATTCATTTAAGTCACCCCTAGGGTAGGCCCTGGACAGGCCAGAGGGCAGGGTGCATTGCATTTAAAAAGTTAGACATGTACTTTTAAATTTTAACTTGTCCTGGTAATGAAAATCTCGTTTTTCACTATTGCAAGGCCTGCCTCTCCCATAGGATAACATTGGAGTTGCCTTATTACATTTAATAAGCAGTAACTTCCAAATAAGCTGGTAAACTCCAACTGGCATTTTGATATCCATTTCTTCTATTGTCTCCACAAGGTGCACTTGTTTTCTGTAAGCTCTTGGGTGTACCAGTGTCTGATGGCTTAGATTTGAACTTTCAAGTTTTAAAAGGAGCATAGCAGTATTAAACTGCCAATTCGACTTGGCAAAGTAAACGTTTTGCCAAACCTTAAAGCCCCTTTTTAATGCATGTAGGTCAGCCCTAGGGTAGGCCATAAACAGTGCAATGGACAGGGTGCATTGCATTTAAAATGTTGTACATGTGCTTTTAAGTTTTTAATGTCCTGGTATTAAAAGCCTCACAAATTTGTTTTTACTACTGTGAAGCCTGCTCATACCATTTGATAACATTGGGTTAACTTATTGCATGTAATAAGTGATATCTTTTGCTTGGGATCAAGTAGAAATGTCATGTCTGGTGTCTAAGTGTTAGACCTGTCAGCCTTAAGATGATTTTCTCCCAAACATGCTGCAAGTGGCCCTGCAGCATGTATTGTGCCACCCACTTAAGTAGCCCTTTAAACATGTTTCAGGCCTGCCAATGCAGCCTGTGTATGCAGTTTTTAAACTGCCATTTTGGCCTGGCAAAATAAACCTTTTTCCCTGCCAAACCTTTCTTTTTAATACATGTAAGTCACCCCTAGGGTAGGCCCTGGGCAGGGCAGAGGGCAGGGTGCAGTGTATTTAAAAAGTTATACATGTACTTTTAAATTTTAACTTATCTTAGTAGTGAAAATCTTGTTTTTCACTATTGCAAGGCCTGCCTCTCCCATACGATAATATTCGAGTTGCATTATTACATTTAATAAGCAGTAACTTCCAAATGAGAACAGGTAACCAATTCATTTTTGGTGTCTTTGGATTTGTAATGAAAACTCCTCTCTTATGGTGAAGTCAGATTTAAAATGACAATTTTGAAAATGCCGCTTCTAAGAAGTTGGTCTTTTCCTGCCTTAGCCATTTAGTGCCTGTAGCCTGTATCTGAGTCACATGAGTGGGTGTAGCTGACAGTCGGACTATGTGTATTCCTCCTAGACAGCCACACATAATAGAGAGCTAGGTGTGCCTGGATGGGCCATCACTGACAAGATGGGGGGGGGGGTGGAGCGGGGCACAGCCCTACTTACACTTGAATATGCTGTGTCCTGCCTAAACACAAAGGGCTGCATATCATCTGTAGTTAGTCTTTAGCCAGGGCAGAGGAAGCAGGAAACCTGTGTATTTCAAAAGGAAACCTCTAGATGCTTCTCAGGCACCTGTTATAAATATTGGACCTTAGACACCAACTCTTCAGCACACTTCTGGATCGTCGAGACTCTGCCAGGAAGAAGGACTGCTGTGCTGCTGAAAGGACTGCCACTCCGCTGGACTGCTGATTTGAAGGACTATTGCCCTACAGTGCTGACCTGCTAACTTCTGCCCTCTTGCCTGTGGAGACGGACTGCACCTGCATCTGTTGAGCTCAGGACCCTAGAGTGACTTCATGGGCTTGTTGGCTGGCCTCCTTACTAGAGCTTCAGCGACAGACGGCTCCAAAACCCTTGAATTCAGCACTTGGGCTCTGACATCTGTGATTCCTACCCTGCTAAGTTGTGCCATCCCAGTCATGGATCCTTGAAAGTGGGCCTGAAGGTGCTCTTCCAGCCCATCAGTGGATCCAGCAGAACCAACGCAGCTCCTCTGCTGCAATCTATCAATCAATCAATCAATCAATCAGGAATTTATATAGTGCAGCTACTCACCCGTAGGGGTCTCAAGGCGCTGAGGGGGGGGAGGCTGCTGATACATCTGGGCATGGAGTTTCAGTCGAAGAGCCAGGTCTTGAGATCCTTCCTGAATTGGGACAGCGAGCGTAATTGCCTGAGGTGAAGGGGCAGGGTGTTCCAGGTCTTGGCGGCAAGGTAGGAGAAGGATCTTCCTCAAGTTCTGGTCTTGTGGATACGTGGAACAGTGACCAGGGCAAGTTGGGCGGAGCGAAGCTTTCTGGCAGGTGCGTGGAAAGAGAGGCGGTGGTTCAGATATGCTGGTCCTGCTTCATGGAGAGTGTTGTAGGCATGTGTGAGGATCTTGAAGGTGATTCTCTTATTGACTGGGAGCCAGTGAAGTTGACGGAGGTGTTAAGTGATGTGGCTGCAGTGGGGGATGTCGAGGACCAGTCTGGCTGCAGCATTTTGGACGCTCCGAAGTTTCCTGAGCTTTTTCTTGGTGATGCATGCATAGAGTGCATTGCCATAGTCTAGTCTGCTGGTGATGAGTGCCTGGGTTCTTCAGGGATCCATCTGCATGCCTTTTGGAGCAGGCAGAGCGTGTGGAAACAGTATGAGGATATGGCATTGATCTGGCGGTTCATTGAGAGTGAGGAGTCTAGTACGATGCCGAGGTTGAGTGAGTGGTCCAAGGGGGTGGGAGGGTTTCCCAGAGCAGCGGGCCACCAAGAGCCATCCCAGGCTAAGGGTGCTGGTCCTAGGATGAGTATTTCAGTCTTGTCCGAGGTGAGCTTGAGGCAGCTATCTTTTATCCAGGTGGCCACGGCCTTCATCACACTGTGGAAGTTGGTTCTGGCGCCTGTAGGTTCATTGGTGAGGGAAATGATCAGCTGGGTGTTGTTGGCATAGAAGATGATGTTGAATCTGCAAGGATTCTTCCAGCTCAAGGATTCTGCTTCAACCTCGCAGCCCACATTGGAACCGCTGCTGTATGACGCCTCTCTAAAGCAGGCCCTTGCATTGCAAATCCCTCCCCAACAGCAGCTTTAATGACGATGCAGGTTTTCGATTTGCAGCCTCGCAACTCCTCAACACTGATGCATTGCCTCAATTGTGCGACTCAGCCTCACTGCCGGACTTTGCATCACAAGCCCCTGTCGATGGGATCCTCAATGATGATGCCTGACCTCGCATCGCAGCTTCACAACTCCTCAGAACAGATGCATTGCCTTGGCTGCGCGATACATCTTCGGCGCGGGATCTCGCAATGCTCTGCAACCAGAATTTAAGGTACTCTTGTTCAGCAGGCCTAACTCGGTCCCTATAGGTGGCCTGCATTCCATCCCAGTCAGCCTGAACTTGTGACTTTGTCCCGGTTTAGCATGACCAGATATCCACATTTGACACTTTTGTGCTTTTTGGCACTATTTTCACCTAATTCTTTAAACCTGCATGTCTCTTGTTCTAATAATTGAATTTTGTTGTTTTGGTCTTGTTTTAAGGATAAAAATAACCTATTTGGTTACTCTGGTTTATTACAAAGACGCCACGCTTGGGCAGTGATTAAGTCATATGGTACCAGGAAACCTCAGGACTATTTATCAACTCATTTTTCAACCATCTTAAAAAATCAATTCATGAATTTATGCTTTGGTATGTGGGAAACAAAGGATCTGATCCCCTCCTGGAAAGACCAGCATCAAAATCAAGATTGCAGATTGTGCAACTACAAATACGAATCTCTACCACATATTCTCTGTGCATATCTGAAGTTATTAAAAGAAAAAAAGATATTTTTGAAAGAAACATTCATTAATATGAACATTCAAACATGCAGAGAAGCTGTAACCACCTGGTTAGGTGGGTCTTCGATTCCTTTGGTCTGCATGGGGGTAACATTTATAAACACGTATCTAAAGGAATTGGGTCAATTTCCAGAAGGAATTCAAACAGACTAATACATCGTTTTTATGATGAGGATAGGTTTTATGATGAGGATGATTTTTAGGGTTACAGCACTTTATGGACAATATACACTGGACTTGATTTTACTAAGTGTAGAATAATGAACAAAGGCTTTTATCTTTCTATTAACGTTTTTTATAGGATGTTCTAAGCAAGTAAATGAAATTATATGGTATAATGGTTTTAAAAGACCGAACTTTTGAATAAATAAAACTGTAAACTGGTTTCAGATCCTTTTGTGGTGTGTTTTTATTTTATCACCATTTGAAGTGTTGCACAAATACTTTGCATATTGCCTCTAAGATAAGCCTGACTGTTCTGTGCCAAGCTATCAGGGGACTGACCACAGGTTAATTCAGGGTTTGCTTCACCCTGACAAGGATTGTGGTAACTGTTTGACTAGGGTATTTACCCCCCTCAACCAGCAAACCAATTTCTTACACTAAGGAACTGTTATTTAAAATCCTCTGAAATGGTAGAATTTGGTGTTAAGTAACAATTCTAAAAATGCCACTTTTAGAAAGCTTGGTAAGTGCAAGTGTAAATGCTCACTTGCCCCATCCCGCACTGCTGGGGGTGCAAAACTGTGTTTGCTAGTCTTGAGCAGTGTCACTGCTCAACAATACAACAGTATTCAAAATTAACTTTTCACGCAATTTCTCACAAAACTGAATTCTCTTTTATTACGGAAACCCTTCCGTAATTGCTATGTCATTCACATGTACAAAATCATAAACAATGCTGTTACACATGATATATGCATCAAAACAACAGAAATATTATTGTGTACATAAAATTAACAGCAATAAAAAATCTTGATAGTTGATTTCCCAATGCATTTCAGGATTTTATAATCCCTTCGTCAGGGGATCTTGAAATGAAACATGAATTTCAGATTACCATGTGCATTATGAATTTCAGCGTTCAGACATACAGGGAGAACATCGTGTATACATTAATTATCATTCATTGTGGGTTCTAGATAACATGCGCACAGTTCATATCATGGTGTCTGCATAGCGACTAGTGCTGATAGAAATTAGCCTTCACCAGTGCACGTGCTGTCCAGCTGTTTCCATCCACCAATATGCCTTAAATCAACCCCATAAAATTAAGAAATCAAAATGATTTTAGTAAAAATCACAACTCACATATTTGCCAATTTGGAATCTTGTGCCATATGTGAGGAAATATAATGCAAAGACTGCAAACAAAAAAATACTCATAAACACAAGTCTGTATGCCGAGCCATCAGCATATTAAAACAATATCGTCTCTGTGGTAGATACCTTGCTCTTGGACAAAACATCACTGTGGTGTTTCGATAAAATATAACTAGCCCTCGAGTGCTATGAAACAAGACCATTGTCTTACGATTGGCCACAAACTAACTAAATGCCAGTAGTCAACTCAAACTAACTGTGGACTCGTAAACTGTAAATATTGCTCTTTACCTTTGAACTTGAACGTAGCTAACACCAATCTGCACCCGAAACTCGTTTTCAGTCTTGTGCCAAATATCCATCAATGTTACCCCCATACAGGAACACGCCAGATCTCCAACTTCTTCGAACGGCTCCACCCAAACTTGATAGCGTTCACTGTCAATCTACAAAACAAGATGCTGGCATGAGAAAACTACCAGATACTGGCTTCCCTCACATATCCGGACCTTAACAACAACGTAAAACACTGCCCAGATTACCTGGATCAATGAGTGAAAAGCTCCTACGCAAAACGCGCTCCTGCCGCCGTCGGAAATTATAAACCCGAAAACGTGCGGCCATTAAAACAGCGTGATATGACCACAATGAAAAGCGGACTGGTGAACATGTAGTATCCCGGTACACGGCGGCTATATTTAAATGGTGTAACCCGAATACACCAATTGAGACTGTCACATTTTCCACAGAAAACTCGCCAAGACCGGCATAATGGTCCCCAAATTAATTGCGGCATACTCTCGATTATTCTAAGTCAACTGTTCCCTATGACTCAATCAATGAACCTTTCCTGTACTCTGTATCTCTCATACCAAGATTCAAAAATGTTGAGTCCTCAGCCTAAATACTTAAAAATGTACATGATTCCATAGTGAACCGTATGAACCACCACCGTGACAAGTGTGCACTCAAGACTCGTCGAATGCATGTGAACATGCATAAAAAAATAATATAATCAGAGCTTTAGTGTCTGAAAATGATGTACACAAACACTAATGTTTAAAAAAACGTAAATGTTGACAACATCACAGTAATGGAATTGATATACAATCAGCATTAAACAACTGCACATAACACATGTTGTTGTGAAATGAACAATGTGCATGTAACTATATGACTGGACAGTTTGTGTGTATGAATAATATTGCAGACACTACTATGAATAATGAATCAAAGTCGATGCATAAAGTCTCTGATTGAGAGCCTCTTCTTAAAAGATTTAATTGTCGGAGCAGTGCGATCTCACATAGCTGAACGTCTGTGTTTCTTGTATCAAAACATATACAACCGCTCAAGCCAATGATATATACGCTCTGATACAAGAAACACAGACGTTCAGCACACAATTAGGATCCATTGCACAACAACTCCGACAATTAGAATTTTTATCAAGAAGGGCTCTCAATCAGAGACTTCATGCATCAACTTTAATTCAGTACCATAAGGTACAGCGAATACCAAGGGGTTTACGTTTATCAATAAAGCCTATGCTATTTCGCCTTCAATTCAATAAAACCTTTATGGAAAAATGGTACGCCATTTTAAAACAAGTGTTCACTTGATTTAATCTTGTTACTTGTTGAGGAACTATCCAAAACTATAAAAGAATTGGAAGAAGAAATAGACATCCTCAAAACAGATTTAAGCATGAGATGTGATGTGGAATTCTGGCAGACAACCTTGAAGGATTTAAATGAAAAATTAGATCAGTACGGCAAAGACACACAAGACCGCAAACTGCGCAAATACAAACGCGATACAATTGACTACAAGTTGAATGAGGTGTACACTTGGGCAGAGGTGTACGCGCAAAGAAGACAACCACCCAAAGCAGTTACTTCATCTCAGAAAAGCGTAGTTTCGGACCAAGATCTCTCATCAACCAGGCAACCAATCAATGTTGATTCAATTCAAATGTCCCAAACAACAACTGGGGAAAGTGCATCCACAAGTGATTCCTTAAACCAACAACAACCGGGTTTTTTAGAGAAGGGACCTATGACGGGCAGACCACCAGATACAGGCGGTTTAAAAAGATTAGTCGAACCCAGAGAAACCATAAGTCAAAATCTCAGGAGCAAGACAAAAACAACTTAGTTATCAACATTTCATCCAAAACATTGAATACTCAACAATTGCGAGTTTTGAATAAAGGAACTTCATTCAGTACTTCACTAATTTCAGCAACAAATTTGAAACGGAAGTGTGCGTGTTTAAATTCATGAGGAATTTAAGATTACGTCATTTTTTCGACAACATAGTGCCATCTTTACCTGACAGCAATTTTCAAGCAGACAATTTGGAGATACAGAAATATCAAGATTTTAAATCTCCAAGCACTTTCATGTCCCCTGTGTCTCATAAAATACTGGACGCATGTGAAATTTTGGTTAAGCAAGATTTAAACAAATTGAATTTCAGGTCCAAGACTAAAACCAACCTTAACAAACATGAACAACGCATCATTTCCGAGTTGGCAAATGACAGTTCCTTGACCTTCCAAACAGCAGATAAAGGAGGAGCACTAGTCATTATGGACACTAATTTTTACGAGATGAAAATATTTCAATACGTTAATGATCAAACAACTTATTTGAAACTTACACATGACCCATCAAATGACATCAGAAAAACATTGGAAGACATCCTCAACAATGCCTTGGAAATGGAATGGATAAACAACAACACCTTCAAATTCCTATTGACAACTCATCCTAGATGCCCAAAGTTATACATGCTTCCTAAAGTGCATAAAAACTTAATGAATCCCCCATTCAGACCGATCGTAAGAGGATGTGGGTCTATATTTGAGCCACTAGGAAAGTACATAGATGAGTTTTTACAACCTTTCGTTCAAGGATGGACAACGTACATCAGAGACACGACACATTTCTTGCAACTGCTAAAACAAACCGAAATCATGGATTTGACCAACGTGATCATGTGCACGATTGATGTAACTGCACTGTATACTTCTATACCATTAGCTGAAGGAATCGAGGCCTGTGAATGGGCATTACTTCAACAAACTTCTGTACCAGCAAACAAAGTGTTCATTTTGGAGCTACTGCAATTTTGTTTACAACACTTGTATTTCAGATGGAACGAAGAATATTTTTTACAAATTAGTGGGACGTCTATGGGGTTTTCTGGAGCCCCAGCGTACGCTAATACTTACATGGGAAAATTCGAAAATGACCATATTTTAACTGATCCAGGCTGGCAGCAGAACTTGTTATTTTACAAGCGTTTCATTGATGACATTTTCTTGATTTGGTCAAACACTGAGGAAAAACTATTAAGCCAGATACTTCAACTAAATCAAAAAAATTCCCGGATTCAATTCACGCATCAAATAGACAGACATCAAATCGCATTCTTGGATGTTTTTATCATCAATGAACAAGGTAAATTGGAAACGTCCGTGTATCATAAACCGACTGATCGAAACAATTCCTTGTTGTTCACCAGTTTCCATCCAAAGGCTTTATTACAGAATCTACCGTATTCACAATTGTTAAGAGCAAAACGCATTTCATCATCAGAACAAGCATTTTAAGAAGAAATGGTTCACCAAAAGAAAAGATTTCTGGAACGTGGATATCCGTTAACAGTAAATCAAGCAGCCGAATCAAGAACTTCCAGCATAATCAGAGAAGAATTGTTGCAAATCAAACCTAAAAGCAATCAGGAAAGATTGGTTTTGTTTCCAAATTTTCCACCAAATCTAGACAGATCAAAAAAATGTTGCTTCAACGTTGGGAATTGCTTCAATGTGAAACTGATTTCAAAGGTTTGTTCAGCAGCAAACCTTTATTTGCTTACAATAGGAGCAGGAACTTAACCGGAAAATCGCATGACAACAGTCCGCCAGTTGTTAGCGCGGGCACAAGGAAATGCCAAAACTGTGTACATTGTAATAACATAATCACGGGTTCCACTATTTCACATGCCCAAACTGGTAAAGTCATCACACTACGTGATCAGTCAGATTGCAACTCTATGTTTGTCATCTATTGCATTAAATGTCCCTATGGAAAGTTGGATGTAGGGAAAACTGAAAGAAAGATTAAGATCCGAATCACAGAGCATAAAAGTCGCATATGCAATAAGAATCCCAATTCGAGTTTAGCAGTACATTGGGCAGAATGCAATCATACTATACCCCAACTCAGATTTTTGGTTCTAGAAAAAATCAAACTAATTCCATATCGAGACAACGCCAAATGGTTATCGCAGAGGGAAATATGGTGGATCAAGTTTTTGAACACCATGATGCCATTCGGTTTGAATGACAAGCTTGATATGGCTTGTTTCTTATAGGTAGTGGCGCATTATTCATAGTAGTGTCTGCAATATTATTCATACACACAAACTGTCCAGTCATATAGTTACATGCACATTGTTCATTTCACAACAACATGTGTTATGTGCAGTTGTTTAACCCCTTCGCTGCGGGGGTAATTCCCCCACGGTGCGGGGGGGTGAGTGCGGCGCCGCGGTGCTCGTGACGAGACCAGCTCGTCATGAGTCACAGTGGAGCTGTGCTCATGACGAGCTGGTCTCGTCACAAACCCGCCCACTCATTAATTGTCCTGCACAGGCGGGGAATTAATCACGCGTGGGCAGTGCGCACCTGTTATGACGAGACCAGCTCGTCATGAGCACAGCTCCACTGTGACTCATGACGAGCTGGTCTCGTCATAAGCACCGAAGGGGTTAATGCTGATTGTATATCAATTCCATTACTGTGATGTTGTCAACATTTACGTTTTTTTAAACATTAAGCGTTTGTGTACATAATTTTCTGACTCTAAAGCTCTGGTTATATTATTTTTTTATGCATGTTCACATGCATTCGACGAGTCTTGAGTGCACACTTGTCACGGTGGTGGTTCATACGGTTCACTATGGAATCATGTACATTTTTTAAGTATTTAGGCTGAGGACTCAACATTTTTTGATTCTTGGTATGAGAGATACAGAGTACAGGAAAGGTTCATTGATTGAGTCATAGGGAACAGTTGACTTAGAATAATCGAGAGTATGCCGCAATTAATTTGGGGACCATTATGCCGGTCTTGGCGAGTTTTCTGTGGAAAATGTGACAGTCTCAATTGGTGTATTCGGGTTACACCATTTAAAGATGGCCGCCGTGTACCGGGATACTACATGTTCACCAGTCCGCTTTTCATTGTGGTCATATCACGCTGTTTTAATGGCCGCACGTTTTCGGGTTTATCATTTCCGACGGCGGCAGGAGCGCGTTTCTCGTAGGAGCGTTTCACTTGTTGATCCAGGTAATCTGGGCAGTGTTTTACGTTGTTGTTAAGGTCCGGATATGTGAGGGAAGCCAGTAACAGGTAGTTTTCTCATGCCAGCATCTTGTTTTGTAGATTGACAGTGAACGCTATCAAGTTTGGGTGGAGCCGTTCGAAGAAGTTGGAGATCTGGCGTGTTCCTGTTTGGGGGTAACATTGATGGATATTTGGCACAAGACTGAAAACGAGTTTCGGGTGCAGATTGGTGTTAGCTACGTTCGAGTTCAAAGGTAAAGAGCAATATTTACAGTTTACGAGTCCAGCAGTTAGTTTGAGTTGACTACTGGCATTTAGTTAGTTTGTGGCCAATTGTAAGACAATGGTCTTGTTTCATAGCACTCGAGGGCTAGTTATATTTTATTGAAACACCACAGTGATGTTTTGTCCAAGAGCAAGGTATCTACCACAGAGACGATATTGTTTTAGGATGCTGATGGCTCGGCATACAGACTTGTGTTTATGAGTATTTTTTTGTTTGCAGTCTTTGCATTATATTTCCTCATATTGGGCACAAGATTCCAAATTGGCAAATACGTGAGTTGTGATTTTTACTAAAATCATTTTGATTTCTTAATTTTATGGGGTTGATTTCAGGCATATTGGTGGATGGAAACAGCTGGACAGCACGTGCACTGGTGAAGGCTAATTTCTATCAGCACTAGTCGCTATGCAGACACCATGCTATGAACTGTGCGCATGTTATCTAGAACCCACAATGAATGATAATTAATGTATACACGATGTTCTCCCTGTATGTCTGAACGCTGAAATTCATAATGCACATGGTAATCTGAAATTCATGTTTCATTTCTAGTTCCCCTGATGAAGGGATTATAAAATCCCGAAATGCATTGGGAAATCAACTATCAATGTTTTTATTGCTGTTAATTTTATGTACACAATAATATTTCTGTTGTTTTGATGCATATATCATGTGTAACAGCATTGTTTATGATTTTGTACATGTGAATGACATAGCAATTACGGAAGGGTTTCCGTAATAAAAGAGAATTCAGTTTTGTGAGAAATTGCGTGAAAAGTTAATTTTGAATACTGTTGTATTGTTGAGCAGTGACACTGTCAAAACTAGCAAACACAGTTTTGCACCTCCAGCAGTGTGGGATGGGGCAAGTGAGCATTTACACTTGCACTTACCATTAATTTCACATAGGGGCCAGCTACCTCTTTCCTACCCAGCACGCATAAAACCTTAAGTTGAGTACCACAGACAAAATTGTTTTACGATTAGATAGGAGTGCGCTGTCCATCCCACTATTCTTATCACTTTTAGAAAGCTGGCATTGTCCTGTCCTGATGATTTGCTGCCTGCAGCCTGTTTCCTGGGTCACTTGACTATGTGTAGTTTGCAGTTGGCCTTTATGTATTGCTTCCAGACAGCTACAAAATAGAGGGAGTGGGTGTTGGAAGGATTGGCTACCCTAGCAGCATAGGAGGGTGGAGCTGTGCACAGCCCCACTTGCACTTCAAAGACACTGCCGAAGCACACAGACAAAGTACTTCACACTAGCCTTTCATGACTCAAGACATCCTGCGACCAGCCGAAGGTTCATCCTCGCTGGGCAGCAAATCAAGTTGGTCCCAATTGGAGCTAGTTGCTGCTAAAAAAAACAGTTCAGCAGATCCCTTCTGCAAGCCTATTTAACTTCAGTAAGACCTTCCCGGGTATAACCTGCATCATTGCCCCGCTGGAGTATTCTGAGCTCCAAAAAAGAGACGTAGTCCAAACGAAGAAATCTCGACCGGGCAAAGGCGCGAAAAGTATCAGTCTGTTGATCGGGGCACAAATTGTGAAATTCTTCCCGAAAACTAATGGCTTCAGCAGGACCATATCCAATGGCAATCCTGCTTCAAGAGGACTTCCAGCTTTCAATCTTTCCCCCTGAAGTATTTGACTTCCATTTCTGATACTAAGTTCTAAGGTAAAATCTTTGACCAGAAGGAACCTGCTTAGCGTATCCAACCACGCACCATTGCGGGTGGCATGAAATTGCACCTTGGCCCAGTCACCGACAAACAGTCATTACTGATTGGCACTTTACTTTTGGTTGGTGTTTGTTTCTCTTAAATCTTTTCATATTCGTATCTTTGGATCCCTTAATAATTGTGCTGTTTTGGTGGCATTTTGTGTATAACATGTTACTCTTTTTTTATAAATCAGAGAGGGATTTTTACTGTCCTGTGTTTCTGACTTTTTAACTGTTTCAATACTTCTACATTTTCTACACATTTACTCTTGAGTTAAGCCTATCTCATCTGTAATGTAGCTACCAGGGTATGAGATCAGGTTTAAGTTACTGAAATTGTCTGAATCTAACAGATTAAGTGACTTTATTACTTGTGGTGGACTACCATCCATCTCAATTAATAATTAACTTTTTTTTAAATCTTTCCATTTTTTTAAAGGAAGGTGGAGGAAACAGAGGCCAAACGGTAAAGCAGATTCTATCAGCCTCCTGCTCTGATAGATTCTAGTTCCAGATCCAGCCTGTATGTGCTATACCACCTGGAATTTTGAAATACCACTACTGGTGGGTGAGATCTTGCATAGGCAATAATGTCTGGTATAGGTGGTCTAGGATAAATAATGCCTGTGCTTCTCTTCTGATTTGTACCTCTGCTGACTACCCCTTTTTAACCTATAGCTAAAGGAAATTCCTGATTGGTGCATTTAAAAGTTATAGCTTACCTCTCCCACTCGTTCTTTTCCCTTTAGGATGCTAGACAACGGCTGCAATTCCTGTTGACAGATGAGTCTCTGTCGAGATTTCACATTTGAGGCAAATAAGCTTAACTGTTCTCAGGGCAAGGGCATGATTTGCAAGCAAATGTTTTACTTGGGGTGCATGCAGAAAAAAAGAGAAAAAAAGCAAGAGAGAGAGAGAGCAAGCAAGCAGGAGAGAGAAAGAGAGAGAGAGAGAGAGAGAGAGAGAGAGAGAGAGTACATTTTGACAGAGAGAGACAAAGAGCTTATCTGGAGCAGTTGCAATGACTATTCTGAGATAATTGGCAGCCTACTCTGAGCTTTAAGGACCAGGAGCTTATGTATGTATGATACTTTCATTGATTACAAACAGAGAACCTGGCCAAATATTGCTAGTATTAGTATTGTATTTGCTGAAATGCATCCGAAATGACCCAGCAGAATTCTGTCTCAGTTGTAGTCAGAAAAGGAAGCTGCAATAAATGAGATAAATCAAATTGCAATAGACAGGTGCAGTGGTTATCATAGCCTCAGAACTATGGGTGTTGCACTGAAGAAATGTGGCTTCACAATGTCAAATTATAACCTATGTTTATTCTTATTTATATAGGATTCAAAACTGAACCAAACCACAAGCTGCAGGCTCAACCACAATTGTAAAAAGGTCTTCAATTCTACACCCTCTTCCACCACTGGAGCGAACCACTTCCACCAGCGGTGTGACCGCACAGCACATTTTCACCTCTTCCGCTGCCCATGGATACCACCCAAAGGAGCTGGTGCACTCATAACCCCCTTGCAAGTTGTTCAGCTGGGGCGGGGACACAGCACAGTGTCTCTTTCTGCCTCCTGGACCTATATGATGTGGTGATGTGCTGTCAACTGTGGTACGCATACCCCTGTTTGAGAAGTCATTGTGATAGTGAGGTGTAGACAGCAGAATATTGTGTAGTACCTAACTATCTCCATTTGTTAGTACTGAAGTGGCCAGGATACTATTTCCACTGACAGCAGAGCCCCAACAAGCAAGGCCGCGGCACCTCTGTCAAGATGCCCTGGACTAAGACTCCATGGCCGCAGTAATCCTCCTGACTCACTGAGGCAGAGAGGCCAGCAAAAGTCCAATTCTCAGTGCTGACATTCATCCCCTTGACTGGTCTGCCCACTGCACTGTCCTCTCTCCCAACCCATCTGCTTCTCCATACTAAAGTAGTGCCAACGGATGACTCACAGCAGGACCACTAATGTGGAAAGAGTCAGTCACTGATGATCCCCAATACTGGTTACATATATCACAGCTGTGACAGCAGCAGGTACACAGTAAACCAGTACTGTAGAGACTGGGAGGCAGCAGCTGACAGCAGGTTGTGACTGAGTAGATGAAATGATGGTAGAGGGAGTCAGAGTCCTCTATTAATCTTCATTGGTGGCTCATGCTAGTCTTTGATTGCTCCTAGTTTGGCTCTGCTTACCGCTTGTACAGGAAGCAAGGGGTGCTGCTAGAACTGGGCCTGACTCCAGCTACAGGACACTCTCTGCTTGCAGTTGATTAGTCACCCCCTTAGCTGACCAACCTCGTTAAGGCTCAGCTTCCAAAGAAGGGCGGTGCACTCGTACTCGTGTATGTGACTACATGCAAGTTTTTCAAAGATGGTATCCAGTCCATTATGGTGACTTAGCTACAATACCATAAGCAGTTGATGTTGTCCTTCTGCGCTGAGGTAAGGGAACAGTGGACAAGTGAGCAGATGGGCAACACAGCACTAGCATCAAGGCAGCAGCAATGCAGTGGCAGCAAAGGAAGTGGACCTAACTGAACTTGAGATTGTTATTGCCACTGGTGATTGTTGGACCTGGTCCTCTCTGGAGGGCACCCAAAACATTTTGCCTTCTCCCCTCCTGTTTTGCTGAACTTGTTTTTGTTGGATTTAGGACTCTGTACACTTTACAACTGCTAACCAGTGCTAAAGTGCTTGTGCTCTCTCATTTAAACTTGGTAAGATTGGTTTACACCCAATTGCGACATTTAATTTACTTGTAAATCCTTAGTAAAGTGGCACTACATGTACCAAGGCCTGTAAATTAAATGCTTCTAGTTGGTCTGCAGCACTTATTGTGCCACCCACTTAAGTCGCTTTTTTAAACATGTCTCAGATTTGTCATTGCTGAACTCCAAGTGGTGCCCCAACAGGACCTGGACCCTAGTGTGACATCAGTTGAGCTTCTCCTTGAAGAAAAGGAGAAATCCTGAAGATTTGGGTTCTCTGTGACTGCGAACAGGCCAAGATCTTGTCACCCGTGCTGACCGCCAACTCTTCGCAACTGGCAATTAGAGATCTGCACTTCATGCTACACCATTCACAGCCCGCCGTGACTGTCAACGTAAAGCTACAGCAATGACCATCTGTGACACCCAACAGGATCTTCATGCTACAGCGACAACCATCCACAACACTTGATCTGCTCTTCGTGCTACAGCATTGTCCATCTGCGACGCTCTAAATACTCCTCTCAGCCTCTTCCACCATGAATGGAACTTTTAGCGCTGGACTTTAGAAGGTAAAATAGTGGAGTTTTAAACTGCCATTTTGACCTGGCAAAACAAATCTTTTACCAGGATTAAACCTTCCTTTTGAATACATATACGTCACCCCAAGGATAGGCCCTAAAAAATCACATAGGGCACAGTGCAGTGTATTTAAATAGTTGAACATGTACCTGTCCTGGTGGTGAAAAACTCTCATAGGATAGCCTTGGGTTACCTTATTAAATTTAATAAGTGATAACCTTTGTTTGAGAGCAGTAGGAATATCAAATATGGTGTATGAGAAATTGTAATTTATAACCCTCTTTAATGGTAAAGTTAGAATTTAAGTCACAATTCCGAAAATGGCACTTTTAGAACGTTGACATTTTCTTTCTTAACCATTTAGGGCCTGCAGGCTTTTGCCTGGGTGTCAGAAATGGGGGTCTCTAGTTGGCAATGGTTTGCACCTTTGTCCAAATAGGGACCCTTCTTTCTAGTCAGGGTAAGGGGGATACACTTCTAAAATAACTCCTGCTCACTTCCTTGATAGCTTGGCACCAGCAGACAGGCTTATCTCAGAGGCAGTGTGTAAAGCATTTGCACATAACGAACAGTAATACAGTGAAAACACTACAAAAGGACACCACACCAGTCTTAGCAAAATAACCAATATTTATCTGTGCAAACAAGACCAAAACAATAAAAGACCAACATACAGTAATCAAAAATAGGCACTTTTGCAAGTATGACTTACAAATGCAGTTCCTTGAAGTCGGTAGCTCCGTCCGGTGCTACCACGGTGCTGAAAACAACTGAATCCAACAGTTTCGGCCTACTTCGTCAGTGCAGACGGGCGTTAGTGTCAGCAGACCTTTGGTCCTGGCTGACCGCGTTGGTGCGTGGCGGTCATGGCAACCATCGCAGTTGCGATGTGAAGCGTAACGGTGCAGTGTGTGGTGCCCTCAAGTCACGGTGCAGGCAACGGCTCGGTGACGGTCGTCTAGCGGCATCAGTGAGACCAGAGCTTCGCTGCTCGATTTGTGCTGACAGGTCACGGTGCAAGCGACAATGCCGGTTAATGGGAGCTGGCGTCGGTCGGCCCAGACTGTGGTGTGGGACGGGGCGTTGTGTAACTTATGAGCGGTGCCCCCAAACCACGGTGCGGTCACGGGTGTCGCAGTCAGCGGGCAGTGACATCATCGGTGAGACCATGGCAGCAGAGTGAAGCGAGGGGGTGCAGAGTGCGGTGCCCACAGGTCACGGGGCAAGCAGCGGCTCAGTGGGGGGGTGGTCATCGTCATCGGTGAGACCAGGGTTGCGCTGTGGAGTGTGGCAGTGCCTTCAGGACACGGAGGCCGCAGCGGTGTTGGTGACGGTGTAGGCTGCTTTCCCCCTCTATGGCAGCTGAAACCCATGGTTCCAGAGGCGGTACCCAGAGGTAAGTGAATTCTTTGCTGTCCCTGAGACTTCGTGAACAGGAGCCAAGCTCTATTTCAAGCCCTTGCAGATACTCAGCACAAGTAAAGGAAGTTCAGTCCAGTCCTTTCACTGCCAAAGGCAGAAGCAGCAACTGCAGGCCAACCCAACAGAGCAACAACACAGCAACAGGGCAGTACTCCTCCTAGCTGTACTTCCAGCTCTTCTTCTTGGCAGTTTCCTTGATTCCAGTGAGTTCTAAAGTTCTGGGGTCTGGGCCCCAACATTTATACTGCATTTCTCTTTGTTCTCTTGGGCAGAGAGTGTCTGTGCTTAGTCCAAACCAGTTTGGCCCTCTCTGGCCAAGCTTCTCGGAAGGAGGTGGAGACAGCATTGTTCAAGGCAGACCAGGCCCATTCAGGTGCAAGGAAATCTCCTCCCACTACTCTAAATGCAGCCAAGGTATATTCCGCCCAGCCCTGACTCATCCAGGAAAGGCAGGACACACATCAACCCCCCAATGGCTGTCTGAAGAGAATGTACATCCCCAGCCCCTGTTACTCCAAAGCCAGTCAATCCATAACCCAGCAGAGGCACACACGATGGCAAAGCAAGAAAATACCTACTTTCTAAATGTGGTATTTACAAACACAGAATATTAAAATCATCTTTACTAAAAGATGCATTTCTACATTCTGAGTTCAGGCATACTAAACTCCATTTCTCTTTCTTGTCCCAATGGGAAGATAGACTTGTAAGATGTTACAAAGTATTCCCCATTCTGTACTATGGGACAGATAGCCTTTCAAAAGGGAAAAAGGAATTACACTGAATTTAACTATCAGGACATGTTACACACACCAGTACGTGTCCTGCCTCTCACATATACTGCATCCTGCCCACAGGGGTACCTTGGGCCTTCCTTAGGGGTGACTCACATGTAATAAAAAGGGAAGGTTATGGCTTGACAAGTGGGTGCACTTGCCAAGTCAACATGGCAGTAAAAACTGCTTGCAGACACTGCAGTGGCAGGTCTGAGAACCTTTTGAAAGGCTGCTCGTGTGGGTGGCACAATCAGTGCTGCAAGCCCACTGGCAGCATTTGATTTACAGGCCCTGGCACTCTGAGTGCACTTTACTAGTGACTTACCAGTAAATCAAATATGCAGATCACGGAAGTACCAATCCATAATATAATTTACAATAGGAGCACTTGCACTTTAACACTGAACAGCAGTGAGAAAGTGCGCAGACACTAAACCAGCAAAACCAGGAGGTCAGAAAGCAAAAAGACTGGGGAAACATGCCAAAAGATGTCAGGTCTAACCCTGGGTCACATGACTAGGTGTAGTTGGCCTTTGTGTATTGCTCCATGCCTGCCAGACAATAGAAGAACTGGGTGTTGGCAGGATGGGGGGGCAAAACTGTCACCTACCACTCTTGCACTTCAAAGGCACTGGCCCAGCACACTCACAAAGAACTTCGCTCTTGCCTATTGTGCCCCCAGACAGACTGAGACCACGGCAGGGAGGCAGGAAACTCCTGTTGAAGACTCTAGAATTTTCTTCCACTTCAAAGTAGGCACCAGGTATAAAAAGAGGACTTTAAAACCAACTCTTCAGTACACACCTTGACCTGTGGATAATATATAAAAAGGAGTGCCCCTCTGCCAAAGGACTGCCCTGCTGCTTGAGGCCTGCCGTGCTGTCTGAGAAGGAAGACTGGACCTGCATCCTTCATCCCAGGCTGAAGTGACTCCAAGGGTCAGCTGACTGACCTCTTTTTCAAAGCTACAGGGACACAATAAGCTCCAGAGTTCTCCCTGTAACTGCCCAGCTGACCTGCTGCACTGGACCTGCCTGGACCTGTACATGTACCAGCCTGAGACCTGCTGGCCTCTGCTAGAGTTTGTTCCTGACCTTCAGGTTGTGCTCCCCCAGGACCTGGACCCTGGTGTAGCATCAGTTGAGCTCCTCCTTGAACAAAAGGAGAAATCCTGAAGATTTGGGCTCTCTGGACTGAGAACAGGCCTGTTTGCGCTAAGATCTTGCAAAGTGTGCTGACCGCCAACTCTTCACGGTACAGGGACTGCCAGCGACAACCGGCAACAAGAGAGCTGCACTTCGCGCCACAGCATAGACAAGCTACTGCAATGACTGTCCATGACGCCCAACAGGATCTTCATGCTACAGCGATGATCGTCCGTGACACTTTACCTGTTCTTCATGCTACAGCGATGACCATCTGAGACGCTATCCCTACTCCTCACGGCCTCCTCCACCACTAACGGAACACTCAGAGCTGGACTTTAGAAGGTAACTTTTTCAGCAGGACTAACCTGGTCCCCGTATCCGGCCTGTGCTCCATTACCGTCAGCCTGAACTTTTGACCCTCACCTGGTCTTGCATGACCCCGTTAACCGCGAGTGGTGCTTTGTGCTTTTAGGCGTTCTGCTTACCATAAATCTTCGAAATTGCATTTCACCTGTTCTACAGATTCGATTTTTGTTTTAGTGTCAAATAATTAAATGTTGCTCTATTTTTCCAAATGGCTTTGGTATTTTTCTTGTGCTGTGTTTTCACTTTAGTGCTGTTTGTGTGCTGAATAAATGCTTTAACCATTGCCTCTAAGTTAAGCCTGACTGCTTCCGTGCCATGCTACCAGTTGGTTAAGCACAGGTTAATTTACCTGCAGTTTGTGGTTCATCCTGACAAGCATTGTGACACACCGTCCTCAACCAACAACCCAATGCCTTACTGTGATGTTTTTGCATTTCCTACTTTATCCCGAAGTATACACCACACACAAAGTCGTAGTGACGAACATCCATGCATCCATTCCTAGCTCAGAGCGGGACAGAATAGGACAGGTGGCTTTAAGCTTTTCAGGACTGCTGTCTGCAGTAGCACTAACGACTGCCATTGAGCAAAAATAAGTGCCGATGCCATCCACCAGGACCCACCAACCATATTAATTAACCACTGGCAAGAGATGCAAATATTGAAAATTAAAGTAGACTCCATGTTAAAATTCAGAACAAATAAGAGTTTACTTGCAGTTGATGAGCGATATAAGTAAGCAGCGCACGGTGTGGTAAAAGTGTCAATAATGTAATACATACAGAGACAGCTCTATTTACATTTACACATACATCCAGACTACAGAAAATAAACAGAAACTTAAAGAACATCTAATACGTGCCAAAAAGATGCTTCACTAAACACAGGAACACAGGATGTAAAATAGAAGCCATGAATAAGATGACAGTACTAGTTAAAAGGCGTGCTGGTGGCCTATCAACATTAACCCTCACTTTACATTGGTGACGCAGTGAGTGACGTCTTTGAATAGTGTCTGTCTTTGAGCAGCACCCCTTCCATTCTGTTCAGGGACCTTGGGGTAGAAAAGTGCACATTTCTTTCCTATTTAATATTCAGAAAGACTTTCCTTGCATAGCCAAATATTTGCTGTTTTCCCTCATTTGCATAATTTGATCATATGCATAATTGCCATTTTAACTTGCGGATTCACCTTTTAAATCTTCTGTGCTTCTAGTTGCAAATTACCTCTTTAAACCTAGAGTAAAGATGAGTCAACTGGAACATAAGTCGGTGAAAAAACGCATTTTAATGGCTTGTTAAAGAAATAAGGTAATTACACCTATTCGATTGTTTTTCCCATCGGTATATTTGTGAAGAAAAATAATAAGACGCGTTCTTTTGGATCTCACTGGGAGCTACACGCTAGTTCTAGATGCTATGGCAAAGATCCCCGAAATGGCTGGGCAGGAAAGTACTTTGAATATACACGGTGAACGCCCTAGAACGTGAGGGAGTAACAGCCACGTTAGGCCATGTGCTGTCCTCTGTCCGCCTTCCTAGCCATGAACCTCAACCATTCCTGGTCTGCTATAATAGCTGCGTTTCATTATGAATACCATTGGTAAGTTTAAACCCTTCCGATCTCATGGAATTTCGTGTTCGAAGGTGGTTGCATTTAATGGCCAGAGCCACTAGAAATATGTGGCTGGGTAAAACCAATTTGTGCGGCAGGGTTGACTAAATTATTTGGCAAAAAAGCCAAATTACTTGGTGTAATGTGGTACATTTTGTGATAGTATTACTTCATAGTTTTGACATTTTTACACGTAAATACTGTCTTGGAATAGGTTACACCTCGGTATTTCTACCTTAACACCAAAATACAGCCATAGGCAATTGATAGGTGACTAGTCAACCTTTGCAAAGGGCCTTCCACAATGCAGCACCACATGTTGTTGTGTTTTTAGTAATTTTTCTCTGTTTGAGCTGCAAAGAACATTTGTTTTGTTAAAATCAACCAAGTATTCAGCAGATGATGAATTCTATGACAAATGTGGCAAATCCATAATTATGCTGAATATGCTACAGCTGTGGAATTGCACAATTCCCAGTTGCAATGCTTATGGCATTATATTAAACAAAAAAGCACTGATAAGGGCAAATTTTGAATCTTCTTAAGTGAAAAGACCTATCAAGTTTTACTAATATGAATACAGATACATGTACTTATGAATGTCAATAACGTTTTTTAAAATGAGCAATACATGTGCCTGTGCACTTTTGTAGACTTTTAAACCATGAAATCATCCCCCAGAGGGCATCACATTTTGACTATATCACATGCAGCCATAGACTAAACCCCTAGGGGGCGCTGTAAACATGTACTTTCTTTAAACATATGCAGCCTCCAAAAGAAACATACAACCATAGTAAAAGCCCCTAAAGGGGCACTGCACTCCCAGCTATAGAGCCAAAGCTTCATCCTTGGGAGTGCTTTAACCATTGGTAAAATTCCAGAGGGGACCTGGTTTTGATGGCAACCCAAATATACAATCTGTCTAATATATCATTCTTTAGGGGGGAGCTACTGCACTCCTGAAGACCCCCCCCCCACCTTCCTCTTTGGCACGTTGGTGGTGCCCCTGCCATCCTGGGAAGGAAGATGTGAAACTGACAAAGCCGTCAGGGCATTATGGAGCACTCCGGCCAAAGCACTGATTATTTTAACAGCGGCTCTCCTGTTGTGCGAGGAGAGCCGAAACATTTTTTTTTGGGGGGGGGGGTTCTCCATCCAGACACCCACATGTCTCCTCAATGTTGAGGGCAGTCCAGGGAGCCCACTCCTTGCTGCCCCTCTGGCTCCATTACAGCCCGCACCTTGGAGTGCGGACGCAGGAGCCAACAGCTTCCATCTTGGGTGCCATCTTCTGCAGTGGCTGACCCGTTCCCCCCAGACATGGGCATGGTGAGCAGGTGTGAGACCACTGCCATTGGGGGGGCATGACGGCACTCCCCCATCCTTCTTCCCCGGTCCCCCTTTTTGCATAAACGGCCCCGGGGATGGGGTACCTGGGCCAGTGGACAGTCCGGGAAAGGGGCTCCACGCATGCCCCCTCCCTGATAAAAACATTGAATAAATCCTGCTCTGACCCCCAGACCCTGACCCACCCAGGGGGTAAATTTAGAAATGGCAGCGGAGCCCCACGCGCTTTGTTGGCCAAAATGTCAAATGTCGCCAAACTTTGAAATGCCATAACTTGTGCCAGTTGGACTGAGTTTGACGATCCTGGGCTCATTTTACTCCAGGTGGCAATCTCTACCCACCAGCAGCATTTGCAGCAGACCTCCACACCTCCACCGTGGTACAGTTCTCAGGGAGCTGGTTCTCCTGTCTCCCTGCATCAGCCTTTCCCCTGGTCTTTGTTGCTGGGCGCAGAAGTCCAGGGCTTTCTCCCAACTGGTCCTCAGGGGATGTAAGGGGGCCAACCTCACTGGCCCTCGGGGAGATCCAATAGTCCTGGGATCAACTGGGCAGAGTCTTTAGTCCTTTCTAAGCATCTGGGATTCCTCTTCCAGTTCTCCAGGCGGTCCCAGGGTCCAGTAGTAAAGTGCAGAGAAATCACCAGGCAAGAGAGAGTCCCCCACTTGTGCAAAGCCAGAAGCCAGGCACCCCTTGCCAAACCTAGGGTGCCATGCTACTTCTCCACTCCTGTCCCAACCTTCCTGCACAGCATGCTGGGACAGTTCAAAATGGCATGATCCAGAAGTCACTAGTAACAACTCCTCTCAGGGCCTCAGCTCCGCCCCTTACTGACATCACTGCCAGGGCCTTCTCACTATATTTTCAAAATGGAGCCCCCTCCTTTGTTGGCTTCAGCGGTCTGGGCTCCCTTCTTTGTTCAGTGGGCTTGGGCATTCAATCCCTGGTACAGTGTGACAGCTGATTGATTGAATCAGATCATTCCGCCCCACACATTTCCTCCTTAGGAGCTGAGTGAAGCACTGCTAATTGCTCCCCTTGTGTGGGGAGGCCTTTCTTTCTGGTGCTGGAGAGAAATATAATTAACTCAGCATAGCAGGGTGACAAGAACCTGGGCTCTGCTCATGACCTCAGCAAGAGAAATATGACAATTCTGGATTATCCATATTTGTACAGATATCTTTGTGGAACTTTCAGAATTGATTTTCCCGCACAGGTTACTCCTCAATTTGAAATGTCGCTGGTCTCTGTCAGCCAAAGGGAAGTTAAATTGCACTCTAAGGCAGTGTTCTTCCTATGTGTATAATAAAGTGTTGTTACAGACAAAACAGTAAATCACACTGACTTTCCCTAATAGTGTACACTAACATTATAAGGCTTATCCTAGTTCAATATTTAATCCTGCAGAGTCCCTTCTGTGCTAGGCTACCTGTGCTCAGTTATTGGGTTGTATATGACAGTAGCCTCCCACATGCAGCCCGCACACACATGCATACACATGTTCATGTGTAACCAGCCAAGTGCCCCTTACCCTTGCTGCATCACTGCAGCCTTATATCTTAAAAGGCGGACACTGGCGGTAAATACGCGCAGTCCATTTGTCATGTGGTTACCATGGGTAAGACACATGTAGTGAGACTCACCCACAGTAAACAGTCCAAAACCGGGATTTCCAAAAACCCCAAAAATTCCAGGCCTACTGAATTGATGGGACCCAATTGCAACAGTGTTTAGAATCATAAAGTAGAGAAGGCGAAGAAGATAGTGTGAGAGATGGATGATAGAGGAGGAAACAGGAGTCTGATGAAGTATGATGGATGGAGCAGTGTATTTATTAGAAAATAGGTGATACGAGTAGGGGGTGGGTAAGCATGTACTGATTCAGGGGCGATAAATGGTGAGCAAAGGGACAGGAATACAGAAGGGTTAAGGTAAGGATGATGCTTGTAAAAGAAGGGGATGATGAGAAAGGAAGGTGGTCACATAGGAGGGTATGTGCAAATTATAAGGGTTGGAGGAGGAGCTAGAGAAGGAGTGTGAAGAGATTGGAGGATAGCGATAGAACAAGAAGGAGGAGAGTTTGATGGACATGGAGGGTGATGGGTAAACAGGGGGTGATGGGAATGGGAGAATTTGGTGGGAGGCAGCAGAACATGGAAAGAATAGGAAGCATGCCTGGCACTATTTAGTCAAAGGAGTTCAATGTTGAGGCACTCACATGAGCTGTATGTTTCCTCTTTATTCCCCTTAAGATGCATTCTGCTCAAAAGACTGACAATGAAATAGTGGTTGAGAATATAGCCATCAAATTACAAGTCCAGTCGTCAACCTCAGAAGATATACTTTTGGCACAGAGGCAGATAGAGGTAGAAACAGGCCCACATTTGATGTCTGGTTTGGTGGCTCAGTTTGTCACCTTTAATTGCTATTTCATTGTTACCTCACTTATTTAGTTAAAGTATCATATTCCCAGGTCTTTGTAGATCTATTTTGTGCTCATGAGTATGCACTATATAATCCAGGCCACAGTGCTGCTACTGTTTCAATTAGAATGTGAAGAGCCACCAGTGAAAAACACATCCAGACATAGAAAAGTGCCAGACCTGATTAAGCACACCCATGCACCCACACAAGCACATGCACACCCCTCATTCATTTACATACACAAAATCTTTATCCCATTTGCAGTAGCAGTGAAGATAAGGCTTACAGAAGAGGGTAAAGTAGAGAATCTAGGGAGAGGTGGAGAGATAGATGGCTGAGGTGTAGATTGGGGACGGTGAAGCAGAGAGATAGGAGGGTGATAATAGAGAGGTGGTTGAGGCAAGAGGTGGTATAATGACAAAAAAACGAAGATGGTGAGGGAGGAGAAGGAGGGCAAGTCATAAAGACAGAGGAGGGTGAGCAAGAGTGAGAGGAGGAACAGAGAGAAGGGTGAGGAAGAGAGAGAAGTACTAGGAAGAGACAGACGGGCGGGGGAGAGAGAAGGGTGGGGTGGAGAGAGAAGGGTGAGATGGAAATAGAAGGGTGAAGTGAATTGAAAGTAAGTTGATGCACAGTGAGAATATGCGAGGTCAGGAGAGAGTGAATGTAGGATAAGGTGAAAACAGGTGGTGAGGTGGAAGAAATATGCGGGGGAAGTGGAGTAAGAGAAGGACACAGAAGGGAAACATGTGGATAATGTGGAGAGAGAGTAGGATGAGGTGAAGAGAGAAAAAATGAGGTGTGAGGAAATAGAGAGGGAGATGAGCGGCACAGCATGGTGAAGTGGAGAGAAAGGAGGGTGAAGTCAGAAAAGAGGAGAGAGAGCCTGAGAGAAAGGAGGGTGAGGTGGAGAAAGCAGAAGAGAACAAGTTCACAGATTTAAACCTTTAGAAATACAAAGTTAAAACTAGTAGACAGAACCCAGCAGTAGGAATGATATTCAGCTCACTTCCATACAAGGTCATTCAGCATGTCCAGACCCAGCTCTCTGCCACTTGGGAGACTCTGGACAATCCCCATCATCTTCTTCATGGCCCTCCCAGATCCCAAATTCTGGAGCCAGGCCTGTAGCATTATAAGTAATAAATGGAGTATCTGGCTAGGAGATATGTGAGTTTCTTGGGCCAGTAGATTGATATGGTAAGTTATGGTGGTGCACAGCCAGGAAATGTGCAGACGGAGAGACTTTTCAAGTGGTGTGCACACGACTGCTTAAGATCTGACATCAACACTGCTGTCACAAGAAGTGGTGCCTTGAAAACCAGATGAAGTTTCAGCACATGTGCAACAAGGGAATAATTCAGAGAGTGGAGAAGTACAAAATTATCTTCCTGAGTAAATTTGAGAGACAATTGGTTACAGACTTGTGTGACCTCGGCGTGGCCAACAGCACTTTTCACTGTACACTGTGAGAATGTAAGCATCCTTGTGGACCAATAAACTGAGATGCTCATTTTGTATCTGAATTGATTGAAGCAAATGATCCCTGGCAACATGTGATGTTGATGGCTCCATATCATAAAATCTTTTTCCAAAACATCTTTTAATAAATACCTTTAAAAACATGTATTTACAATACCATTGTTTTTCTGTTTAGTTTATGATTTTGACCAAGACATCCTTTTTTTTAAATACATTTTGACCATCCTTCACAACTTTTTAATTCTTGTTTTTTTTGTATTATGTCCCAATTCAAATTCCTGTACAATAACGGAGCAAATCCTGCAGTATCTTGAACAGTAAACCTGCTATTGTTTATAATGCAAAGTTGTTGGGTTTCATCCTTAATAATAGACATAACCTAAAATCTTAAATTAATGCTAGGACAAGGAGCACATGCTACCAGCTTATGCTACTGTGGGGTTTCAGAGAGGTCATTCCTGAATAAGACCCCAAAACTGAGGCCCAGATTTACTAGACTTATGCACCTGGGTTGCAACACTTTTTTGATGCAGCCCAATGCAAAAATGTATTTTTGGATTTACTAAGTCACACAATTAGCGATCCATGTGACTTAGCAAAAAAAGTAATTCAACGCAGTGCATAGTGCTGCCTTGTGTGAGCTTGATTTGGGGAGATGTTCCACGGGTAGACCATAGGCGTTACTATACAGTCACCTATGGATTTAGATGCAAACTTACAATTACTAAAGTCTGTAAAATTGGGTTTGCGTCAAAATGGTGTGCCTACCTGAGGCTGGCGTATGTAGAGAAATATCTTTATTTTTTCTTGTTACTTCCTTTTATATGCTTATAAGAGGAGTAAGCATCTAACAATAGTTTTTGGGTGGGAGGGTGTTGCATGGATTCTGCTAGCAAGCAGAACTGTGCCTTGGGATAGCAGAACGTCAGAATGTAGGGACTGAGTCTCTCTACCACATCAGTACCTGTAGGCTTAAATCCGACTACCTCACAGTGCCTCAACTGAACTCCTAACCTTTCCAAAATAACAGGTGATTTTGGCAAACCTAGAACTTGGACCTCTAGTCCCCAAGGGAACCATGGAAACAGATCATCACCTTTCGCTTCTCACTCATGCATGCCCATAGTAAACAAAGGAAAGACACGAAGGAAGTTTACAATATATTTATTGAAACTATTGTAGTCTATTTTGAAGCAGATAAGCTGCGATAAGTAAACAAATACAACTGAGCTATGTAATCAGCATTACTAGCAGACTGTAAACAATGAACCCAACCCTGGCAACTAATATATTTGTCTAGGCTTACCCTTACTATGTGAGCATAGGGATATGTTAGAGATCTCTGGGATTAGCCTCAGACCCCATACCTGGTGTGTGTAGTTAGGTGGTCCACATCATATGTGTAAACTCAGTTTACGTAAAGCTGCTGCCCCATTCCAGGACCGGTATCTCTTCCAGAATTCTCCTCTCTGCCTCCCAAGGTTTATATGATAACAACTACTGTGTTAGAAAACTGCAGGTGTGCTAACATGTTATGTCTAAAATCATTAGGAGATGTTGCTGACCCGGGCACAAGAATACAGTACACCATGTTGTTCGACCTTGTGCGAAATGTTCAGACTGAATCCCAAGAAGAACCACTGAATAACAAATAATATGAACAGCATATTTCTAAAAAGCATCAGGTCACAAAAACAAATGTATTATGCACGTCTGTGCAAAGCAGTGGCAGGCTAAATTGCCTACTATGTGCAACTAAGGGAGAACCAAAGTTTGCTCAAAAGGGAAATCACTGTTGTAATTTGGCAGCACTTAAATTAAGCATTAGCTGAAGACAGCCTGTATTCAGAGGCTGAATTGTCCGCTTTGTGGAATCCATTTTGTATTTCTGGCAGCCATTTTGGTTGCCATGTGCTGCCATGTGCTCACCATGTGCTCTGTCCTACCTTCCTGTTAACTGCTCTTGAAATCTGCCTAGAGACAAGTTATATTTAGTTCTTTTTGCTTTGCACATGCTCAGTTGAGCTTGCAGCTGTTCCGAGTTTATAAATGTCAGGATGTGTCTACTAGAAGTAGAAACTGTTAGCTCCACCCACTTGTCGACTGTGCATTTCTTGTATGACCTTATATGTATCTAAAACCAGCATTTGTGTTTGTACCGCCTTCATTTGAGCCCCTGTGTGGGTATAAAAGGACCACGGTCCTTCCATTCAGTGTGCTACTTCATGCATTACCGAAGGGTGGTGTGTAAATGTAGCTCCACCTCATGAGGTTTAATAAACTCTGTCTTTTCTATTCCCAGTTTCTGTGCCAACTTCTTCTTAGCGATCTGAGGACTCTGTGCAAGGAAGGGTGAACTCCTAAGCACTGGTAGGCCTTGTTGAGGCTCACCACCACATCACTACACCCCCTACTTGGTCGGGAAAGCAACTTAGCGACTAACAAAATAGTAAAAAACATAAGTACGAGCTAAGCAAATTCAATCCGATGGTAATAAGCATATTATTGAATCATTATAATCATAATAAAAATGTAACATGAAAAGTTTAAAAACGTGGCCAAATTATGTTGAGCTGGAGGTACTCAAGATTTCTTCCACACAATCAATATTTAGTGAATCCAGAACGGATTCTGTCTCCGCAGACGATGATTCTGTGATTGCCCCAATTAAAAGCTCCAAAAAACAGACATGATCCTCGTTATCAGTCGATGCTGAGCAAGTAGCCTGGTGGCTCGCATCCATGTTATTAGAGCCAGAGGTTGTTAATCCTGGCGCTGAAGCACCCATCCCCCCTGGAGGGAGTGGCTCATATCATGCATCTTTAAGCAGCTGCAAGTTCATGAGACAATTCTGAAACTGGGTTATCGGACTCATCAACAGGTTCAATTCCACAGTAACAGGCACTTGCATATATCTAGTGCCCATTTGAAGGGGCACCATATGCAATGAAGCACGGTCTGTATGCAGCTAAACCAGGCGGGTTGGAATGACAATGACCAGTCAGTGTTTAGTTCCTAGAGCAAAGGGACTCCTAAGAGTCATATTATGTGCTTACGGCACAGCTCGACTGGTGGTAGTTCCATTATCAATGGACTTCGAAATGGAACATCCATTGTGGAGTAACAAAAATAGAACCAAATGCCGCAAATTAGGAATAATACCATGGGTATGCCCCCGACACACTGGACAACAGTGAATGGAGAAAGGCCGGTGTTACTCCAAAGATTTTCTGGTAGGTACTGACTAAGCCAGTCCCAAACATTTTAAATAAGTGTGCTATAACGGTGGTATTGGAAGCATAAAAAATTTGGTATAGAAGCTAGCAGAAATGTAATGGAAGATTTCTGTTCAACCAAAGCTGTATTTTACTGGACATCCCTGCAACCTGCAGTTTAACGGCTTCCTGGGCAGATGGTAATTCCACATCTTTTTGAACCAATAAGGCATTAAGTCAGCTTAGCTTGTTAAAGTCTGCCCTCAAAGTTGGAATTGAAGGCCACGACAAATTTTCAGAAACCGTATGCGTAGGTGGAATAAGTACATTATTGCAGCAGGTCACTTTCTGAGAGACCGATAAAATCTATGGAATCCAAGCCTTCATTCCTCAACAGTTCTGATCGCTTAACCTTAAATAGCTCCCATTTGAAAGGACAGTAATGAGGGGGAGAATTGAAGGGGCTGGTATTCCGTTTAGAAAACAGGGCACATTCCCTACCATGCATGCACTATGAATGGCAACGTGTTTACAAACAAGTGAGTGGTTGATAGAGAGTTGCATTCCTTCCCAGAATGAAATACCTCTTTTTCAGCCCACTCACAATGATAATACAATAGTAAAGACCATAACTCCCGAATAAAGCTCCCTCCTAGGGCTTTATATATACATACTGGGAAATGTTTCATGCAAGCTGTGAACTGGAATGTTAGAATTAGCAAAGATATTACACCATGTATTAATCACACCTCAGAGGGTGTCTCTGCTATTGAGAATGGGAGCAGTTCTAACTTGTTGAGATGTAACATTGTGTAAATGGTATATTTTTTGGCCATGAGCCGTTGTTTACATGTCAGGTTGAAAGGCAAGAATAGGTGCATGGAATTCAGGTAACGCCATGGCACACAACCACTTTTGAGGATTTGAAGTGTCCGACTAAACTGCATGATAGATCTAAGCTGACTTTGCCCATGGTATGATGAAGACATTTCACTTTGCAAAATATCGATAACAGACGACACAATGCAATTCAAGTTGTAAATGTGAGAAGACTATGTATTAATACTATTATCAACAAAAGCAAGTACTTTATCGAAATTATCTTGAACAATTTGTCTTAAAGGTGCAGCAGCTTCCATTATGATCATTTCCAAATTTCATTATATGTGGCATAAATAAATCTTTCTGAACGTGCAGACTTAGGTCCCAATAAGAAAGCAGATAGGTCCATGTCTTCTGAAAGTAGGGAAAGATGTTTTATTGAAGACAGTGTGGAATGTTCCAACCATTGTTGGCACAATTTCCCTGCTGAATATGTGATGACTATCACTGAGTGTTGAGAGTGGGAATAATGAGGGTCGGGTCTGCAGACCTTAAACCCTGGTGTGGAATTCAAAAAACGAGATTAACAACCATTTGTGTCTACTGGCCACAATAATCACCCATTTGGACCTGTGTAGAGTTAAATGCACCAAACTAGTGAGCTGTTCTTCGCTGTAATTTGTGAAATGCTGCCAGTTATCAAATTGGGCAATGGAAGGAATGTTTGGTGAATTCATGTCTTCAATTTTTGCCAGTCCTACATAAGTAGTCTGTTGAACTGTATTATTCAGAAAAAATCATCTGTGCAGGAATAAATCAGGCAAGAAACAAGGTGTCTGTTCCCTGAACTTGCCAAGGTTTGATACCCCAAATTGATTTCATGTCAATGGTATCATTCTAGTAGTCATAGCCTTTCAAGGCTAATTGTGTGACAAACAAGTCTATTTATATTAGCTTGGTTTGTGTGAGCATATATCTGCTGCTGTAGGGACAAGTTTAAAATAAAAAGATGTTGGGTCTAATGTATTGTGTCCAGAAAAAATATGTGAATGTATCCCTATTTGTTTTAGAGCTCCCTTGTAGAGGAGTAGGACAACATTCCCATTGTGCTTAATTCCAAAGTGTGCATTAAACACTAGCTCGACATAAATATTGATGTTTATAATGATGGTACCATAATTTGCAGAATTTAGATACAAGTCTTCACTTTGGAAAACAGTGTAATATTCCATCTCCGAGAGCATGGAGTTTACAGTGTCAACATCCCAATAATCAGATGGTAACCCAGGTATAATAACATCACCCTAGAAACATAAGGAATCTGCAGTATTTTTGTAGGGCCAAAGATATAATAGGGGACATTATCCCAAACAGCTAGGACAGCTGGAATGTTTACAAGGGACAAGGTCTCTTTTTATCTCATGTGAAGATGAGTGAGGCATTCACACCTCGTCGACCAGTTCTGTGACAGAGCGTTCTGGAAGGCAATGGCCATTAATCAGCAAAACAAAAACAGTCACAAATCCAATCCAAAGAAATAGAAAAACCAAGGAAAGTGTTATCTAAACATATATTCATGGAGGGACCAGATAAGGGTTTTCCAGCCATGAAAATAAACCACAGGCTCGTCTAGGTGGAGTGTCTGGATCGGAGGAACCGTCAAAAGAGTCAGATGTTAAATGATCTGTTCCCATATAATAACTAGAAGCAGTATGCTGAAAAACAGGAGCCACAGATGCAGTTAAAGAACTGGTTGATTCCATGAGGGGTAGATCAGTATAAACGACATCAGCTACAGAAGACACAGTAGTAAGTACAGTACTCTCTTCAGTCGTGTGGCTGGAATTTGTAGTGCTATCTGAAATTAACTGAAGATCATTCTCCGCCCCCGCCCCCCCACAGCTGGGGAAAAACATTTTTGTTGGTGCTCACAAGCTGCAGAGGAATTTCATGTATGGTAGCTAGAGGAGTTAGGGAACTACCAAGGACTCCTCATGACCTACTGTTCAGAATCAGCCACATGATGTAACTTGATGTGGTCAATAGAGACAAACGCTTGTCTTTAGAACCAGCAGGCAGTGGCAATATTACAGTTCTTGTACCTTGAATGCCAAGGACTGGCACGAGTGCATGGTATGATGGGCCAAATTCCTTCTTTACCGCAATCCTTTCTCAAACGAGATCCCTAACTTGTGTAACCCAGCACAAAGGTGCTGGCTGCTCCTTGATTACTGCAGAGGCAGTGGTCTTCCACTGTTCATTAGATTGGCCATCACAGAAGTTTGTAAATCCTGTAAGACAGCACAATGATCATTTACATCAAAGGCATGGCAGCCACCACAAAGTCTGGACCGTCAAGGTCTGGAACATACATTTTAATGCCAAAAAGGACCTCCTATGGTGTCGGCCACCCAGAGATCTTTCAGGGAGATTATTAAGTGCTCTCTGTACCCCATATAAGTGGTGGATCCAACTACAACTTGTATCTAGTGCTCCGAGTGGTAAGGATTGCATTACAATGTTGCGTCTTCCAAAGAGGGAAACGTCCCCACCTCACACACCAAGGAAAAATATTCTTATATGTAGATCTCTTTTTAATACGCAAGAAACGTTTAATCAATAGTTGAAATGATCTTCACTTTACTAACGCTGAATTCATCAATGATATATTGTTATATTCATGCTATCTGAACACATGAAAAAAAAAGAAAAGAACATGCATGAAGGAAATCTTTTGATGGCATTGTTTGAATACACCACATATAAGTTGGGATCACTTCCTCCTTCATTTCCTTCATGCATGTTCTTTTCTTGATTGCTAGGATTCAGATTACTTGATTAATTGGAGGTTTATTATATTCTAGGAATTTTCCCCTGATGGAGGGCAGGTCCCAAAATGCATTGGTTTGTGTTAACATGGAGAATCATTGAACATGTGTTCAGATAGTGTGAATATAACACTATATCATTAATGAATTCAACATTAATAAAATGAAGATCTGTTCAACTATTGATTAAACGTTTTTTGCGTATTAAAAAGAGACTTACATATAAGAAAATGTTTCCTTGTTGTGAGAGGTGGGGACGTTTCCCTCTTCAGAAGATGCAACATTGTTTGATTCACATGCCTATTGATTAGAAGGCGATACCCACTTGCACCCATCAAAGTGTATACAAGGATAACAGTTAATTAACACTCAGGAGTGCGATTGTCTCTTCTCTTTTGTTCCAAGGATTGCATTATGTCATGGTTCATCTTCTCTACAACAGAATTGCCCTTGGCCTATATGAAGAAGAGTAATGTATCTCTACACCCAGGGACCCCATAAAATCCCTGCAAGCCTTAGAGGAAAAAGCAGGGCCCTGGTCCGAATGGAATGTAGCGCATGCATATGTTCTGATAAAGACTTGCAAATCTTTACTAACAATACAAGCATCAGCCTAACATTGTGGCCACACCCAGAGGAACCTTGCGCAAGAATCAACTGCTAGCAAGATAAATGGAAACGCTCCATCCAAATTAAGAGGACAATGGTCCAATAAATGCATCTGAAGGTTTGTTGGAAATAAACAGGTGTGTCTGCAGTGGATGAGCCCGGTAGAAATTTGAATTTGTTGACAAATGTCACAACAAAGGATATTCTTCTTTGTCTGTTTTTATAAGTCATGCCACCAATAACCTTGTTGTATAAACAACATTGTGGCTGCTATAACTACATGTGCAGAAGCAAGCTTCATGCACAGTTATCACTAAGGCTAGCCTGCGGTCTTGGTTGGGAATCAAATGGTCACCAACTCCTGGAATTGTAACAAAGGGAAGATGTTGTTCACTTAAATTATATGTATATTTATCTGGAAACCCCCTAGGCAAAGGGGTGCAGTCGCATCTAGCATTAATGGCAGCTAGTATATTGTCATCCACTCTTGTATGAGAATGAGTAACCACAGCAACAGTTTCAGCCACAACTTCAGTTTTGACCAATTTATCTGCCAAAGAATTCCCTACAATGTGTGGTCCCACACGTTGATGATTTAATGTATGAATGACATGAGTCTGTGCAAACCCATCCTTTATGTCTGCCACCTTCACCCAAAGCTATTTATGCTTTATTGTGCTGCCTTTATAATCTTTGAATCCATTTTGGCACTAATAATGCAAATTGTCATTAAAAGCCTGGACACAATAAAATGAATCACACAGTATTAGTGTGGGGAATTCAGGATCCATATGTTCCAGTGCAAGTAACAAGGCTTTTAGTTTAGCCAGCTGCGCAGTACAGTCCCCTAAAGACTGTGTGCAAATTTTTGGTGGTTGGAATTTTCTGTCCATCATCACAACAAGAACAGTGGTGCATGCTGCTGAATATTGGTGCTTCGTACCTTTAGCAGGATGGGCTGTACCATCCGTATGAACAATATATTTATACTGCTCAAGAGGCAAAATATTGCTGGGCATGAGATAAACATGCTCATATTTAAGAAACTATTGTGTCTGTAAAGACGGTTCAAAGACGAAGTCTGCACCAGCAGCTGTTAAGGATGTTGTCCATTGTATCCATCTAGGATGGAGAGCTCTAGCTTTAGAAATGCTTGCTTTGGTAACAGTCTCTAAGGCTGGAACAGGAGTTACAACAATAATGTGTTTCCCTTGTGCATATGGCCTCTCGTTAAGTATAGCCATCTGCACTGATTCAGTATTTGTTCAGTGGATGAAAAACACATTTCCACATTGGAATATAAATGCAATTTATATGCAATGGGCACTGTTTCACCTTCATTAATGGTTATATAGTTAAAGCCAATGGTACCCGCAACTACATGGATAACCAAGTTTGTCGTTTTGAAGTGTGTATGTAAGTGACATGTTGCAAGTCAGCTTATAGTGATTTGAGTATGTCTGTGTGTATTGATGTCCAATGAGAACTCGAAAATCTGAATAAATTATTTCATATAATGATTTAATGCACTGTGCATAATCAGGTATGTATGCTCTGCCAAATAAAGAAATCAAAGGATTGCAGTTTCTGTACAGTGTTTGGAGGCTGCAGTAGGGCACACTTCTCTAGGAAGTGTGGCACAAGGCTTTTTCCTTCATGTGTAAGTTCATAACCTAAAAATAGGACACTTAGAAATCCACTCTGGGCAAATGTGTGTTTAACTCATCATCGGTCAGGTAGATATCATCTACATAGGACAATGCGTTGGGGTCAATATCTTGTAGAATTGACACTATGCGGGCAGCAAACAGTTCATGGCTGTTCTTATACACCATAGGGAGTCAGGAATGAGAAGGCAGTCAAATCCCTGCTTTCAGGCGCTATATTTTAGCAGAAAAAGCCATTAGAAATATCCAAAGTTGTTTCATATTTCTTACAGACAATATTATCTATAGGTGCCGTACTGTGTGTATTCTGAATGGCAAATGTGCATGTATGACTGTTTAAATGTCTCTAGTCTAAGACTACGCAATATGAGTGATCCGGTTTCAAAACAGGGAAAAAGGGAATATTTAATTTGAGAAACACGGGGTTCAATTACTCCCTGGTACTCCAACTGGGAGAGTATTTCTCTAACAGGTACCTTAGCATCCAGTTTTGTGGGATATTGTGGTTGTACTTGTGGGCTGGACCATATGGGTATTATATGATTAAAGGAGTCCTTATCCCAGCTGACATGGTTGTGATATACAGCTGGAGCTAGTGCAAGAGCCCATTCAACTACATAGGCTTGTTTGACTTCTTCAGGGACAAGGGTAGAAAATGATGGGAGTATTACAGCCTTACCTGTGGGGATGTTTGGACAAATTGTGGGGACCAATCGACCTTCGCTATGAGAATATTGCATGATAAAGTTAAATTTTCCCAGAATATTACTCTAACGGTACACTGTATGTAACCCTCTATTTGTATATCAAAATTATATAATCTATCTAGAAGGGCTATGCGCCTGTCTGGGGTTTCAATTGTAACAAAGTTATCAGTTACTGTCGCTGCCAGACACTCCTGGAGATTCTGGTGCACTATACTGACTCTACCGCGCTGTTGAGGAGGGTCACCGTCCACCTCCTCTCCTGGAGGAGAGTTCTCAGTGTTTGTGGCATATTTTGCTGTTATAGCCACAACTTTCTTTTTCTGAAATTGAGTTTAAATTGAGGAGGTTTCTTCTCCTTCTTTATCTTCATGTCAGACGAGCGCTGTGAGTCCCTTTATGATTTCATGTACTCTTCCTGTCTGCGGTCAGAATGCCCTCCTCTTTCGTATTGTTTTTCCGATGAGTCCTGGAAGGAACAAGGACGAGTATCAGAAAGCTGATACCTATCAGGTGCTTTTAACTGTGTCTGATCACACAGATTATACCATCTGTCAGAGCACTCCGGTGGCGGTGAACCTCCTTGAGATTTAGCTTTTTCTTTAAGTTTGGGTTTGTCCCATCGTTTTTTAACAAACTCCGGGTTCTGCTTGGCAGTATCCTTGTCAGAACTTGGTTTGCCCAGTTCTGGTTTACTGGGTCTGGTTCCCAAATTATTGTGTCCTATGGAAGTATTCACTTCAGCAATAATTATAGGTAGCTCGAGTTCCTGGTTCAGATGTGCAACCTGCGCAAGCCGCTGGCGTTTAGCCAGACAAGCTGATTTGCCTTTAATGTTAGCCATAATCATTTACAAAACTATGGCAACGTTTCCCATTAATTTCATCCCCAAATCCAAGGCAGCAGCTGCCCTGTGTTCATTCTGTATTTGTTTTAACACCTCCATCAAGACTGACATAGACGGAGTACCATGTGTGATGGTATAGACTGCAGCAAAGACTGTGCCCCAAGTGGTGCAGTCACCTATTACGAGAACCATCCCATGGGGTAAGCATATAGACAATATTCTGTGCTTGTCTTGTGGCCCCATAAGGGGAAACACAGCTTCAATTTTATTGATTTTTTTGGCGATCCAAAAAGGAATTTTTTCATGATTTGTGGGAATTTTACCCATTATTTAATGGATAGTTACAGGCCTTATTGTCTGCACTGTAGGCACCTGGGAGAGCCATCAAAGTGCGTGAAACATACTGAGTTAAGCTTCTGTATAGTCTAACTAGACCAGTGTATAATTGCTGTAGCTCATTAACATTGGGACCATGTAAATTAGGAAATGATGTTTAACCAGTTAACGCTGGCTAGGTGGCCCCTTCATTACTAAGGGGACCCATAGGAACAGGAGAAAGTACGTATGTAAGGGTGCCTCAGAACCAATTTTGATGTTCCCAATGTGAAAGTGGAATTTCTAAGAGCTGATATGCTCTCTATGTTTGCGGTGCTGCAATGTCAATGCATTCATGAAATGTTTGTGTATTAGCATCTACAGCTGGAAAATTAGCCCAAGAATAAAAGACTTCAACCATGAAAATTATGTCACCACCTACATTGCCAAGGCCATGTAAATATAAATGTGCATGGAATGCAGGTCTGCAATTGTCAGCCATTGGTATAGGTTATGGCTGCACCATTATGAATAATGGTAATGGAAACAAAGTGCAAATACAAATATGGGTAATCCCTTTAAAGGTTCAAGCTTGAACAACCAACAGAAAAAATTAGGTAGTTCCTAAAATACTGTGGAGGATGTATGCCCAACACCATGCACGTGTCCAATGGTAGGTGTAAGGGTACTATGGGCAAGCACAAGCACTGCTCCCCGCTGAATAAGTACCCATACCATTGTTGGTGGAGCCATGTTGCAGGGATTCTGTGGGAAGCAGAACTGTGCCTTGGGATAAGAGACGTCAGAATGCAGGTACTGAGTCACTCCACCACGTCAGTACCTGTAGGCCAAAATATGACTCGCTCACAGAGCCTCACCTGAACTCCTAACCTTTACAGAGTAGCAGGTAATTTCAGTAAACCTAGCACATGAACCTCTAGTCCCCAAGGGAACCATCATCATCACCTTTTATTTCTCACTCATGCATGTCCATAGTAAACAAAAGAAAGGCATGAAGGAAGTTTACAATATATTTATTGAAATTATCGTAGTCAATTTTAAGCAGATGTGCTGCGATAAGTAAACAAATACAACTGAACAACGCAATCATCATTACTAGCAGGCTGTATACAATGAACAACCTAACCATGTCAACTAATATATCTGTCTAGGTCTACCCTCACTATGTGAGCACAGGAATATATTAGTGATCTCTGGTATTTGGCAAAAGACCCAATACCTGGTGTGTAGTTTGGTGGTCTGCATCATATATGCAAACTCACATTACACAAGGCTACTACCTCCGTTCCAGGACCGGTCTCTCTGCCAGAATTCTCCTCTCTACCCCTCAAGGGGGTGAGACATGGTTTATGTGATAAGAACTACTGTGTTCGAAAACTGCAGCTGTGCTACCGTGTTATGTCTAAAAATGTTGGGAGATGTTGCTGACCGGGCGCAAGAAAACAGTACACCATGTTGTTCGACCTTGTACGAAATGTTTGGACTGAATCCCAAGAAGATTCACTGAATAAAAAATAATATATACAGCGTATTTTTAAAAAGCATCATTTCACAAAAATAAATGTATTTTCTATGTCTGTGTAAAGCAGTGGCAGGCTAACTCGCCTAATACGCGAAACTAAGGGAGAACCAAAGTGGGCACAAAAAGGAAATCACTACATAGGTATCCCTTCTTGGTTAAAAACTATTTTGACCACAACACAGGCACCATTGCATTGTGGCACAAGGGTGCCTGCCACAAGCTTAAGCTGCCACAAGTGCACCAGCGCAAGTTGAGAGCAGCAGTGTGCCATATCTTTGTAAATGTGGCACCTTTCACTTTCTCCCTGTTGGGACAGGAAAATCCCTCACATGGTGATGGATGTGCACCCATGCCCTGAGTGCCCCAGCTGCAATGATGTCTGAATCCCGGTGCTGATTTTTGTTGTCATGGGTGAACACGGATTGTGCGTGAATGCCATGACATAGGCCTGTCTCACGGATTGTAATCTTTTTTTGAACGAGAGGGGTGCCGAAGCACTAACCTCATAGTGGTGAAAGGCTACTGCCTTTGTCAGGAAGCAGCATGGGTGCAGGGGTGACAGCATACCCTGTAGTGATCAGGAGGACTAAACAGCCTCTTTACCTGTATCACTGGAGTGACGCCTAAAGGCTCACTGGAGTGACGCTTACAAGCTCACTCATTTAAAGTTCCACTGCTGTGTGCATGACTCACCCTTGGCCTACAGCAGATTGGTGTAGTGTGGTGCTGTGCGTGTATGTTGTACATGTGCGGGGTGTATGTGTGCCTGTGTATGGTACACTTCAGGGAGGGTGCAATGCTGTTTATTGTGAGTATGTTACATGCAAGTGCTGGGTGCATGTGTGCCTGTGAATGATGGAAGATTTTGGGTTTCATTTTGGGATACTGAGGGCTAACTGGAGGAACATGAAGAGGTAGAGGAATCCCCCCAGACAGATTTTTGGATTGGTGCATTCCTGTGATTTGGGTGGGATACACTGGAGAAATGGAGAGCCAGGCTCATCGGTACACTTCAGAAGGTGAGCTTTGATTCAGAAAGAGGGCACTAAGAAGGGGCCTAGGCACATTTCAGGAGTTAGATGGGGCTGATAAGCGAATCATAAAGAGTAGGCAGGAGGCCCTGAGATAACCTTTTGGTACACATATCACTGTGGCTGACATTCAGGTGTGAATTCCTATTCACTCCCATGGTCTGTGTTGTAGGACAATCAGAATTAGAGTCACTCCTGCTGTGACAAACTGATTTCTGGAAGTATGGGGAGAACAGAGAGAACAGAGTAGAGGGCACTTCAAAAGAAAACAGAGTCCCAACATAAGCTTCAAAGACTCAGGGGCTGATTCACAAAGGTAAACTGAGACGAAAGTATACATTTACGACTTTCGGTATTCAGAAAGGGCATTTATAACTAGTAAAGTTAGACTTTTGCCTCAATTAAACTTAAGTTTTGGTCTTAAGTTTAACTGAGACCACAAAGTTAAACTTAAGACCAGCTGAGACTGAGACAAAAGTCAAACTTTACTACTCGTAAATGCCCTTTGTCAATACTGAAAGTCGTAAAGTTAGACTTTAAACTTAGTTTATCTTTGTGAATTGTGCCCTCAGTCTCTAAGTCACATTTGGTGCCTGGAAATGGATTATAAGAAGGGGAGTTTGAGGCCACAACATTTTCAAATATCGAGCAGACAGTTGGCTGTACAAGCAGCAGAAGCTCTGCAAGTCTTCTGCCTGTGACTAAGAAAGGGGTCCAAGATCTGCCAGTCTCCCCGCTGGGTGAGGGGACATCACCCAGGGAATCCAAAACCATCTGCCCCTGAAACATGGAGCACCAGTGCCTGCCTGCTTGCCAAGAGCAGTGTACCCTGTGAGAAACATAAGAACGTTGGAGGGAGTGTGGTCCAGAGGGGGATCCTGGCAACTGAATCCCTGTAGCGAGGTGTGAGGAGAAGGCTGCAGCACTGTACGGGTTGTTATTAGGCCTGGGCGTAGTTCGCAGAACTCCGTGAAGTGACAAAAAAACTCTGCGTAGTGCCTCAAGCGGCGGAGTGCAGCGTGAACTGTCGTTCGCACTGATCTTCCTGCCGCTCAGGTAGAAATTCTACCCGGGTAGCAGCTCGCGTTCGCCAACTCACTGTTGGCAAGCTCAAGCTGGGGGAAAACTCCGCTGCGTGATGCAGTGCAGAGTTTCTGCACTCCGCGAGCTCTGCAGAGCGGAGTTCACCTTCCATGCCTAGTTGTTACCTTTGTGCATGATAAAGTCGGCAACCCCTTCACGACAGAGGATGGCCATTGTGAAGTGAGCTGTGAAATTTGCTGCACCAATCGAGCCATTGTCCATGTGCAGGATTTAAATTGGCCACCCCGTATACCAGGTGGGGTACGCCATGAAGATTGCTGCTGTGTCGATCGGGCCATAGTCCATGTGTGAAGTGAAGTTGGTGACTATGTATGCCAGGTAGGGCCACCGTGAAAATTGCTGCTGTGCCGATTGGGCCGTAGCCTGTGTGGGGAGTGGAATCGGCAACCCTGTATGCTAGATGGAACCCCTATGAAGATTACTGCAGTGCTGATAGGCCTGCAGCCCTGATACAGAGTGAGGACAGTGCCGCCGTATGCCAGGAGGGCCAGCAGGAGTAGACAAGGAGTGTGATCTCGTTGAGACTGTCGTCGTGAGGAGGAGGCTGCCATGGCAACCCAAGCGAGACCAACCCCAGACTGTGGATCAGTACCAGGAACTCCCCGAACTCGTAGGGAGGATACCAAGAATTTACCAGCATCAGAGGAGCATGGAGGACCCCTCATCCACTGCCTTTGCAGGATGGCTTGTGCGGAACAGGACATCTGATCGCTGCCCCTTCAGGTTTGTGTGCGAAGAACTTACCAGAGCCAGCTGCTGCAGCTTCAGGGCTAGGGGTGGGCAGAATTTGTGGAGTTTCACTCTGCAGAATTACATAAAAACTGCACCTGAGACATAAACATGCATGTCGTGCTGCTCGAGCTGCAATTTAGCAGTGCACAAGAGTGTGTGGCCGTTCGAGTTGATTTTGCTGCCTCTCAAGTAGAAAATCTACTTGAGCAGCAGCAAATCTACTTGAGAAGCAGCCCTTTGACCTTGACCGCCTGTGTCAGAAAATGGTGCTAGTGGATGCCAAATCTCGCTTGAGCCTCATGGAAAAGAATTCTGCCACACGGTGATTGGCGGAAATTGTCCAGAACTCTGTGTTACAAGAGTAATAATGTTGAGATGCCAAATTCCACTAATTCTGCTTGCGGAATGAAACATTACACCCACCTCTATTCAGCCCCCACAAATGAGGAACCCTTGGAGCCTTCAGTTGTTCAGATCCTGCTGTTGTGGATATGTCTGATGTACATGCCAGATAGCCCCAGTGGAACTTGCCTGCCATATAGTGCTTCGGCACTGGAACACTTTTGACTTTAATACAGAGTCAGAGTGGGACCCCTGAGACTTAAAATCTACTAGCAGGGCTTAACCTGAATTTTTCCTATCCTGAATGGGGAATAACCACTACTGCTAGCGATAGGAGAGTGGGACTCAGGAACCTGCATAAAAACACTGGCGCCCTGACCTCAGTGGGATGTGAGTATTGTTTGTGAATGCCGTATTTTACGTTTTGTTTATATATAAATATTCCTTTTTTCATAAAAGCAAGTATTTGACTGGAAAATCATGTATTGCTGCTGATGAATGTATTTTGAGTTGTGAGTCTGTGTTCACCACCTGTGTCTAGCTCCAGCCCCTCCCCCGAGAAGCCTTGGACTGCTCGACTCGACCAACCACTGAGAGTCAAGTGCTGAAGGGGTACTTGGCCCAGTTACATAGTAAGTCGGGCTTCCGGACATCAGAAGAAAATAGCTTCAACCACCATGGTTAGGCCCAGTAACTTCTGCTTGCTCCATCACCCTTTGTACAGGGTTCTGACATTCCCTTTCATGCACCACAGCTCAACAAGTTCCCTTTCAGCATTGCTTTGCGTGAAGGTTTAGTACATCTAGGGTGTAATTTCAAGGCCTTGTTTTCACTAGACAGAACTGCGATAAATCAGTCCTCACTGTCCTACCAAAACTCCACATAAAACACATTATGGTTGTTTTTTACAGGGCAGCTGCAATGATTTACTATTAAAGCTAGGGCCCGGTATAAGAGGATGTACATCCCCCACAAAGCATTGCACAAATATAATCCTATTTACCTGGCTGTAAACCTGAAAAAGTTTGCTGGCCAGCAGCACTACTATACAGCAGATTCTCTCCCCTAGAACCTCGAATATTCAAAAAAGAGAAGTGTTGAATGATTTTCAGGCAGCACAATGAGAACCTGAAATTCCCATCCACCAACTTTAAGCACCACTCCCTGTTGTGTAACAATCTAACAGGGCCTCAAATTCGCCCTTTTCCAAAGACACTTTGATTGAGGCCAAGAATAGTTGCTAGTCTTCGCATGTCCATTCTTCAAGTGTGTCATATCTCACCACAGGACTCTCTGTATTCACATTTAATATCACTGCTCCTACTGCCTGTTGGCACTGGATGGTAGAGCACTGCTACCCAAACGTTTTAAAATCATGACCTACTTTTTACAAAGACAAACGTTAGTGATCCACCTAGCCATAATGGACATAAGGCAGGCAAAATATTTTAATGTCACTAAAGCATTGTGTGGCAGCTCACTGTCATTTAAAGACTGCTTATATTCCATTGAAATGGCCAGTAAATTTGCACAGACAAATAGTTTTACTAATAAAACTATACTGCACACAAATGATAATGTTTGGAAATCGGGTTTAAGTGAATATTTATTATTTCTTCATCACCAAGTAAAGTGTCTTGGTTTGTTTTCATCCTATCAAATTATTTGCTTCCATTGGACTGTAGAATTACAAAAAGGGTTTCATTTTGTAGGTTATCTGCCCTTCATTGATGTAAATCGATTTGAGCTTCTGTTTTATTTCGGATGTCTGATGTATCCTACTGTCTGTTATATATAACAGACTATGTTTATTTACTTTGTTTTTTGGTATGTTTTACTTTTCAACCTGTAAGTAGTCAGGTATAGCACTCTAAAGCCTTATGGCCACATTCCATTCTACATAAAGGAATGAGATATGCAACAAATCAACAGGCATCTTGTAAAAATGGGGAACTGCACTTCAAACTGACACCTGTCAGTTTCCCTGGCCACAGCATTAAGTGCATGCAATAATAACCTACGCAATATACATTTATATATTAGCAGGTTTTAGGTTTAGCCACATAATGATGTTGGAATAGAAAAAATCATGTTTGCATTTTGTTTTATGTATATTAGCATTTGCGGCGCCATTTTCTAAGTCGGCGCCATTTTGAATGGTAATCAAAACTAATTTGTTGTTTCCGAGAAAAGGCCTTCACTGAGTTGCGTTTCTCCAAGGCTAAGTTTTGCTTCACTAATGAATACACTGTTCTTATTAGGGCATACCTTTCCTTCTAGAAAGAGGACTTCTCCCACTTGTCTAGTGGCGGGCACGGGCAGAGCGACCTTGAGTAGTAGATAGTGTGTGCCAGGCCTTAGAATCGAAACTTATTCTCTGTACTTCATTGTTAGCTGCATCTGCTTGGAAAATTCCATTGTGGGCGTGCCTTCATTGGTTCTAAAATGTACATAATGTATCTTCATGCTTGCTGAAGTCAGTCCCCCTGCAGCACTCCTAGCGACTGGGCAGATTGGGCTTCATTCTGAGTGTACCTGAATAAACAGATATTGGTTTGTATTCTCTACTGTCTGACCGACTCATTTAGTATGGAAGGCTGAGAGGTGGTCGTGAGTGACCCGGGTGACCCTAATCGGGCCACTTCCTTCATTTGGCGCCCGAACAGGGACTCCTTCGGGTGAGTGACCCATCCCCTTCTGCAGACGGGGGGGAGGTCGAGGCCATCGTCGGGTCGGACTGACGGTTCAGGGACCCCTGCATGAGGAGCATTAATTGCTTGCAGCTGCCCCTACCGTCTTCCCGGATGGTGCCTCGCCCAGTGGGGGAGTTCGAGGCCATCGTCGGGTCGGACTGACGGTTCAGGGATCCCTGCATGAGGAGCATTGATTGCTCGCAGCTGCCCCTTCCGTCTTCCCGGATGGTGCCTCGCCCAGTGGTCATCCTGACTGGAGTCCTAAACGGCGAAACCCTTGGATCTGACCGTTTTGGTCTGAAGAGTCGGCAATGGAGAATTAGTTCGCTTGACCTGCATATATCAGGTGAGTTTGTTTTGGTTCTTTGTGGAAATGGTACCATTTTGGTTTGAATTTGGTACGGTCTGAAGACCGTTTTTGGGATAAAAGCATTTGCAATTGCTTTGCCAGGCATAAATAGTGAACTTGTTTTCTTTTGAGAATGCCTGGTGTTAGTAAACTGTTATCTTTGTGCTGTCGCTGTTGTTCTGCAGATGCTCAATTGGAAGAAGCTAAGCCGGCACCTCCAGAAGGCACTCCTAATTTTGATATGTATGTGAAGCATTGTCTTGGCCCTATTATGTTTAGTACATTATGGCACAAATATATGAGGGACAATGCAGAGTTGCAGTGGCCGTTGACGGGCACTTTTGAAGAACAAAAAATTGGGTATTTACAGGAGCAATTGTTCAAGAGACGAAGTAGACAGTGTATGTTTGATTCTCTCAGAACGTGGCAGACAGCAGCTAGGCAGAGACGATTGAAGTCAGAGAAGGAGGCGCGGAAAGGGAAGATGCAGACACTGACTCAGAAAGCTGTAGCATATGACCGAGAGAAACAGGAGAAGGGAGTTGAATGTGAAGAAAGGAGATTTCGATTGCATGTTGATAAATCGTATTTGGCTCAGGAGGAAACTGATACTTTTGTGGAAGAATTGTTAGACACCCGACCTCCTCATGCCCTGCAAAGGATATATCCCACTGTCCCTGTGCCATCACAGCCGCCTGTTATGGCTGTTCCCACTGTACCTGTATCTACTGCTGTCGTCTCGATGGCTGTGGCGTCGGCTCCTCCTCCTCCTTCTTTGCCTTCACCGTCTGTGGCAACTGTGACTGTTAGCACACCAAGTACACCTATTGTTTCGGCATCCCTATCTCCAGCTCTCTCTCCTCCGTCGCACCCGCCTGCAACTATCCTACCCGGTGTTTCTGTTGCTTTTCCATCTTTGATGGTTCATTTCCCAACATTATTGGGTGCTGAGACGCCAACACGTTGATTTGAGGATGGAGATTCGACAAAATTTAAGGAGCGTATGGACCCTTTTGTGCGGTCTGCGGTGGGGGATGAGGAGAAGAAGGTAGTAGCGAATCAGGCTGCGCAGTGGGGTCGTAATCCCATTTACAGTGTGGAGGATGTTTGCGGTGTGATGAAAGATTATGAGCCTTTTATACAGCAGCATTCTCTTAAACATATGTCATCTATGTTGATTGGTCTCTGGCAGCAACATTTTGGGGACAATGGGCCACAAATTTTATTCGATATTAGAGATCGCGTGTATGCCAGTGGTTTGGACCCAGGCCAAGTTTTTGGGAACATTCCACGTTGGTTGCGTATAGGGGCAGGTTACATGAGAGGAGTCCTACCCCGGAATCTCAGTTTCCAATGCAAGAAGTTCATCCCATATATCACCCAGAGATACCAGAGTTAACAGAACGGCTTGGTAATGTTACTTGACCGGGTGTAGCGGCCCGTTTCCAAGAGCAGTGGGTGGAAACGGAGTGAGGTTCTGTCTCTTAAAGCTCATTTACCCGATCTCAGGAAAAATCCTACTGCTTATTATAAAGAACTGACTGAGGCTGCGTCTTCTACTGTAATGACTCTTGCTGATATTGAAATGTTTTTTGGTCTTCTTGTTCCGGTTGATATCTGGAGGCAGGTTCATACTCAAGACCATGTTGCAAAATTGGGTGGTACATGGGACGTGATTAAAGGATGCGACCAGGAAAGGAAGTCTGGTGATATGCCTCGAGCAGAGATACTTGCTTTCCCAGGCCGCATTATTACATATATGCATTCTCTTATCCCTCGAAGAAAGTAAGTCTGGACAAGTTGGCGGCATGGCGACAGAAGAAAGATGAGTGTGTGTCTGATTTCTTTACCTGGTTTTAAGATACATTTCTGGATTACAGTGGGCAGGATATGTCTATTGAGGGAGGTGTTCGGTTGTTTGTCAACAGGTTTGTTTCTAATTTACTTCCCGAAATTGCGACCCGTTGACAGGCTTCTGAAAGTACCTGGTCCACCTGTTCCCCTTCTGTTATTTTGAATATGGCTCAATATTAAGAGCATCGGGACCAAGAGGAGAAAGACAGGACGGAGAAAAAGCATAAGGATTTGAAGACGAAGGTATTGTTGCAACAGGCATTTAGAGGGAATGGAAGAGGACGTGGTGGTCCTGCCCGATAGCTTCCAAGCAGTAGCAGGCAGCCGAATACGATGCCTTTGGGGCCGAATCAGTGTGCATATTGTAAGGAGGAGGGTCACTGGCGTAGCGAGTGTCCCGGGCTTTTGCAGAAGGTGGCGGTCCCTAGAGTACGAGGTTCTCGTGAATGGGGTCGTGGATCTGGTGGGGCGGATAGGGCTCAGAACACTACAGCCTCACAGGGTCATTCTGATAATAATTACTTTGATGACCCCCGCGATGGGCAGTACTACCATGATGACTATGATATGTGTTGGACTTGGCCCTTTTTGCAGGGTCATCCCTGAACTTTTTGCCTTCCTCCTATATTTTCTCTGACCTGTTTTTGTTGGTTTTATGACTCTGGGCACTTTACCACTGCTGATCAGTGCTAAAGTGCATATGCTCTCCCCATGATAAATTGTGTTATGGATTAGTGACTCCATGATTGGATGATTGGTTTACTTGTCAGTCCCTAGTACAGTGCACTGCGTGTGCCCAGGGCTTGTAAATCCAATGCTGCTGGTGGGCTTGCAGCACTGGTTGTGCCACCCACAGAAGCAGCTTGTAAAATGTGTCTCAGGCCTGCCATCGCAGAGCCTGTGTGCAGCCTAGGGCTGCCATGTCGACTTGGTGAGTACACCCACTCACCAGTCCCTAAACCTTCCCTTTACTGCATGTTGGTCACCCCTAAAGTAGGCCCTAGGGCAGGGTGCATTGTAAGTATAAGGTAGGACATGCCCTGGTGTGGGTGGCCTGTCCTAATAGTGAATTACAGCCATTTTCGTTTTTCACTATTGCAAGGCTACCTGTTCTCCATAGGCCAGAATGGGCAGTTTGATTATTACACCTTATAATCCTAACTGACCCAGGGAACATGGTAGAAAAACGACTTTAGTATGCCTGAACTCAGGATGATAAAATACATCTTTTAGTGAAGTTGGTTTTAACATTCTTTGTTTGAAAATACCACTTTAGAAAGTAGGTATTTTCTTGCCTAAACCATCCAGCTGCCTCTGCTCAGGTTGTGTATTGTGTGTCTGGGTTTGTGAGTGACAGGGGCTGGGGGATTCCAGGAGGCAGGGTGAGTCAGCACTAGGCTGAATAGGTCTGCCTGAAGGAGGATGGGTGGGAGGAGTTGCACCTGGGTCTGAATAGGGCTGTGCCTGCCTTCCACAATGCTGGCTCCACCTCCTGCCGGGCGTGCCTGATGGCTCTGCCCCTCACTCTCAAAGGAAAGAAGGAGTCAGAAAAACAAAGTGCTCCAGGACTGACCAGAACTGGTTTGGACTAGGCAAAGGCCTCTCTGCCTTCAGAGAACAAAGGGAAAAGGTGTATAAAAGGGGACCCAGACCCCTAGGAAATTAGATCACTTCTGGGAAATCAAGAAACCTGTTGCCAAAGAGAAGAACCGGAGAAGCTGAAGGAGGAGTACTGCCCCAGTGCTGTTTTGCTGATTGGGGTTGGCCTGCAGTGGTTGCTTTCTGCCAAGGACAGGAGAAAAGACTTTGCTGTGCTTTGTCATCTTGAAGAAGGGAATCTCCAAGGGCTTGAACTGAGCTTGCCTCCTGCCTGAAGTCACAGGGACACAAAGACTTCACCCCTTCTGTTTGCCTGCATATGGAACTGCTGTTTTAGCTGCTAACAGAGGGAAATTGCAACACCGACGCCGGCGAGCGACGCCGTAACCTGCACCGAAGCCGTGGGCACCGCTCGTGAAGAGCATGACGCACCGCCCCGACTTGCACCGTAGGCCCGACGCCTGCCGACGCCGTGCGACATCGACTCCGAAGCCGTCATCGAGGCCGCTGCCTGCACCGGAGCTGAGGACACTGCTCGTGACGCTCACGACGCACCGTCCCGACTCGCACCGCAGCCCCGACTTCACCGACGCCAGGGCTTCATCATCGCGGAGCCGATCCTCGACGTGGGTGACCCCGAATCCATCGACGCCGCACCATCGTAAGGAACCGACGCCCGCCGCCATCCGTGACGTCACCTCCCCGACACAGTAAGGAACCGACGCCTCACCTCCCTGCGCTGCAGTAAGGAACCGAGACATCACCTCCCTGGGGTCGTAGGAACCGACGCCGCCGGCGCCAACGAAGCATCACCTCCCCGACGCCGTGCACCGTCTTTGTTTTCATCGAATTCCAGGTACTGTTCTTTGTGGGTCTGCTCGACTCCGGGCCCGACGCCGCGCACCTCGCGGTCGGCGCCGTACTTTGGGATTTCCACCGGTCACGACGTCGTGATAACTCCAAGTGGAGTTATTTGTTGCTACAAGCTTTATTTGATTGACTACCCTATTTTTGAAGATAACGTGAACTGTCTCTATCATTTTAAGTCTATTTTTGAGTACTGTATTGTGGATTTTTGCTATTGGGTCTTGTGATAAGTCTATATAAAGATTACTTATTTTTACATAAACGACCTGTGTGGTGTCCATCTGTAGTGTTTTCACTGGATTACTGTATGTGGTCACAAATGCTTTACACACTGCCTCTGAGATAAGCCTGTCTGCTCGTGCCAAGCTACCAGGGGGTGAGCAGGGGTTATTTTAGGAGTGTATCCCCCTTATCCTGACTAGAAGCAGGGGTCCCTATTTGGACAAAGGTGCAAACCATTGCCAACTGGAGACCCCCAGTTCTAACAATATGGATGAAGTGACAGGAATGTCTTACAGCTAGGACATCCAGGGACAGAGTGAGGGACCAGTTCCGATACCTGTAGACTAGCGTGGTCCTTATGTAACAGCGGAACTGTAAGGCTCGACTAAGAAATTTTTGGTGGACACAGGTGTGACAAAAAGTTCTGTTTCTCGAAATATGGTCCCTGGGGTTTCTCTGTCTGGCCATAATAATATTTCGGAAGGTTTTTCAGGTGTATCGGTTGTGAGCCCCATTTCAAGACCCCTTGCATTAACTATTGGTCCCTTTACTGTGGATTCTCCATTTTTGCTGGCATCTAATTGTGGTGAGAATTTGATGGGTTTGGATTTGTTGAAGAAATATCATGCCACTATGTATTGTTCCCCGGCGGGTGTCTATTTGACAATGGGCCCAGATGTAGTAGGTGTTAAACAGTGTTTGTCCAAGGATGCGCCTCTTCCTGTTGAATTTGCTGATGTGCCACCCACTTTGTGCTCAACAGGTCATACAGACGTAGGGCTGTTGCATATACCACCAGTTTCGATAAGGGTCAAAGACAATGCTATTTTGCCTCGTATTCCTCAGTTTAAATTACCACAGGCAGGAGAGCGAGCCTTATTGCAAATTATTCAGGATTTGATCAAGAAAGGAGTGGTTGAAGAGACGTCTGCCAATATTTGTAATAGTCCTATTCTTCCGATTTTCAAACGGGCACCCTTGGGTTCTTCTGATGATCAAAAAGATGTTTATCATTTTATGATTGATTTGCGTGAAGTTAATAAAATAGTCAATCAATCAATCAATATAGCTTTATTTCGACAAGAGTGTCATAAAAGCTGCATTTTACAATAAAAACACATTAATATTCTTTAGAGGTAAAATACAAGGTTGCGACATCAATGATTTGCATAAATGTCACTGCAAACAAATATACAGTTGGGATTGTAGTGCAAAGCCAATGTCGTATTTACAAAGATAAAAAGATTATTAAAAAAATAAAATAGTTAATGTGTGCACAATTTGTTTTAAGTTATTCAATACATGTCGACATTAAAACTGGAATGAAAGTACATAAAATTTCTATAGAAAACATTATTTTCGCCTTCGGTATTTGCGTATAATTTAACAAATGGAATACTTGTGCAAAATAGATTCGACAGTTCTATATGTGGAACTTTAGGCTCCCCACTAGTCTGCTTTCTATTAAAACTGTGTCATTCTTGTAAACTCCCTGCACCTTATAAGCCAAGCCTGACCGAGAAATTTTGCCACACAGCATGCGTAAAACGGCCTACAATCAGATCTTAAAATATGTATTGCTGTGTGATAATCGCGTGTGCCAAGTTGTCGACAAAGTGGTTTCAACCACTTTGCCCGTGGTAGTTTGTACGCCGGGCAAGCGAACATTAGGTGGGCAATGGTTTCGGTCATGGCCTTACAAAATGGGCAATTTTCCTCCTTGCTTGGACTCCACTTGTGGTTTCTCAGTTTCCAGTGGTTCCAGATATTACTACACTTTTGACAATGATTCCTTCCACTGCTAAATTCTTTTCTGTAATCGACTTGAAAAACGCGTTCTTCAGTATTCCTATTCATCCAGATAGCAGATCTCTGTTTGGGTTCACCCTGGCTGGTAGGAGCTTTAGGTTCTGTCGAGCTCCTCAGGGCTATACTGAGAGCTCATGTATTTACTGTCAGGCTTTAAAGAGTCAGTTGGATTCCCTTCCACTTCCCGCAGGTAATGTGTCGATGCAGTATGTTGACGATCTCCTTATTGCTTCTGATACCGAACAAGGTTGTAAAGACAGTACAGTTAAGTTATTGCTACATTTAGCTCAGCATGGACATAAAGTTTCTCTTTCTAAATGTCAGTATTGTCGAGAGGAGGTCACCTACTTAGGTCACCTACTGTCGAAGGAGGGTAGGAGGTTGACCCCTGAGCGCATCAGTCCTATTGTTAAAATGCCTATTCCACAGACTTAGAAAGATGTGCGCGCTTTTATGGGTATCACTTCCTACAGCCGGCAGTGGATACCTAACTTCTCCCTACTAATAAAACCCTTGCTTTCCTTAACAACAAAAGAAGTGCATGAGCCTTTGCCTTGAACGCTTGAATGCCAGCAGTCTTTTGAGCAAATGAAAACTGTGCTTTGTTCGGCTCCAGTACTTGGCACCCCCAATTAAGGTAAACCATTTGTGCTGTACGTGCATGAGATGGCTGGTTGCGCGCTTTCTGTCCTAACACAAAAATTTGGAGATAAGCAACGGCTGTGTGCTTATTTGTCTGCTGTCCTTGATCCAGTCGTGAGAGCCCTCCCGAGTTGTCTAAGAGCGGTCGCGGCCATGGCCTCTTCGATCTGACAATCGGCTGGACTCGTACTGGATACTAATCTCACAGTTATGGTACCCCATGCTGTGGATACACTTCTGAATAAGACAAAGACACAGCACCTCACTAGTGCACGTCTTACTGGCTATGAATTGACATTGTTTGCTAAACATATTACGATCAAAAGATGTGCTACTCTGAATCCAGCCACGTTACTACCCCTCCCTTCCAAGAGTGATGAAGTCGACAAACATGACTGTATCTTCCGGACGGAAGAAGAGACGAAAGGACGGGAAGACTTGACTGATGTTCCCTTATCTGACCCACAAGGGGAACTATATGTTGATGGCTCTTATTTCAAATTACCAGATGGCACTACAACTGTGGCTTATGTTATTACCACGTTGAGTACAGTAGTAGAGACATCACTAGTCCCTTATCAGTCGGCTCAAGATGCTGAGCTTGCTGCCCTCATTCGAGCTTGCGAATTGAGTGAGGGGCTGGTTGTCAATATCTATACAGACAGCCAGTATGCCTTTGGGGTCGCGCATAATGTTCGGCGACTCTGGGCTGAGAGAGGGTTCCTTACTTCCCATGGCACTAGAATCCAGCATGGGCACCTTATACTGAGGCTTTTGTCTGCTTCAACGCTCCCCAATAAATTGGCCATAGTGAAGTGTAGTGCCCACCGGAAGGTCACCGATGATGTAGGTAGGGGAAATGCTTTTGCAGTTCAGCAACTAAGGAAACGGCTCGGACAAAGATGAAAAGAATGTTTGCAGCAGGTCCGGCTAGGTGGGTGCCTGAGGTTGTCATGTTCGAGGACACCCTTGAGAATGTAAAAGAGATACAAAGTGAAGCCACAGTAGAAGAATTAGCAGTGTGGCAGGAAAGTACAGCAACATTGAATGATGAGGGATGTTGGATTGATAAGTCAGGGAAACAGAGATGGATGTTGCCCAATGCATATGTTCTCCCTGTGGTCACGCCGCCCCATGGTCCAGCCCATATTAGTGCTAAGGGCATTTGCAAGTTGTTGGACCCTGTATGGCAGAATTACAATATCCCTAAGACAGCTGCACATCTAGTGAAGTACTGTATGGTGTGCATAATGCACAATCCTGGAAAGGGTACCCCTACACCGCCTGGTAATTTTGCACCGCCCACTTTTCCTTTTGAAGTCCTTCAAATGGACTATATCGAACTAGAAAGATGCAATTATTTGAAGTATGTTTTGGTGGTTGTCTGCATTTAGTAAATGGGTTGAGGCTTATCCCACTAAAGACAATACAGCTATTACGACTGCAAAGGTACTCCTGAAGGAGTTCTTTCCTCATTTCGGCTTGCCCAGATTTATTTGGAGTGATAATGGAAGTCATTTTAATGCAAAAGTGATCCAATTGATTTGTGATGGTTTACACATAAAGCAAAAGTTCCATGCTGCCAATCATCCACAGTCAGCAGGTTTGGTTGAGAAGTACAATGGTACTCTCAAGATCAACCTGGCAAAATTCAGGAGACAATAGGGTTAAAGTGGCCAGATGCTTTACCGTTAGCTCTTTTGTCAACAAGAAGCACAGCACATTCTAGGACAGGATTATCACCGTATGAGGTCGTGTTTGGGCGCCCGGCGAATGTCTGGGGCGTTCCGTGACCTCAGCGGTTTTCTGATATTGAGTACCCATTGTTAATTGATTATCTTGGCCAGTTAACTGAAAGTTTGCGTTCTATTCATCAACAGGTCCAGGACACCCTGCCAGCTACTCCAGAGGGGCCCAGGCACGACATTCAGCCTGGTGATTTCATTTTGATTCAAAATTTTCAGAGGAAGAAAAGTTTGGAGCCGCATTGGACGTGGCCAGAACAAGTCCTCCTAGCAACACGTACCGCGGTAAAGGTCGCTGGCCGTAAGAATTGGATTCATGCGACTCATTGTCGCAGGGTTCCTTTACCCCTGCCCTACGACCAGTGGGTGAAGGATGGAGTAGGGGACTCTGAGTGCGAGACGGTGTCTCAGTTTGTCCCTGTCAGTGATGCCAAGTTGACATGGACGCAAACAGATAAAGAAAATGATAACGTGCTGAATGCAGCAGTTCCTCCGGAAATACGAGCTATCCAGGAGTCCCTGTTTGTTGACCATTCTGTGCTTGGAGCCACTAGATACAATCTGCGCCCTCGGCTGGGAGACGGTGTACCAAAAGAGAAGAGAGATTAGTTAGGGATGGACTGTGTCAGTCAGGGTGTACTTTGCTATAGTACCAACGGAGTTAGTTTAGGGTGATGAGAGTTGTGTGCACTGTCTGAACATTGGGCAGGATAGATCAAAGTATCCTTTGGGGATATATTATCCTGATCAACGTGGGATACGAGCTTAGGACAGAGCAAGCTCCACCGCCCGTGCTCAAGAGTGCCAACGAATTAATGGACAATAGGAGCCTGTACCAGTGAGGCTCTGACGGACACTGGGAACTTGTATATTTCTTTGTATTTTGCCCCATTTCATCATTCGTTATGCATCCCTTTGGTAGAATGGTTGCTGAGGAAGAGCAGCCAGTGATTCTTGCTGCCCAGCATAATGCAGTGTGGACCCGTAAACAAAGGTTAACATGTATCGCTCTTGTTATTTTGCTGCTAATCTTGATATGTGGGGCATCCTGGGTTTTGGAAAGTTATCGAAGTGTATCTTTACATAGTGAGGATAAGGTTGTTCCTCAAGTCCGGGAAGAAAAGGACGGCCCCAAGTAATGTGTTTCTAGAAACACACAAGAGGTTCTTTGGAGAAGGGACTGCTTGTTACCCCACTGAATCTGTCACTGGTCTATGAACAGCATATCCATTGTCAATCGTCAATCATACCTATACTCGGCCTCTCGACTTCGTAGAAGTGCAAGGAGTATTTGGGTTTGGTTATACAGGTCCTTCTCTATATCATAGAAAGCCACGAGGCATGGGTTATCCGGAGTGTGATAACAACACTTATTGCGATAACTTCTATATGGAAAAACAGAATTGACAGTTCCCCGAGAAGCTGGCTATTACCCTGCTTGTTGTCCAATTATCAATTTTACTGACACTATATTGTATGTCAATAGTTCGGGGATAGGATTGCGTAAGGGCACATACTCTTTGGTGAATACAAAGGACCCTAGTACATTTGGGAGGAATTCCAGGTATGCTGCAGTAGATTATGATAGACCGGTATATGCACACCCAGGGTTTTTCTTTTTGTCTAATGGGACCTATTCGAATGTCCATAATGGTACCGATGATGTGGCACTTGGGATGGCACTACCTTTTAGTGTACCTTGCAAACATGCGAAGCCTAAAATAAGATGGGTTAAAAGGACCTTGACCAAAGACTTCTGTGAAGGAGTGACGGACCTCGAAGTCAAATAATTATAGTAATGGTATTACTTTTGGATACATTCTTTCCTCCATAATTACATTTGGTGGTACTGCTATGGCCAGGGGTGAGAAAGCTAGAGAATATTTCGGATGTAAGCTGCAAATATTGTCTATCTCCACAGTAGCAGCTTTGCGTGACATCACCACCCAATTAGAAAGTATGTGAATACATTCCGAGCAGACTAGATATGCAGTCAACTTTATCCTAGCTAAGAGTGGTGGTGTGTGCGCAGTAGTAGGAGACCAGTGTGTAGTCAGGATCACAAATATGGAAAAGAAAATTACCCAACATATTCTAGACATCTTAGAAAATGTCAAAGGAATGGAAAGTGGGAACTGGAGTTGGTCTCTTTTCGGCAGCTGGGGTTGGATCCTTGAAAAGGTGATTTATTTCATTGTGATCTTGGTCTCTTGCTGTGTCCTTGTTCAATGCATTCCCTTCTGTTATTTTTATTGCACCACTTTTCTCACTCCTAAGAGGAAAATATCAATTCATGACACCAGTGCTGCACGTATGGTCCAAAACGTGATCGATGACCTCATGCAGATAGATGAGGGCATTTTCGAGACTTCTTCCCTTCTCACGATCTCTCTTCCTGATGTTGACAACATTGAGTGTGTCTAAGAAGTTTACCTATGACTCTCTGTTTTATTGATTTATATGTTCTTTGTTGTTATTAGAAAAATGTTTAGCTCATGCTTAAAGCTTACAGAGGGTCTATTGGAATAGAAAAAATCATGTTTGCACGTTGTTTTATGTATATTAGCATTCGCAGCGCCATTTTCTAAGTTAGCGCTATTTTGAATGGTAATCAAAACTAATTCTTTGCTGTTTCCGAGAAAAGGCCTTCGCTGAGTTGCGTTTCTCCAAGGCTAAGTTTTGCTTCACTAATGAACACACTGTTCTTATTAGCGCATACCTTTCCCTCTAGATAGAGGCCTTCTCCCACTTGTCTGGTGGCGGGCACGGGCAGAGCGACCTTGTGTAGTAAATAGTGTGTGCCCGGCCTTAGATTACAAACTTATTCTCTGTACTTCATTGTTAGCTGCATCTGATTGGAAAATTCCATTGTGGGCGTGCCTTCATTGGTTCTGAATTGTACATAATGTATCTTCATGCTTGCTAAAGTCAGTCCCTCTGCAGCACTCCTAGCGACTGGGCAGACTAAGCTCCACTCTGAGTGTAACTGAATAAACAGATATTAGTTTGTATTCTCTACTGTCTGACCGACTCTTCATTTAGTATGGAAGGGTGAGAGGTGGCCGTGAGTGACCCGGGTGACCCTAATCGGGCCACTGCCTTCAATGAGCCAAATCATACTTCAGAGCAGGGTTTCCCAAAGTGTGCAGGATTTGTTGTTTACTTTTCTTTCTCTGACTGAAAAGTGAGAGTAGTTTGTAAAGTGAATTATGTGACAAACTTGCTGGAGTCCAGGGAATGTGAAAGGAAAGGCTCTGGGATGGCATGTCTTTGCAACACATAACAAAATGTAAATACTTGTAAATAAACTGTATGCATTCAGCAGTTAGGAAAGCAAAAATGAAGCACATTTTTTGTAATTATGAAGTGTTCTGGAGCAAAGATTTTAATAGGATCAAAACAAATCAAGACACTTTACTTATCCCATAAATGGTTAATATTCACAGAAACTCAATCTCCACACATTATCATTAAGTATATAGGGGCATATTAACAACGAGGCGATAAGCAATTATCGCCGCTTTAGCGTCCGTTTTCGGACGGAAAGCGGCGATAATTCTATCGCCTAATCAGCAAGGTCACGCTATCGCGTGAATCCTTGCACTATCGCTCCTTTCCCCAACGCCATCCTTGCATCTCTAATGAGATGCAAAGTGGGCGTTACTGGACGTACCCGGATGGGCTACGTTGCAAATATCGCCGATGTTCACATCGCGATATTTACAAGGTAGCCCACAGGATTATAGCAGACGTTAGATTTCGGTGAAAACGGCCGTTTCGCCAAAATCTAACGTCTGCTATAATCCTGACTTACCTATGTTAGGCATAGAGGTGGATTCTGCTGATACGACCACAGGGTCGTATCAGCAGAGTTATCGCCTTTGCAGGGAACATCGCTGGAAAACCAGCGATGTTCCCTGCAAAAGGGCGATAACCTCGCTATCTCTGGAATTTTTATCGCCCTGGAGTAACGCGTTGTTAATAACGCGCTACCAGGGCGATAAATGCCAGAGATAGCCTGCGATAATATAATTATCGCAAGCACGGCCAGCGATAATTATCGCTGGCCGTTGTTAATATGCCCCATAGTTTTATCAGTAAAACTGTATATGGTGCAAAGTTAATGGCTATTTAAACGGAAAATGAGCTGCCTGTGAATGACAATACGCTATAACGCCCATCCTCTTGTCCCTTAAAGGTAGCTGGGGCTCGAAAGTTTGTCATTCTAAAAAGTGTGTCATGGTTCTAAAAAGTTTGGGAACCACTGCTCTACAGAACGCTTAAAGAAATACACTTGTTGTATTCCAATCTTTTGCCTAGGAACAGAGGAGCACTGGCCCTTCCTTTGGTTATGGAACTTTGTTTGCGCTTTTTTCAGTCATCTGCTATCTAAATTGATGTAAGTCTTCTGTCCTGTCTCGGATGTATTGATGTTGGGACGACATGCGGTGATGCATACCCTTCAGGAAAATGCACAGGCTTGAGTGAATAGCTCAAGTGAGACGCCTTCAATTTATATTAAAATGGCAGCGCTGTTACGGTATTTCCTTGAGCACGTCAGCGGACTCTGAATTTACAGTGCATCTTCACAGGACCTTGGTGGTCTCTGCTAGACTGAAAGCAATTTCTCTGTCTTGCCTGGCAATGATAGCCGTCTCCCCTTGTCAATTTCTTTGTTTGATGGCTGGGTGGTTCCATTAAAAATGCTAACGAGAAATAAACCGAAGCTATCCCAGCCTTTCAGTTCAATGATAAGAGATTCAAAGCTTGGGACCTTGAAATCGCTTAGATCAGCGGTGCACCTGCGGGTTGAAGTAATAAGAAACAAACAGATGGGGAAAGAGCTTCCTGTTTTACCTCTGAAAAGAAAATAGCTATTTCTCTAACAAAAATGCGGTCAATGTTTAAAGCAGACCTCCGTGCTCTTTTTTTCTTGAAACATTAGATATTTATGATGAAGGCAGCGTTAATTGTATAGTATTTAGCAGCTCTTTAAATACCACGGATTATCTAAATAAATTACACTCATTACATTATTCTTCTAGGTATATTAGTCTTCAGTTATTTCACCAAATGCACCTCTTGTCCTAACTTGTTTCTCCTCTTACCAGAAGCATAAAATTGCCATCATTCACGGCTATTTTACTGTGGCTTTACTCTAAAGTTAATGAGTTACATCAACGCCCACCCTCTGTTAATCTACACTGCAGGCTACTCGCCTGTTTAGTGGATTCAGTGACTTGTTGAATGCTGAATCAAGTTTCTCAATAGTGATCAATCCTCACACCAAGCAGAGACCGACAACAACATGCTCAAAATCATCTCGATGTTGGAATCACATTTTTAACAAAACCATGGTTTGCGTAACCACTACTGAAAGTCACTCAGTTAAATTCAGTGCTGAATAAGTGAACAGCATTTGAGATCGCCAGAAAGAACCAGAAAGGAGAAAACTAGGCACAATATACAAAAATACCCTTGAGAAGGTAGTAGTAACAGCAGATGGAAATGCACATCAACCAGACTCAAACGTTGAGGCAGAGTAGGAAACCATGATTTAAATAGCAGCAGCAGGAGCTGAAGTGCAAAAGAAGAAAAAAACAAGCATTTGCACTGCAAAAGGTCTCGCATTCACGCGAGTTTGAGCTATTGACATTGTAAATAACAATGCCTTTTATTTGTGTTTTGGGTTTTAAAACATAAATAAAAGGCATTTTCATTTACAATACTAATAGCTTAAACCCTCGCAAATGCAAGACCTATTGCATTGCAATAAAGGGCCTTCTTGACCGCTTGTTAGATTGTAAATATCAGAGGAAGAGACCGGCCTGCGACGTCCTCAAAGAAGTGATAAATATTGCTATGAAGAAGATGTGTAAGTGTTGTAAATTACACAGACACATAGGGGTCGATTCCGATCTCGGCCGGTAGGGCACCTAACAGTATTTGTCCGGAAAAAATACAAGCCGAATGCGTGTTTCCCGACCGATTCGTCCAGACGAACAAGTACGATGCGTATAACAACCCAGTTTCCGAGCGAGCCGTACTCACCCAATCCAGCTCCTGTTCCCCGCCCGAACCGGATCCGTGAACTCCGAATCGAGCCGCACGGAAGCAAATACACAGCACCTTCCGGCCGGACTAGTACGATGCGCAATCCGTACGCGCCGAACCCGTCGCTACGTCCGGCACGTTTGAGCATCCGGGCGAGCCGTACATAAGCTCCGTTTTGCGCCACAAGACGATCCATGGCTACGAGACGAACAAGCCTGCTACGAGTACGACTCGAAGACACGAGAAACCCGAACGAGACGATCCAAGCATGAATCCCATTGCGCAGGTCCTACCTATACTCTACATCTATTACCGGGACCGGCACGGACGCGTACGGCGCAGACGGTAAGTCAAACACCAACAATACAAACAAACGATACGTACCCAAAATATGTCACACACACATAGGGATGCACAAATAACGTACACTAGCAACAGCAGAACCATAGGGGTGGGATGGCCAACACCAATGCCATACACACCCATAGGGGGATGGATGCCTACCACCAACACCACCCTACCACTACCCCTACTCAGGGGGGCCTGGATGCCTGCCACTACTACCATCCCCACCCTTAGAGGTATGGATGCCTACCACTACCACCATCACTACTCAGGGGGGCCTGGATGCCTACCACTACCACCACCCCTACTCAGGGGGGCCTGGATGCCTATCACTACTACCAACCCCACCCTTAGGGGTCTGGATGCCTACCACTACTACCATCCCCACTCATGGGGGGATGGATGCCTACCACTACCACCACCCCTACTCAGGGGGGCCTGGATGCCTGTCACTACTACCATCCTCACTCATAGGGGGATGGATGCCTACCACTACTACCATCCCCACTTATAGGGGGCCTGGATGCCTGCCACTACTACCATCCCCACTCATAGGGGGATGGATGCCTGCCACTACCATCACCACTACTCAGGGGGGCCTGGATGCCTACCACTACCACCACCCCTACTCAGGGGGGCCTGGAGGCCTGCCACTACTACCATCCCCACCCTTAGGGGTATGGATGCCTACCACTGCCACCACCCCTACTCAGGGGGGCCTGGATGCCTGCCACTACTACCATCCCCACCCTTAGGGGTATAGATGCCTACCACTACCACCATCACTACTCAGGGGGGCTGGATGCCTACCACTACTACCATCCCCACTCATGGGGGGATGGATGCCTACCACTACCACCACCCCTACTCAGGGGGGCCTGGATGCCTTCCACTACTACCATCCCCACTCATAGGGGGCCTGGATGCCTGCCACTACTACCATCCCCACTCATAGGGGGATGGATGCCTGCCACTACCACCACCCCCTACTCAGGGGGCCTGGATGCCTACCACTACCACCACCCCTACTCAGGGGGCCTGGATGCCTGCCACCACTACCATCCCCACCCTTAGGGGATGGATGCCTACCACTACCACCACCCCCACTCAGGGGGGCTAGATGCCTGCCACCACCACCACCCCTACTCAGGGGGGGCTGGATGCCTGTCACTACTACCAACCCCACCCTTAGGGGGATGGATGCCTACCACTACCACCACCCCCACTCAGGGGGGGCTAGATGCCTGCCACCACCACCACCCCTACTCAGGGGGGGCTGGATGCCTGTCACTACTACCAACCCCACCCTTAGGGGGCTGGATGCCTGTCACTACTACCATCCCCACTCATGGGGGGATGGATGCCTACCACTACCACCACCCCCACTCAGGGGGGGCTAGATGCCTGCCACCACCACCACCCCTACTCAGGGGGGCCTGGATGCCTACCACTACCACCACCCCAACTCAGGGGGGCCTGGATGCTTACCACTACTACCATCCCCACTCATAGGGGGATGGATGCCTGCCACTACCACCACCACTACTCAGGGGGGCCTGTATGCCTACCACCACCACCACCCCTACTCAGGGGGGCCTGGATGCCTGCCACTACTACCATCCCCACCCTTAGGGGTATGGATGCCTACCACTACCACTACCACCACCCCTACTCAGGGGGGCCTGGATGCCTGCCACTACTACCATCCCCACCCTTAGGGGTATGGATGCCTACCACTACCACCATCACTACTCCGGGGGGGCTGGATGCCTACCACTACCACCACCCCTACTCAGGGGGGCCTGGATGCCTGTCACTACTACCATCCCCACTCATGGGGGATGAATGCCTACCACTAACACCACTCCTACTCATAGGACGGGTAATGCATGACACAACTAGCATACTCCCACATAAGGAATGACAGAAGATTACATCCCCCCCAACACCATGACAAGTGTGTGTAGTCTGTGTCAAATGCCTACAACACTGAACATGACATTGAACATACAATGTGACCCCCTAGAACATGTGTCACACAGAAATATGTGTGGCCTCCACAATGCAAGCCGACCATGGCCACTGTGGCAATGGGCTCGAACACCCCATCACCACAGTGACCAAAAGGTAAGTGTGCTATCCATAGCTGATGCACATTTTGAACAGTGTGGCAATGTTGCCTAAAGCCCCATCACCACAGTGACCAAAAGGGAAGTGTGCTATCCATAGCTGATGCACATTTTGAACAGTGTGGCAATGGGGCCTAAAGCCCCATCACCACAGTGACCAAAAGGGAAGTGTTCTATCCATAGCTGATGCACATTTTGAACAGTGTGGCAATGGGGCCTAAAGCCCCATCACCACAGTGACCAAAAGGGAAGTGTGGAATCCATAGCTGATGCACATTTTGAACAGTGTGGCAATGGGCTCGAACACCCCATCACCACAGTGACCAAAAGGGAAGTGTGGAATCCATAGCTGATGCACATTTTGAACAGTGTGGCAATGGGGCCTAAAGCCCCATCACCACAGTGACCAAAAGGGAAGTGTGGTGTCCATAGCTGATGCACATTTTGAACAGTGTGGCAATGGGGCCTAAAGCCCCATCACCACAGTGACCAAAAGGGAAGTGTGGTGTCCATAACTGATGCACATTTTGAACAGTGTGGCAATGGGGCCTAAAGCCCCATCACCACAGTGACCAAAAGGGAAGTGTGGAGTCCATAGCTGATGCACATTTTGAACAGTGTGGCAATGGGGCCTAAAGCCCCATCACCACAGTGACCAAAAGGGAAGTGTGGTGTCCATAGCTGATGCACATTTTGAACAGTGTGGCAATGGGGCCTAAAGCCCCATCACCACAGTGACCAAAAGGGAAGTGTAGTCATGGTAAAAGCTGCCAAAGCCAAACTGCATGGATGAATCCTGGTCACACAACAACAAACACATCAGTGGTATAGTAGTGCTTGTGTCCCATAGCCACATAGATTGGTCGAGGGAAACAGTGCAGTGTCACTGAAACATCGTTTTGGCCATGTGCATACGAACATCACCCATGGGGGCCCACATTGTCAACATTCACAAATAACACAATGACAGAAGTGACCATCATAATGCTGACCCACATATCTGCACCAATGGACACACAAATGTAGATATCCTAGGGAGACTGTAGATGTCAGGTGAACAAATACCATACCATGGCAGCAATGGGACATACAAACCATGATTATTGTGCTGACTGATGACCTAGGAGTCCCAGGGACAGCAGGGGAAAGCCACAAAACAACATACAGCCAATGGCACACTCACGATATGCCAATGCAGTGTTGCAAAGGCACAAACACAAACAGGCAGACTCACACTGCATATCAAACACAACAGGTGATGGGGGGGTGTGCCAGTGTCCCCAGGCAACCACAAAACACATGAGGAGGCCTGAATTCCAACCATACAGATGTCTATATAGTGCCATACAAAAGTTACTCATGGATCGGATACCCCTATGTGGGCAATCAGGCATTGTTAGATGAGAGGGAGCACAAATTACACATGTCACACAAGCTTGTAGGAACAGCAACTAACACAGCAAGAGACAGACCCACCACAGCACTACCCCCAGGGACCCCACATTGTGCTGACACTAGCCTGCATGATAATCCCACTGTGATGACAAAGTTAGATGTTGTTCACACTGTGAACCACAGCCATGTGTCCTGAGCAACTAACTACCATCACACCTACACAAGCTCCAATCAATCAGCACGGCCTGCCAGCCAAGGCCAATATGGAGGTAGGGGTCTAGCCGTGCAACAACTCACTTTTGCACACACTCAACACCACACACCCTGATCTCCACCAATGTGCAGCAGTGAAGCTCACATGGACTGGTGACATTGGACATGCACCCATGACAATACCAGGGGTGGTGGTGGGAACTAAGGTGCAGAAACCCATCACACATGGCCAGTCAACAAGACTCGTCAATGTCTGACACACAGCACAGTATGCCGTACATGGGCATGATGTGAAATCCACCACACTCAATGGGATCCTGGCCATAGTCACACACCAACGAAGAAGCCAAGGTGACACACGAAGAACACACGTACACAACTTCCAACATTGCAGCTCTGACCCTGAGGAGTGGCATCAGTCACACACACAACGTGTCACAATCACTGAAAGCTACCACAAACTGTAAATCACATGACTCGTGTAAACAACAAGTGCCAAGGGGAATCCTGAATGTGTCCCATCTGCGTTTGCCCACATCCCCAGCCCTGACAACAAAGACAACCTGGTATGACAACCTCATGAACATTAGTTTGCCATGCACCCACATCACGGAGAAACCAGGTCCAAGATGCTGGATGAACACAGAACAACTCAGCAAGCATCACAAACAGGAACATCCCTAGGGACACAGCCTGTGTAGGAAAAGGGAAGGGAACACACACAGACATGCTTACACAACACACAACACAGGCCCACGCAATGTCACCGGATTACACACTCCCATGAGGGCACTCCACTCCTGTGGAAGGTCCGCTGTGCCAAACCTTGTCTGTGCACGACCCAAACATGTCAGCAGAACACTCCGTCAGTGAGTCAACAACCACAACACACAGAAGGCTCTGCTCACATCAGCCTGGGTACGGGAGTGTCACGTCAGTCATCTGCATACACACAAAACACGTATCAAGCAAGTTGCACTGTATACACAGATGAGTCCTTCGACATTGATGTGCAAAACTGCATGTCCAGTGGAGCTGGGCACACAGTCGGGGAAATCGGAACATTGAACAGTGGTAAGCCCACCAGATGTGCATCAGTGTAAGACAAAGATGTTCATTTACAAATGCAAAATGGACATCCCTGTGTCAAATGCTGAACATTACACCCTCAGACTGTAGCAAAGGATGCCATAGATCCAGACTACAACAGGACACATATCCCATGGACCACATGGAGTCCATCACTGCAACACTTCATTTTCCTGATGTGAACACTATTACAACTGCAAATGCAGGATGCTACTCATCCACATCATGTACATCAAAGAAAACCCACAAGTAAACAAAAAGAGGCTTTATTCAGCAAATGTCAGGGTAAACACGGAAGTCCAAAAGAAACTAAGGCCAATGGCTAGTCCAAAATCACAGACCCAACAGGGTGAGAAGTGACAACTGGTCACACATTGCTTGCCTGCACTGGTACGGTTAGGGGACATCCCCCTTGGAGGGGCATACAATGGGCAGGCCAGGCACCGCAGGGACAGGATCAGGGGATGGCAGAGTGAGGCAGTGAAGGGGTGGTGGGTGCAGGAGTGTCACCGGCAACTGCAGTGGAGGTGTCTGACTCAGGGGCCCCGGCACCACTGTGGTACACAAGTCAGTTGGTGTGGGTGCTGCAACCACTGCAGTGGGCTGGACTGATGTAGTGGACTGGGTACCCACTGCAGTGCCCGAGTCAGACGTGGTGGTTGTGGACTCCACTGCAGTGCATGACTCCAAGGGAGTGGAAGGGTGGGCAGATGAGGTGGGCAGGACAGAGGGGGGGGACCCGGTCTCCACAACAGTACCACTAACAGGCAGAGCGTCTGGGTTGGCGGTGGAAGAGCAAGTGGCAGGGGGGGAGGGCCTAAGCAGTCTGGGGATGCGGTATCGGTGTGTGGGGGAACCTGGGGCAGGGTGTGGCGGGGGAACCTGTGCAGTGGTGGCCTGGGGGATGGAGGAGAGAGACTGGGCGGTGGAGCTGCGTGGTGGTGGTGGTGGGGTCTTGCTCTTCCTGGTCCGGGGGGACTTCCTAATGGGGTCCTGTGTCTGCCTGCGCCTGGGGAGGGTGTCCGGGGGCGAGGGGCACTCCCCTCTGTGTGGGTGGACTTCCTCTTCCCCGGTATGCTGGATCAGCAGGATTGGAGGGGAAGAGGCCGAGGTCACTCAGGAAGATCTGCTGTGTAGGTGGGGTAGCAGGCGAGGCAAGGGAAGGGGTCTTGGAGGGAGAGGATTTGGAGGACTGCGGAGTGAATGTGGATGCCTGTGTGTGTGTGTGTTCCCCATCCCCTGTGTCTGTGGTATCAGTCCCCTGAGGATGCTTGTGTGCATGTCTTGCCTTTCTCTTGTGTGTGTCTGTGCTGCTCGTGTCTGTGTGTTTGGGTGACTGTGCAGGTGTGCATGTGCTTTGGACAGGTGGGGGGCAGGAAGTGTGGATGGGGCAGAGGTGGGAGGGGTGAGGGACTGTTGGAGGAGGGACACTGCTGCCGTCAGGGAGGAGTCCATGGACTTATTGCTCCTCTGTAGGGCAGACATACCCGTCGAGATGCCCTCCATGAACGACACCAGCTGTGTCAACAGAGTGGTGTGTGCATGGAGGACACTCAGTATTGCTGTCTGCCCTACATGGAGCTGCCGAAGGAGGTACACAGACTCCTCACTCAGGGCAGCAGGGGACACAGGGGCAGGGGGTGTGGTGCCTGGCACGAAGGAGACACGCTCCCGAGCACGGGAGCCTCCACGGACCTCAGGAATGGGAGCCAATGGGAGTGCGGTGGTGGTGGTGGTGGCGGCGGGGCCAGATAGACTAGCTGGCCTTTGGTGGCTGCTGAGACCCGCCTCCACAAGGGAGTCATCCTCTGAGCTGGTGTGGTCCTCAGCTGAGGTGGATGGTGCTGAGGACTCCTCGGTGTGGCTCCCCTCGCCCTCCGTGGCACTGGGTCCCTCTGACCACTCGTCCGATGCTGACCCAGTCTGGCTCCGCTGCTCCTCCTGGTCCGTGGAGCTGTCCCCTCCTGTGGCCGTGGATGTATCTGCAAACAATTAGGGAAACAGACAAACATCAGTCACCTGCACTGACCGCACACACCACAGTAAGTACAGCACATTACAGAGCAAGCCCTGGCATCCTTAGTTGAACATTGCCTAAAGTCCTCACACAGATTCGGGGAAGCCAATTGTCAGTCTGATGGTCAACCATGGGACTCACACCCCTCCTGCCCTTGCACCCATCTGTCTGGTGCCTGTCTGATGGTAAGACCCCAGTGTGGACACATGCACCACCTACACAGTTGTTGGACATTGCAGGGAACACGGTGAAGTATGTGAACATGCACACATCACATCTCTTGCCACTGAGTCAGTGCAGGTGTCCGGATAAAGGGATGGCCAGAGTCTAAATAGAAATGCATGTGATGCATACCAGCACCAGACACCATGATGCACCCATGTCCGGATAGTCAATGCCACAATGGGGTGCATGTTGCACATGTCACTCCCCTGCAGGATCAGTCCCAGGAAGTTTAATGCCATGACACAGGAATGCGTGCAAAGTCATACATTACTGTCTCAAGTCACATGGCCATGGCAGCCAGCCAACAACAGTCTGCACTGTGTCACAATCCGAGGGCATGGGGAATGCAAGTTATGTGACTGACAAGTGCACATGTCCATCCCCCAAAACCACATCATCTGTACTACTATTTGTCCACGTCATACCAACTGGACATATGGGGGACATGAAACACAACTCTCTGAACATGAGCACCTCACAGTGTGCTGTGAATGAAAATACAGCTGCCTGAAAGTCACAGTCGCAAACACCTGTGTGCACAGTCAAGTGATCAGACACCTATAAGTCACAGAAGTATCGTCTATCATGGTCACATCTCCGATGGCATGCTGAGCCCTAACCGATAAACATACCAGTAGTCCTGACAACGAAGACACAGCACAATGAGACAGAGGCAGACACCTGAGGGTACATTTCATTGATCACAACATGCCAGATGATACACGTGAGTGGGAGTACAGAGTGTATTGTATGCCCTGGAGTAGGCATGACTGTCCAGCTCCACCTGTAAGAGGGATGAGTCCTGGACAGTAGGCAGGTGGCTAAGCATGTGTGACACACTGGATACACATACTCCTGAGGCCCAAACATTGCTCCCACCAGCAGCATGGGTGTGTGCCAAATTCCCCAGGGACATGTGGTGAGTCAGAGCAGCAAGCGGACCACATATCAAAGTTACACCCAGATTACATGTCAGAACTTAGGCATTGTGTAAGCAATTGACCCACCCATGAATCGCACAACATAGTCACGGGAACAAATGCTGTCCCCCACCTTGAGTAAAGCTAAATGCAATGACACAGTCCCCAAATGACACAATTTCCTGACTATAAGGGCCACACATATGCGTATCAGAGGAGAAGTGGGCATGTCACAAATGAGGGACATGGGTCCTGGACCACATGACTGATGTACTGTGGAAGTTTAACCAGGCCAGAGGAGGGCACATAGCATGTCAGACAAAGTGCACAGTGCAGTCATGGACTCACCCCCTCCTTGCTGCTGTCTGGCCCTCAGCTGCCCATCCAGGTCAGGGAAGACCACCGCCAGGATCCGGAGCATGTGGGGGTCAGGGTCCGGTGTCCGCCCCTCCTGCGAGGAGGCGACAGCTTCAGCTGGACCCTGCGATCCTCCGGGTCCAGCCACGAAGGTCCTGCCACCTCTTCTGGCAGTTGCGGATCCTGCGCCTGTAGACCCCCACGGATCTTACTTCCCGGGCGATGGTCAGCCAGATTTCTTGCTTCTGGTGGGCATCAACCTGTGAGGATGACAAAGTGAAAAGGCCATTACTACACATGCAACATATACGTGCATCACACAGTTGGATATACATGTCTCAATCACAGGGGCATATGATGTACACAGGCAGTGCAACAATGGCTATGAACAGTTTGCCAGCAGTCACTACATGGTATCATTGCATGGGAAGTAAACCTAGTTGGAATGCACTGTTACTGCACTGTACCAGTTCAGTGCATGTAACTACACACTTTGGGGTGTGACAACTACTCAGTGAGCATGCTAGCCAGTGGTGTGCACACTGAAAGTCCTGCTAGTCAGACAACATGCACAATTAGTAAGGCAGTGGACAGCACACTCACCTACTCCCCTGGTTTCCCATACAGCTTGATGTACTGTGGAAGGAGGCTGTCCAGCAGGGCCTGGTTCTCCTCAAGGCTGAAGGCTGGGGCTCTCTCCACAGTACGTGCCATTGTAGGAGCCAGAGGATGCATAAACAGCAGCAGTGTTGCTGGCAGATGTCGTCCTGGAGCATGTAGTGCAGGCAAGTGAGCTCTCAGGGGAACAGCCAGCATTATATGTGTGCTGCAGAGGCAGATACTGTCCCATGTGTCCAAAGTGATAGGTCCAAGTCGTTTGCATCTTCTGAATCTGACCAATCCATGGAATAGCAGCACTAATACACGCCCACAGCATCCTTCAAATCTTCAACTTCATGAGACCCATGATTTTGCATCATTGTTGTGGCTGGCCAACTGAATTCACTGCATCAGACTAGTTGGAGCTTCGAAAACGCGTCCGTTGCCATGCCAGGCCCCAGCCAATGTGTGCGCACCGTTCGGTCCATTGCTGTACAACGCGTATTTCGGGATACAACGCGTACCCGCACACATCATATGCAATGGGCCGGCCGGGCACACCGATCGGTCCATTGCTGTACAACGCGTATTTCGGGATACAACGCGTACCCGCACACAACAGATGCAATGGGCCAGCCGGGCACACCGATCGGTCCATTGCTGTACAACACGTACCCGCTCACAACAGATGCAATGGGCCGGCCGGGCACGCCGATCGGTCCATTGCTGTACAAGGCGTATTTCGGGATACAACGCGTACCCGCACACATCATATGCAATGGGCCGGCCGGGCACACCGATCGGTCCATTGCTGTACAACGCGTACCCGCTCACAACAGATGCAATGGGCCGGCCGGGCACACCGATCGGTCCATTTCTGTACAACGCGTACCCGCTCACAACGGATGCAATGGGCCGGCCGGGCACACCGATCGGTCCATTGCTGTACAACGCGTACCCGCTCACAACAGATGCAATGGGACGGCCGGGCACACCGATCGGTCCATTGCTGTACAACGCGTATTTCGGGATACAACGCGTACCCGCACACATCATATGCAATGGGCCGGCCAGGCACACCGATCGGTCCATTGCTGTACAACGCGTATTTCGGGATACAACGCGTACCCGCACACATCATATGCAATGGGCCGGCCGGGCACACCGATCGGTCCATTGCTGTACAATGCGTACCTGTACAGGTCAGTCGCATATGTCACCATGCTTGTCACTAGTGAACGTATGCCAGCCACATATACCTGCCAGAGACCCAGGGGCACACCTACAACACCACACCCAGTCCACACTGTTTCCTGAGGCATGTAAGGCTGCATTTCCTTCTCTGTGTATGGGGGTTAACATGTGGTTTCTGTGGTGGCACTTGTGGGCAGCACCCAGGCTGTGCATGTGTTCATGGGGACAGGGTCCTTGGTGTGTTGTGCACATGACCACTGTGATGTGCAACAGTTCATTTTGGAGCATGTGGCATGGTCACATTTCCAGGTTGTGTATGTGTATGACATGTCACATACCCCCAGAGTCCCATGTGGGAAGGCATGTACGTCACAGGATGACCCATTGCCACAATAGTGATGTCCCTCCACAGTCTGTGTGCATGTTGTGTTTCCGATGTCACTGATTCCATGTGCACGATGGGAGACAGTCTCCACATCAACGTTGTTTGTGCATGGACTTTGATGTTGTGCGTCACTGGCGTCCATGTCTGTCCTGCGGATGCGACAGGGGCCACTACCTGTGGGAGTCATGGTTGTTTTTCTGACGTGTACATGATACGCCATGTCATGCCAGTGTCCATGTGGCAAGACAGGGTCACTGGGAATCTACCTGTCAATGATCTGTGATGCCTGTGGCGCATCTGTCCAGACATGTCACTGTGGTGTGTGTGTGGAACGTGACAGCAGTAAATGGGTACTGTGACACAGCCTAATGGTTTCCCATAGCACAACCTGGTACCTGTTGTGCACACATGTTGTACTGAGAAGTTAGATGATGGCCATGTAGGTGCGAGTTATGTCCGACAGAACGGCACACACATCAAGTACTTGTGTCACGTAATGATGTATCATGTGAAATTGAGTATGGTGAATAGCACATATTTGGGGTGGCTGACAATCTTTCTTCCTTCAACCTATGCACTGCAGGGCTCCAGCTGTCCATAGACCATTCCCTGACCTGGCAACGATGGTGGAACGTGACAGCATCCGACGGTACCGCTTCACCAGGCAGCTGATTGAGGATTTGGCAGTGCGCTTGGCACCACATTTGCAACCTGGCCGGACGTACCCTACGGCGCTGACCCCCAAGGTGAAGGTAATGGCAGCCCTACACTTCTTTGCCACCGGTACCTTTCAACAGACTGTTGCGACTGCCGGTGGGATGTCACAGACTATGTTCAGCCGTGTGCTACGTGATGTTTTGGGGGCAATGTTGAGATGCCTGAACCAGTACATCTATTTCCCAACACGTCAACAACTCACTGACGTCAATCAATCAATCAATCACAAGATTTGTAAAGCGCACTACTTACCCGCGAGGGTCTCAAGGCGCTGAGGGAGAGGAGGGGGGGTGTTGCTGCTACTGGTCGAATAGCCAGGTCTTGAGTCGTCTACTGAAGGTCAGCAGGTCTTGGGTCTGTCGTAGGTTGAGGGGAAGGGTGTTCCAGATCTTGGCGGCGCGGTGAGAGAAGGATCTTCCTCCAGTGGTGGTTCTCCGGATGCGCGGGACGGTAGCCAGGGAGAGGTCGGCGGAGCGGAGTTGACGGTTGGGAACGTAGAAGGAGAGTCGACTGTTGAGGTAGGCTGGGCCGGTTTTGTGGAGTGCCTTGTGTGCGTGGATCAGGAGTTTGAAGGAGATTCTCTTGTCGACGGGGAGCCAGTGTAGGTTTTTCAGGTGGGGGGTGATGTGGCTGTGGCGTGGAATGTCGAGGATCAGGCGTGCAGAGGCGTTTTGGATTCTTTGCAGTCGTTTGATGAGCTTGGTCGGGGCTCCTGCGTAGAGGGCGTTTCCGTAGTCGAGTCTGCTGCTGACGAGTGCCTGGGTGACTGTTCTTCTCGTGTCTGTCGGGATCCACCTGTAGATCTTGCGGAGCATGTGCAGGGTGTTGAAGCAGGAGGAGGAGACTGCGTTGACTTGCTTGGTCATGGTGAGCGTTGAGTCGAGGATGACTCCCAAGTTGCGTGCGTGGTCGGTTGGTGTCGGCGGTGCCCCTAGTGACGAGGGCCACCAGGAGTCGTCCTAGGCTGATGGGTTGGAGCCGAGGATGAGGATCTCCGTCTTGTCTGTGTTCAGCTTAAGTCGGCTGCACTTCATCCAGTCGGCGACGGCTTTCATTCCTTTGTGGAGGTTGGATTTGGCGGTGAGGGGGTCCTTGGTGAGGGAGAGGATCAGTTGAGTGTCGTCGGCGTAGGAGATTATGTTGAGGTCGTGCTGTCGGGCGATGCGTGCGAGTGGAGCCATGTAGATGTTGAACAGTGTCGGGCTGAGGGAAGATCCCTGGGGTACACCGCAGATGATCTCGGAGGCTTCGGATCGGAATGGGGGGAGGCGGATGCTCTGGTTCTGCCGGAAAGGAAGGAGGTGGTCCAATCCAGGGCCTTGTCTCGGATCCCTGCGTCGTGGAGGCGTGTGCGTAGTGTGCAGTGGCAAACAGTGTCGAAGGCGGCGGAGAGGTCCAGGAGGATGAGGGCCGCCGTCTCGCCGTTGTCCAGCAGGATCCTGATGTCGTCTGTGGCGGCGATGAGGGCGGTCTCGGTGCTGTGGTTGCTGCGGAATCCTGACTGGGAGGGGTCCAGGATGCTGTTATCTTCGAGGTAGCGGGTGAGCTGTCTGTTGACGATCTTCTCGATGACCTTAGCTGGGAATGGAAGCAGGGAGATGGGCCGGAAGTTCTTGAGGTCGCTCGGGTCCGACTTGGGTTTTTTGAGTAGGGCGTTGATCTCGGCGTGTTTCCAGCTCTCTGGGGAGGTCGCGGTCTCGAAGGAGAGGTTGATGATGTTGCGCAGGTGGGGTGCGATGGAGCTGCCGGCTTTGTTGAAGATGTGGTGTGGAAAAGGGTATGATGGGGAGCCGGAGTGGATTGTGCCCATGGTCTTGATTGTGTCCTCGGTGTTCACGTTGACCCAGGCTGTCAGGGGGTCGTGGTCGATGGGGTGCGGCGGGTCTGATGTGCCGGGGCCTGTTGGGGTCGTACGGGAGTCGAAGCTGTCGTGGATGTCGGCGATCTTGCGGTGGAAGAAGGTGGCGAGGGAATCACACAGGGCTTGCGACGGTGGGATGTCGTTGGCGTTGGAGCTGGGGTTGGAGAGTTCCTTCACGATGCTGAAGAGCTCCTTGCTGTTGTGTGCGTTGTTGTCGAGGCGGTCTTTGAAGGAGGTCCTCTTGGCGGACCTGATGAGGTGATGGTGGTTGCGGATGGCGTCTTTGTGGGCTGCGCGGCTGTCCGGCGTCTTCTCGCTGTGCCATTTGTTCTCCAGTTTCCGGCAGGTGCGCTTGGATGCTAGGAGTTCCGGGGTGAACCAGCTGGCTCTCTTGCTGGTGTCTTTGTAGGTTGGTTTTTCAGCGGGGCTAAGGTGTTGGCGCAGTCGTCCATCCATCGTCTGAGATTGCGGGCGGCGGTGTCGGGGTTGGAGGGGTCGGTGGGTGGGCTGAGTGCGAGGTTTGTCTGGCGTTGGTCTTCGGTGACTTTGCTCCAGCATCTGCGGGGATCTGTAGGGTGCGGTGGTGTGCGGCGGGTTTCCAGAAGGTGAAGTGGATGCAGTGGTGGTCGGTCCAGGTGAGTTCGGAGGTGTGGCTGAAGGAGACGTGGGAGCTTGAGGAGAAGATGGCATTGAGCGTGTGTCCGGCGATGTGGGTCGGCGTAGTGACGAGCTGTTTCAGTCCGAGGTTGGCGAGGTTGTCGATCAGGGTGGAGCAGTTGCTGTCGTTGTTGTTCTCCAGGTGAAAGTTCAGGTCTCCGAGGAGGATGTAGTCGGTGGAGGTCAGGGCGTGCGTGCTGATGGAAGTCGGCGATGGAGTCGCTGAACTGGGGTCGGGGTCCGGGGGTCTGTAGATGAGGGTGCCTCTTACGGTGGTGTTGGGATCCGTGTGGATCTGGAAGTGCATGTGTTCGGCGGTGCTGAGAGTGTCGTCGGTGCTGTTCGAGACCTTGATGGTGTCTTTGTGGACGATGGCGATTCCTCCTCCGATTCCGTTGGTGCGGTCTCTGCGGGTGATCTTGTAGCCGTCGGGGATGGCTATGGCGATGTCGGGTGCGGAGGATTCGTTCATCCAGGTCTCTGTCAGGAAGGCGACGTCCGGTGATGAGGTGTCGAGTAGGTCCCAGAGCTAGCGGGCGTGTTTGCGTGCGGAGCGGGTGTTTAGTAGGATGCACCGGAGATGGTTGAGGTCCTTCTTGGCGGGAGTCTCGGGCTCTCCGAGGCAGGTGAAGCTGCAGTTCCGGCAAGTGAAGGGACCATGGGTGCGTTCGGGGCGGCCTTGAAGCAGGTGGAGGTCCGTCCTGGGTTGAGAGCGATGAGGGTGCTGGCGTCGTATCGGAGGTGGTCTTCGTGGCGGATGCGGGGGCCAGGGGTTCTGGCGCTGGGCGCGGTCCAGGTGCGGACGGGCGCAGACGGGCTTGACTTAGGCGCGCCTTCGGCGCACCAGCGGCGCGGCCGCACAGCGGCCGCCATATATGGGAAGGTGGGAGGGAGGAGCAGCTGGGAGGCGGGAGGCAGGGGCAGCGAGTGGTCAAGAGTGACTTCTATGCCCTGGGGAGGATGCCACATGTCATTGGCTCCATTGATGGGACACATGTGGCTTTGATACCACCACAGGCACATGAGCAGGCATACCGGAACCGTAAACATTACCATTCGATCAATGCTCTGGTGGTATGTTTAGCAGATATGAGCATCACACATGTGTGTGCCCGTTTCCCTGGTTCAGCACACGATGCCTACGTGATGAGGAGTAGTCGCATCCCGAGGATGATGGCACAGATGCAGAACCAGCGTGCCTGGCTTGTCGGTGTGTACTGACTTTGTACCATTGTGTGTGTTCTGATCTGTAGTATTCCACCCACTTTTCCAAGTTAGCTAATGTGCACTTGTCTGTCCGTAGGTGACTCCGGATACCCCAACATGGCGTGGTTGCTGACACCCCTCAGGAACCCTGTGACACCAGCCCAGATGCGCTACAATGAGGCACATGGTCAGACCAGGAGAGTGATAGAACAGACCTTTGGTCTCCTGAAGAGCCGCTTCCGCTGCCTGGACAAGACAGGAGGGGCCCTCCCATATGCCCCAGCAAAGGTGTGTAAGATTGTCATCGTCTGCTGCATGCTACACAACCTGGCAGTGCGGAAGGAGTTGCCTCTCATCCTGGATGACGATGACCAACGTCCGCCACCTGTGGAGGATCCTGGCCTGGACCACGATGCCAGTGATGATGATGGTGATGATGGTGATGTCCGCACACAGCTCATCACCAACTTGTTCAGCTGAATGTGAGTATCCAGGGAGATGTAATGTGAATGACGTGAGTTTGCATGATATGTGTGGGTGGT